>VXAL01019208.1:24050-64109 GCA_013399475.1 Chauna torquata
AGTTTTTTTTTTTAATTGACTGCTTGTGGGATCAAGGGATATTTATTTTTCCTTCTAATTCATAATTTGTCTCCTGCTTGTGCCTTCTACTCCACTTTCCTACTAACTATCAAATATTGATCTCAGTTGCAAATGGGATACTGGGGCTGGTTAATGCTGCAACCTTGTTCACAGAATCCACGTGGGTGTATGCCTGCTATGATGCTCAAAGGCACAGCATGCAAATTCCACGAATCTCAGAAGAGTAACTTTTCCCAGTCAGACAAAACAGACTGCCCTCTTTCTCCTCTTTCTCTGCATTTGGAAGAGTGTTGCCAGCTGGTCAAGGGAGGTGATCCTCCCCCTCTGTTCAGCCCTGGTGAGGCCACACCTGGAGTATTGTGTCCAGTTCTGGGCTCCCCAGTACAAGAGGGACATGGAACTACTGGAGCGAGTTCAGAGGAGGGCTACTGACATGATGAGAGGACTGGAGCACCTGTCGTACGAGGACAGGCTGAAAGAGCTGGGCCTGTTTAGCCTGGAAGAGAGAAGACTGAGGGGAGACCTCGTTAATGTATAGAAACATCTGAGGGGAGGGTGTCGAGAGGATGGAGCCGGTCTCTTCTCAGTTGTGCCCAGCGACAGGACGAGAGGCAATGGGCACAAACTGAAACACAGGAGGTTCCAGCTCGACACGAGGGGGCACTTTTTCACCGTGAGGGTGGCAGAACACTGGAACAGGTTGCCCAGAGAGGTTGTGGAGTCTCCTTCTCTGGAGATATTCAAAGCCCACCTGGATGCCATCCTGAACGACGTGCTCTAGGTGATCCTGCTCGGCAGGGGGGTTGGACTAGATGATCTGTGATTCTGTGATTTTGTGATTCCCCTCCCCTGCTGTACCCTGCAGCATGTGGTTTAGTTTTACATGCTGGGACAGCTTGAGTGTGGCTTATCAAATTGATTCACTCATTTGCAGGGGTTTCAGCAAAGAGTGCTGTGAATATTTTTCCTGTTCTCTGCCTCTATTGCATAGTTAAAGTTTTTCATCAGAACTGCAGTATCTAGTTTAACTAAACTCACTGGGTTTGTGAGAAGACAAACTTAGTGATTGTCAGAATAGGGTAACAAACTTGGTAATTCAGCAGTCACTCTGTTGATAGATAGAAAAGAGTATGGTAGGTTTAGCTATTATTATTAGATAACTCCCTTTGGGAAGAATTTATTCCATCTTGATCTTGATCTTATTTCTAAAGCTGACTCTGAGGAAGACTGCCTAACGAGCATAAAGCTCTGTAAACCAAACCTGCTGCTGAACAGATTCCCTGCAAATTACTTTGCTTTCACAAAGAACACAATATTAAATTAAAAAAAAAAAGGCATGAAAACCTACTTTTAAAATAAAATTCTTCTGTGATTATCACAGTATAATAATTTCACCTGTCAGCAACATATCATTCTCTCACAGTACTGTATTAGAATTGTCTGTAGAACAACGTTTGTTTGTTTGTTTTAAACATTTAAAGGCTAAATCTAAGTTCTTATGCTTCTGTATGTTTTCAGAAGTAAAACTTTTCATCACTTGCTCTATCTCTAGGCAAAGAATATGAACCATTCTACTTTCCTTCTACATTTGTACCAATAATATTTAGATAAATAAAAAAGTCCTACATAAACACTATATATTACACTTTGCAAGCATTACCTAGTAACCTCTTCAATTTCAATAAATGGACCAAACCTTACTTTATATGGGAAAGTGCATTTCACTATGCATTATAAGTATTATTTTCAAAATTCATACAAAATCATATAATACTAGTGTTACTTTTTGTTATCTGGTTAAACTCCCGCAGTTTTCACAATTCATAATCTATTCATTCCTTTGTACTTTGATACTTTTTCAAGTTTTCTCTCCTTTAGTAACTCTAGGCTCTCCATTTTCTTAACATTTTTTTCCTTTTCCTTTACAGACTCTACTCAGATTTTCCACAACCTAGTATCTACTCATTAAATTACAGACACACAAAAACAAATATATATAACTATATATACATACACACCTGGTTCTATCAGGAAATAATCCCTGTTCTCTCTTTTTTAGCTCTAGAATTTCTTTCCTACTTCAGTCTGAAAAACCCTCAAATGTCTCGACCTTCCTCCTCTCTGTTGCTGTCCAGAAGTGTGAAGTATGTGAGACTCTTAACAGCAACATAAGACGAAATAATTAAATAAAAGGTGTCAACACTACACTTAGGAGGAAGTAATAGACGATGCAAAAATGTGTTTGGTGACTAAGCGTTCATTTGAACATGAAAGAGATCTTTGATGATATGTATGCTGTGGACAGGTAGGTTTTTAGCTAATATGAATGATGTGTGCCCCTGAATGACAAGGAAAATGCTCAAACATCAGCTGCTAATACTTGTTTTTTGCCATCCTCTTTGGCAGTAGCTTATTACAAGTGGTGGCCTGGATAGCAACAGAGATTTTGCGGTAGTTTGGAATGTTATGGTGATAAAGAATTATTTACTGCTCCAATCTTCTAGCAATGCAAATGTCACTCCTCCACCCTCTCCAAAAAAAATCATGATAGTGAAAATAGTCTAGAAAAGGAGAAAACATATGGATCTCATTTTAATAGCAAGTGTCCACTAAACACTTTGCTTCCCATGGGTGAATATCTTGGCTTCCTCTTTTCCATGGGCTGCATCCTTCTGGCAACTCCGGTAGTTGCTTACACTGAAAAGTCATGTTATTCAGTTACAGGCTTAGCTTCTTTGAATGCAGTTTAGCAGCTGGAAATCAGGAGGAGAGCCAACAAACATGGGAGCAGCTAGCTCCCTGCGTACCTCCAGCAGCCAGCCTGAACACCATAGTGTGAGGTTGCTGCTGTGGCTGCAACGACTACACAGCTCTGAGCAGAAAGGCAGCAAAGCTTTTCTTTGGCTTCTGAAATTCCTTCTGCTTTTGCACAGGAGAGGAAAGACAGGCAGGTTTATGACCCGTGGGATGCTTGCCTGCAGATGCCTGCAGGGGGGCAGCATGTATCTCCGCTCTGGTGAGTCTGCACTTCAAATACTGTGTTCAGTTTTGGGCCCTTCTCTACAAGAAGGACATCGAGGTGCTGGAGCGTGTCCAAAGAAGGGCAACAAACCTGTTGAAAGGTCTAGAGAACAAGTCTTACGAGGAGCGGTTAATGGAACTGGGATTTTTTAGCGTGGAGAAAAGGAGGCTCAGGGGAGACCTTATCGTGCTCTACAACTACCTTAAAGGAGGCTGTAGCGAGGTTAAGATCAGTCTCTGCTCCCAAGCAACAAGTGATAAGACAAGAGGAAATGGCCTCAAGTTGCACGAGGTGAGGTTTAGGTTGGACATTAGGAGAAATTTCTTCACTGAAAGGGTTGTGAAGCATTGGAACAGGCTGCCCAGGGAAGTGGTTGAGTCACCATCCCTGGAGGTATTAAAAAAACGTGTAGATGTGGTGCTTAGGGACCTGGTTTAGTGGTGGACTTGGCAGTGCTAGGTTAATGGTTGGACTGGATAATCTTAGAAGTCTTTTCCGACCTAAATGATTCTATGTGCACTGAAAATTAACCATCGTTGATTCCCATCTGTATGTTAGAAGATCAGATTGCGCAGTGGTATAGAGAACAGAGATAGGAAAGGTTTACATGATTAAACCATATAATGTAAATTATAGTTTAGATGCATATATCAATAGGATAAATATAACCCTCAGCAATGCAACTATTACATAAATACAGCACCATCATAATCCCAGGTGGTTGGTTTTATTTTTTTTTTTTAAACAAAAGAAACATGTTATATAAATAGTTTTATTAAAGCTATTGTTCCTGTTTTAGGTTCACCACTGGTAAAGCTTCTGCTCAGGATACGCGCTGTTGTCAGGAGTTACCACTCTACACTGTGCCTGGCCTTACATATATATTACTCCAGAGAACGTCAAAGTACAGGCAAAATATCACAAAATGCAAAGAAATCAATGCAAAACTTTTCATATTTGACCAGCAGCTTGACCCCCATCCTAGACAATTCTGCAATAACTTCTTTACCCTCATTTATTGAATTGAAGACACTGTCATATCCTAAATGCTACAGAGCTTATTTGCAATATTCCCTTTTCTGACTAGCTTCACATGGCATCATATATGTTCACATTTTCTAAAAAATATTCAGGACTTTCATTTCTAATGAAAAATTGTGTTATTTGAGGAAAAAATGGACTAAATCCTACCTTGAATTACATTGACATCATCAAAAATGAAGTCTTGAGTTATGCTAATGTAAGAATTTGGCACAGGGTCTATATGGCCTTTAACAAATTAGCTTTCTAAAAGCAGAATACTGAATCACGGTGGTTTAGTTGATGAGTGTAGGCTCTGATTTCACATGTCACTGAACTTAAGCAACTCCTCCTGTAATTTAAATTACACAGACTAGGTTGAAAGGGCAAGGGCCCATATACTTTCAAACTAACCTTCTGAGCTGTGACTAAAGCTCCGCATTCCAAACATTTAAAAGCTTACTCCTGTTTAGAGACTGCCTCTATTATCTTTACTCACAATGACTATATCTGTAAGCAGTATCTAGACTGTAACTGCTTTGCCAAGTAAATCATCTAATTATTTCAAACAACAGTTGTGCAATATTAGTCCATTGCACTATTTCTTTCTTCTGTTTTGCTAGCTTTCCCCGAATGAACATTAATTGTTCTTTCACAAACTTGAAAACAAAGATTTACTTAAAGAGAGCCATTACCCCTTACTTCACAAGAATACACAATATTCAGTATGGCAAATATTTCCTGAGAAACCTGCCTTTTCTCCATTTCATTTACAGGTACATACTTCTGTTGTATTAGAAACCGTATTGCCCATCATCAGAGTTTTGTGCTCCAAAGAATTAAAAAAGAAAAGATAATGCAAGAGGTAATAGATAAAGAAGATATAAGAAGAGCTGAAGTGATTTGCCTCAGGTCATACAGGATGTCAATAGCACGGTGAGGAACTCAAGTCTCCATTTTTAGTCCAGTGCCCAATTCACTTTCACCTCGATATTGATCCAGTTTTTTAGTACTTGGAAGTTTTCTTCTTCTATTGGTGGTATCTGCATACTCTGACCTGTACATGACATGAAAAGCTCCAAGCTACTGATCACATAAACGCTTCCTCCCCCGCCCCAGACTTACTGCAAGAGATTCCGTGTCTGCCATAAACTGTTGAGAGGCACATAACTGCTGTTAGAACCAACAGAAAGCTAGTCATGTCCTAAATGTGAATGAACAAAGGTGACGTGAAATGTTTCATCATTTCTGTAGGTCTCTAAATCTGAGATACATTACAAGAGATTCCAGACCAGTGGAGATATGATACAGGACCAGTCAACTAAGTATTAAGTGTTGAGGCAGAGTCATCAGTGTCACACTTGTAAAAATACAACAGCTTCAGAACAAGTGGGGATTCCCAGACAAAAAAATCATTAATCCTGCCCTGCATGGCCTCTGAGAATTCATGGAAACTCAGAGAGGCAGCTTAGGCTCTCTAAAGCTACAGGAGTTAGGAGATTCCTTAATCAGAGACTCCAAATATTCTGTGCATGCTTCATCTTACCCATGTAAGAATTATGTTCCTAGCCGTGGGTTTATTTTATTGATTATTATTCCTTTCTATTCTATTCACAGAATTTTTAACCTAATGTGTACTTTTCACATTGTGTTTCTCCTCTAGCCTTTTACAGTTGCCACAGCAGCCCAAGTTTATCAAAAACATGAAAACTGCCTAGCTTGTAAATCTACATTTCAACCATGTTTACTGAGATTGACTTCAATAATGTCTGCATATGCTAACAGTGACAAGGACTAACAGAGTCAATAGTACTCCTTTGGGGCGGAACACTTACTTCCTACTAAATTTGCACTACTGTTAATATAAATCTTGCTTACAAAACAAGAGTACTTTGGTAGATTTGGTGCTAAATTTGAATTATTCGTTGGTAACAAGGTTCGTCTGAAGATAACTCCTGAAGTAAACTAGGGTGGACATATCACCTTCAGTGGAGACACGCCAAGCCCAACTTGCTAGAACCTGCCTGGATAGCATTTTAGAATTTACTGTCTAGAAATAGTTTGAAGAATTAACTGATTTATAAAGAAGGTGCACAGAGCATAGACAGCTAATTGCTGGCTACTTTGTACTTAACACTAAATCTTAGTCTAAGATAGTTTGCTAAAAAAGTACTATCTGCTGACACACTAAGTAGTCACATCCTAACTTACAAATAATGAACATTGCAGAAACCCGATGGGCTTTTGTTCATTTTATTTTTTCTATTCTCATATCAACACAGAACAGGGAGCTGAAGTTGTTTCCCCATATCAAGTGAGGACCATAGCAAGAGAAGCTGATACATCCTCCCATCTTTTTACCAAAGCCTGCATTTTGCTTGGCAGATGGGGAACGTTCTGATGAGACAGGAAAGGAGCCCCTGGTTCCTCCCTCTGCACCCCCTGGGCTCCTATTTTACATCAGGGCCAAAGGAGTTTGCTGGTGAGCCTCAGTACTCAGCCAACTTTGTGCATTGAAACCATCTGATATTAAGGCAATCTATCGAACAGTTTTGAGAGTATAACTAGCATCTGAAAAGTGAAGGAAAGAGATTGAGAGACATCCCCAGCAATGCTGAAAATCTGATCCAGAGTATTTAAAATAAGGAGGCCTCAGGGCAGTCTTTTGAAATTACTGGTAGTGTTAACCTGAAGATTGTAAATGCTTGTTTTCCCATTGAAATTATTTACTGAGTTTTTGTTTGTTTAAATAAGATTCTGCTTTGCAGCACAAAACAGCAAATCAGTCCTCTTTTTTCTTATATTTTACTTTTTTTTTTTTTTACAGTACAAACATAAGAGAAGGTTGATACCTTGCTGTCAACACATGTCAATCAGCCTTTGCTGTACACAGTATTATTAGAACTGCAGATGGTATTTCATTAGATTGATTATAGAAAATGTCATGCTAATTAAAATAGAGAATGCTTTCTGATTTAATGAACAGGAGGTGCTAGACAAATCTTTGTCTAATTAAGTGTTTGCTAATTAAATAAAATAGTCATTTACAAAGATACTACAGATACAGATGAAATTTCAATATGCCAGACAATTCACATGTCAGCTGAGCGAGATTTGCATTACTTTTAGAAAAGTTTAGGCTCTTGTTAGTAGTCCTTTCAAGAAAACATTTATTCTGCACTAGTTTTATAATGTAAACCGTGACTTCTCTAGAGAATTAATCTCTCATTATATGGAAAATTCCCTATTCAAAATGGTTTGCAGTGTCATAGACACAGGTAATTCCTGTACTGCCTGACTTCCACAAGTCTTCTATTTCTCTCTCCCCTGTAACACACAACAAAAATTAACCAAAAACCATGTGGAGATCTTATGGTACAGTAGCTACAGAAATGGAAGCAGCAGTCACAGTAGCATCCCTCCAGACACAAGCAAATTAGCTCTGCTGAGAAGGACAGCTTCTCAGTTATTGCACAGAGTTATATTAAGGTGAAGACAGAGCCCAAGACAGCAGATCCAGACTGTTATGCTAATATTGATGGATTCAACCTATTCAAAAACAACCTGGAATTTTTTTAGTTATGCTTTATTGTATGTTGTATACTTGTGCAGAAGGAGGCGGCCAGCACAAAGTGGGAGTGCAGGTATTTGCATAAAACCTATCTTCCTACTTTCTTCAACTCCAGAATAAAGTGAGCAGCCACTCTGGATTGGCCAGGACAGTTAAAATCTCCATCATTTAACAACGTCTCCTCCTCTTTTCCTAATCATACTCTCAGATATCATATAAAGTCATGCTTCAACTCTCTCAACAGGCACAATTCATTCACAAAATCACAGATTTCACTACCACGCAATTGCACAGGATCCTGCCTCATAATTACAGCTGCTGATATCCCCATGCCAGCACTTCATATGAGAGAGAGGAAGTAGACAGCTCCTGAATATTAACAAATCTGCAGGATTGATTTACGAGAAAAAAATATAACAGTGAAATACATAGTGCAAGTAAACCAAGCCTTCTTCAGTTTAAACTGAAACAGGTGATGAAATATTCACTGCAGAGCTTTGGGAGGCAATAAAGTGGACAGTGACCATCAGCCACAGACAGTAATGTCTGTACCAGCTCAGCTGGAAGAACATTACTGTCTACTGCCTAAGCAAGTCATTTCTTCCGTACATATTGGGAAGACGTAAACACAAGAAAATGAGCTGAGTTACTCTGCAAAGACATAGCTAGATGGTATGAAATGCATGCAATCACAGAGTGTGTAGCTGAAAAAAGTCCCAGGAACTCTACTGGGGCTTAATCCAGACACTGTGGAATCTTGGTGCTCTATCAGATTAGTTTTCACGGCAAAACTAAACAATTACACCATTAAAAGAGCTAATAATTACAAAAAGTTGAAAGAAAATAGGAGTTCTGCCATAATTAATCTCCTATCAGAAGTAATAAAAGTTTAGAACACAACTGGGCAAAGCACTGCAAAGGAAATGAATAAAAATAAATAAAAATTCAAAGATCTAATTGTGCACTATCATACATGGGAAGCAATTATCTAGCTCAAACAGCAATCAGCTGATGGACTAAAGCACAAGATTTGACTATTTCTGCCATTCCTCCTCATACTATCCCCGCTGCACTTCTTTTAATGCAGAAATTTTCATCTGTATTTCTGTCATTACCAGGAGGAAAATGTTAGGGATATTCATTTCCCACCACAGAAGAAAGTACTGAACATGATTTCATGGTGTTAAAATAGACTTGATAACAGACTGGAGACTATTAGTCCATTCCAATTTGTTTGAAATGCAATTAATGGTAAATCAGCACCAAGAGAAAGAGAAGGGGAAGGGGCAGTGTTTGTGACAGAGAGCTTTCCTAGTAGCCACATCACTGCTTGTGCACAACGTAAAGCTGGCAAGGCTCACCAGGTTCTTTCTTCTGGGTACCTTATAGTACCTACACTTTTATTTAGCTGTTCTCTCTGTTGCAAGCAAATAGGACTTCAAATTAGAAAATGTACTATATTAAAGGTGCTAAAAACTTTATAGAGGAAGAATAGGGAAAGTTATACCAGCACTTTGTTTTTCTTCATCCCACATTGCACATTGACAGTGAAACATCAGGCATTTTGTAGATGTAATTTTGCAGCACAGAACAGTCCACTTTTTCCTAAATTTCACACAAAGCTGCTCTGCTTTCCTGACTTTGTGGAAAGATTTTTGTTCAGGAATAAAAAGTTGATCTCTGGTTGCTCTCTTGCATTGTACCACAGACCATCATTGAGCCAGTTTGGCAATGGACTCAGCCAGCTGTTGCACAAATAAAGTACATGTCCCTGGGCTATTGAGAAAATCACAGAACAAATTGTCAGTCTCAGTCACACATCCTGTCCCAGCCTCTTCCCCAGAGAGATAATCAGGTATCTCAGTACAACAGCACTTCTGTGACAGCCTTGGGAGTTGACCCTTCTGCTGAGACTGTCGAGAGGATGAGCCAGATGGGACATGGACAGCTCTCCTTTGGAGTAGGCAGCATGGCCCAGGTTGGATTTCACACAGATTACTGAATTGGCAAGGTTGCACTTTGTATAGCAAACAGTGATTTCAAGGTAGGAAGATTTATATGCTTCTCTACTCCTATATAATTACAATTCTCAAATAAAACTGGGTATTTCAACCTGCAACAGAAATGCAAACTTCCTGTGCCTCTCAAACACCCCTGACAGCTCAGCATTGTTCTTCCTGCAGTGCTCTGTATGTGACTGGCATTTCATAGACAAACCCAACAAGTGAGAAAATTAAAATTCAATGGCTATGTACATATCACAGTAAAAGACCAGTCTCTGGAGCAGCCGCAGGGCTGCAGTTTGCTCACCCCCATTTGTCTGTATGAATGTATCTCAGCAAGCTGATTCAGCCAGAGCTCGTGGCTCGCTACCTACCATCCCGTTCAGGCTGCGGGCTTGCAGTGAAAAGATTGCAAGTATAACATTGAAGTGGCCCTCAAGGCCATCCTTACCAAGCTGCGTAATGCAGCCCTTGCGAATCCAGTAATCCCAGCAGAGCTTATGAAAGGCAAGCAAGGTCATAGCAGAGAATTTCCAGGTTTATACTCACATTGATGATGCTTATTATTTACCACTCTCCAGATCATTTCTATAGTACATGACAATTGTGCTAAGTCCAGTACAGGCTGTAGTAACCTTCATCTTGAAGAGATTATAATCAAAATAGAGGATACAGAGCATGTCATTATGCAATGTAATCTCTAAACACTAACTGAAAGCAAGGACAGTCTAGGCTCAGAGTATTTGTTACTGCAAAAACTTGCAGGTGGTTTTGTAAGTATTCACAGGAACTTGAAAGGAGAAATAAATATATGTGTACTACCAAATTAGCTTTACCCAGATCTTATGTTTCATTCACGACTGGACTACTCTTTATCTATGTATTGTCTCTCTCTAACTTTAGTCAATGAACTCAGAGGACAATACATAATGTCCCAAAAGAAAAATTTATATCAATCCCATTAAATACTAATTTTCAGAATATGATGGTGGCAAATAACATTCCTTTTTGGTGTTCCACTTTCCTTAATTTTTAACGACCCTTCTCTTATTCAGAACAACTTTTTATTGTACTGAAAACAGCAATCACCAAATTTTCCACACCTAGATTTGCTATTGTAAGACTGCATCACATACACACACAAATTACTCATTAGCCATTACACAAGCAAACTTTCCTCTGTAATGAACAGGTTGACTGTCTTGAACCTTGGCCTGTGGTCAGTACAAGGAGAGAATAATTTAAGAATAAAACTAATGCTTATTATCTACTGGAGTTCATTATAACATTCAATAACTAGGAGAACATTTAATTCTATCCAACCTAATTTGAATGACTGTCTACTGCTTTTTCCATGACTGTTACACCACAGAGTACATCCCCATTCACAAAAGGTACTGAATCTTTAGTCCACATCAAAACCAGGAAATGATTCAAAGGACAAAAAATTGACTTAGATTTATTTAATAATATCAGAAATATTAATGCTTTTTAATCAACAAAAATAGAAATGGTTCCAAAACGTGTACACAGTCTCTTCCTCGAGATTCTGGTTCTGGACACGTGGATGCAAGCCTCCTCCAGTGCAGCAAATGTGCTGCCACTTGGTGCAAATACTTGCCAATATAACTGTTATTTCGGCTCAGAGTGAACAAGAAATCTCCAAAGCTTAAAGTCTGAGCCTCTACCTCCAGAAATAGTGACATCACCATCAACTGGATGGTAACAATGTACGCCATTTGAGATGGAGAACATATGGTGAAAGAGATTCCTAACTATCTCTGAAAGCCAATACTCCCTATTTTTTATTATTTTGTGTTTAGGTCTCAGAGTGAATAGCTGCTAGCTATTGGATAGCAACAGGTAAAAGATTGTGATCTTAGATATGTAGTTTAGATCTACCCTACAATTTTGTCTTATAGATAAAAATAAGATGTACTTTGCAGCTACTAATTTGCTGCCACTGAAAGGGAAATCAGAATTCTAAAAATCTGATCCTGAATAATAAGTTCTGTGTGCAACATAAATGCTTATTTTAATAAATTTTTGCCACTATGACAGTAAGCCATTAGTGCATTTACTCTCAGCCACTTTCAGCAAGATCTTTACCATGTGGTTCAATTCAATTGCACTGAATCCAACAGCTTGGCTAGAATCTAGACATCTTTGTTAAAATCCTGACTGTACTGGACTTCACAAGAATTTTGCTTCACAGTGAATGGATGCAGAATTTAGTAGGTGCAGCTAAATGTCACAGAATGACATGATTAACAGGACTTGCTTTTTTTATTATATACTACCAAAGGATAAACAAAATATTCGAAGTTATTATTAAAATAAACAAAGTTAGGTAATTTTCTGTTCACATTTAATTATTTAATCTGCAAAACAAGCAGGTGTCTCATTTTCATTTATGAGAAAAAACACGTTGATTAAATGAAGATAATTAATTCCTGAGAATTATCACGCAACCGGAAATGTATAAATCATGTCAAGGTGCTGTATCATTATTTTATTTATATCTTTTTGTGAACCTAAAATATCAATCTATATTGAATTTTTTGTATTGAACAGTCACCTGGACTTTGAACAGGAGTTAGACATTTGAAAGTTATATGTGCCATTAAAATTTTTGCTCAGAAGTATTAAATCCTACGTATCTAAATTTAATTTATGAAATATAAGCACTTAAAAGGTCTTGCTTTTGTATGTGTTCATTACTTACCACAGTACTGGAGTTCTTGGGAAATATCCATGCTCGCTAATTTGAAAATTAAATGCGGAGTGTTTAGGTGTTTAATCAACATAGATATGGAAATGAAGATTTGGCACTAACATTTGAAAACACTGGCAGAATTTCTTTTGGCATTCAGTTCTCGTAGATGTCATTGTCTAGACTGGACTTGTACAGGTCTGCTGGAGCATGGGGAATTAGGCAGTTCCCATAACTGTGTGTAGGATCACCAGGATGGTGCTTATCTCAATCCAGTGGGCCCCATCCCACATGGCACACTCAGTGCAAACTCCATAAAAGTAGGAAGCAGGTCTGAAGGATAAAATGCCCCATGAAACGGTCTTATCTTCAGCAGGCAAACAGAAAACTCAGTCCTACAGCTCAAACTCATCCGATCAATCCTTCTGATACAAGCAGATCAACTAAAGCCCATTGAATGATGGCATATTATAATATAAGCTGACGAAGGAGAAAAAACTATCATGATACCATTAACATCTTACCTAAGACTTTTCACTATAATAATGTCAGGTGGAACTATCAATAAAATATTAATTTAATTTTACAGTGTAGTGTGAAACACACTAAGTCAATGCAGGAACTCAGAGCCTGTTCTGCTCTGTTCCATCCTGCTGCAGCACTCCCACTGTTTGAATCTGTTCGCATCACTGAAACAATTCACTATTAGGGTAACAATAAAATTGCATCTAAACTTATCCATCATACTGCAAACATACCTGTGGGGACTGGCCCTACACTGCCAGTTAAATTGCTGCTTGCTTCAGCGCTTTGCCACTCACGGGCTTAGCAAACAGCTTCAGCTATCTCCCCCTTGCTCATTACAGCAAACAGCCCCAACTACTGGCCCCCTTTGGCTGTTATAGCCTTGCACAGAGGAAGCACATTTGTGTTATATATTACATACAAAAAGCAGCAAACAGTTATATCTGCAAGTCCATCAGGATCTGTGCTTTCCAAAACAGTAAAGGACTTAGAGAAATACAGAAACACAGAAATATTAAACAATTATGGAAGCAGGCTTTCTGTAAAAATCTCTACACAGCAATCATGACAGAGACTCAGATATTCAACTTTTGCTGCCCTGCTCAGAGCCATGTGAGGGTTTTGGATTCACAAGTTCCAGTGAATACGGACGCAGCCAACAGGGCTGTACCCACCCGTAGGGACTGGCTACATGTCACAACTGCACAGCACGTACTGCTGACAGCATGGAGCCAGGGTGGCTGCAAGGAATGGCATGAAAGCGCTGATTTCTTACAGGAAAGGAATCTTGAAATAAAAGGTGTTCAGCACTTCCTTATAGCCTCATGTGTCCCATCAAAAGAGCCTACAGTAACAATGCAGAGGCTTCCTCCACCGTTGCAGGTCAGACTTCAAAAATCCTTTGTGATTTTTACTGAAACAACCACAATACACCTTTAAAAATGTACCTGTGCCAAAGGCATAGACATGCACAATACCAAAAACAGTTTTTCAAAATATACCAGATTTTCTCTATTTTTAAAAAAAGGGGGGAGCATATATTGTAAACTTGCATCTAGTTTCTCAATACCCTTTTGTAGCCCCCACATTTTCAGCAGCAGTACCTTTTAGCAAGGTCCCATTTAGTGACACTATTGAAGTTTTCAGGGCTAAACATGGACTTCTGAGTACTTACAGATGGTTCATTATGACTCTGAAAATACATTTTGTAGTTGAGCCACTGTGAGTCACAGACAACAATGATGTATCTAAAGACGGACTATATAATCTACTGCTTAATGCACATGTAAATTTCTATGCCCAGTACAAACACACACACATTCCTTCTGCACAGAGCTCAAACATTCCTTTTCCTGCAAGTGGCATTTTCTCTAAATATAAAAACCAATAAACAGTGACAACATTACTTTTAATGTAACACTGATTTGCCAAAAAAAAAAAAAAAAANAAAAACATATATTGTTTTTTCTTTTTCTTTCTGCCTGCCGCGAGGTTTGTTTTTTTTTTTTTTTTTTTTTTTTTCCCCCCTCTCAAAACCAAAAAGAACCCCAAAATGGAGTTTCCCAGGATGGCTTCACTAAGGAAGAAAATAGCTACTACATTTGAGGACGCATGTCTTGTTCTAAGCTGATGCCTGGTTTGGGCCAAGAACCCCCAGCCTGGTACCAGTTACTCTAAGGAAGACTTTTCACTTTTCATACTCAGCAGTAGGGCAGAAGAAGAAAGCTTCCACTCTCCCCATTATGAAATATCAGCACTATCAGTCATTGCACAGTAAAAAGGACATGCTTGGCGTACTTGGTTTTGGGGAGATGAGAGGAGAGGAGGGAGAAGTGCCTTAACTCTCTCCACTTCAAAAAAAAAAAAAAAAAGTAGTTAGCTTTTGGCAAGAGCAGGTTACTTACACCCTACAGCAAGGAGAATAGCTGGGAGAAAACTCTGACTTTCAAAATATTTGAAGCTCATCACTGACAAAATTTAGCACAGCTTGGGTCTGGCTGTTACTGCAGGACTTATGACTGTTCTTCCTGCCTCTAGGAACCGTAGTGGGAGTATACACCAAAGAAAAATACATTCAGTAATTTCAGTAATTACAGGACTACCTATGGAACATGATTTTACTTCTAGTTATGAAAAGCAGGCAAAATGCTATCAACCATGGTCTGCAGTCCAGAGCCAATTAAACACTCTTCTGAAATACCAGAAGGCAATGGAAAAAAATAATGCAACAAATAACCTGCATGTCATTTTTTCTTTTAACATGATAGCTTTTCAAGACAAAAATCCTCTGAAGTCTTTCTGCACAGAGGAAAAAGTACTGAGTTTCAAAGTATGGGGTTTCTAGGTAATGCCTCTAATTAGTATCTGTGATTCTATCACATTTATTTTTTCCACTTGCGAAACAGAAGGCTGGTTAAACCTGAGGGTGGGATGAGCAGTACGCTACTAGCACATCCTAAGGTAGTTAAATGTTAAAGTGATGTGGCATATAACACTATACAATGTTATTTTTTACATTGTTGCATTTCATCAGATATCTACATACACCATTATAAATTCCATAAAAAAGTTCTACAAATAATTACCAAAAGGTAGTATTAGCTACACTGTATAGACCACATCAGGATTTCTCATATACACGTAGAAGAGGTAATACAATACTCATCCTCTTAAAACTACATTTCAGACAGAATTCAATAAAGCCTTTGAGAATACTTTTGACTATTGCAAGCAAGCAGCAAAGGAAGTTCTAAAAGAAATAAAAACATACTGTTGTGAAGTTCCTGTGCTGTCTGCCTGACAAGATAGTATCCATACGCTTAACTACTCAGTATGTCCTATTAACATCTATCACATCATATAATAATATGAACGTACATCACACCAACAAAATAAATATCAATTCCACAATTTCATATACAGGTTATTTGGAAACAAACAAACAAAAAAACCTATAGTTTATACATTGTAAATGTGAAGTAATGATTTTCTTCTAAGTAGCAGTTTTTAAAAATGTACTTCCTTTTGCAAAAGAAACCAGGGTGGTATTAAGCATTATGAAAATAAGCAGCTGCTGCAAGTGCTGTCTGAGCACAGGCAGGAGCATGGGCTTGCGGGCAGGGAGAAGGGTGGCAGTCATGGTGACCCAGGGGACCAGATCCTGAACTCGCACTCACCTGGCACAGCACAGGTTTTAATCCAGATCATAAATTCAAAAGGATTTATTGGTACCTTAGAGACACTAACCAAACTGATGTACAATTAACCAATACAATTCCAAAAATGCAAAATATTTTTTTCCTTTACATATTTTACTATATTAATTATATTTTAATGGTTTTTTTTGTGAAAGTTAAATGAATTATTTCAATATTTTGTGGTTATAGAGGAAAAGTTAAGATATTTAAAAGCTTAATATATCAGTGCGCTGTCTGATTGACAATTCATAGAAGCACACACTGAGAATAAACACCACCACAGGCAAGGGCACTACTTCCTACATCCCTTACACCATGCTTCCATTCAAAGTATTTTGCCCATCAGCCAGAGCAACTTCATCTATAAGAGCACCCTGCCTAGCTTTGCATCCTTTGAGTTAGAAAAAAGTTCCCTCAACAGCTTGGGCACAGAAACCGGTCTCTCTGCATAGTCCTTTATTCTACAATTGCTTGCAGTGCCATTGGCGGTGATGGAAGCGCATTCTGAAGACATCTTCATTAGACGGCAGTAAAAATTCTGGTGGCCAGAAGGACTAAAAAAAGTTATATTTTTCATTTAGACAGCAAATAAGATGACCAGTATTTCTAATTTCATTATCATGATAGGTTTATTTATGCCTCTGAGTCCTTACTTTGGTAATTTACTGTGATAGAGCTTGAGCTGATATATGCAAAATACTTGAGCTCAGATAGCCAGCCAAGGGAGGAACAGAGTCATTCCTTTCCAGAAAAGGGGCATCTATGGGAAAAATTGTTGTCAAGTCTAGAAGAAAGCACACACTTTGTAGTATTAAGGAAAATATTTGTTTTTCTACTGCAGACATTTTGGCTGTAAAAAAAAACCTCTTACTAGGTTTCACCAAATAAAGTTGAAACATTTTCTATCAGTCTAAGCCTTGGATCATTTCTTGTCATTCATTTGTTCTCCAGTTAAACTGAAGGGCTAAGTGGGTAACAATAACTTATTGAATCAGTTATCTGAAGACAATTCAAAAGCAATTCATGTAGTCAGAGAGCAGTAACATTGATGCCGAAAGGGACTGTTAAAGTCAGCAAGCCTGACTTCCTACACATCCTGATATTAATAAAATATTACCAAAAATCCAGAAATTCTTCTAAAAAGACAGTAACAAGTTAAAAAGACATGCACTAGCAAAGCAGAGAGTACCTTAGAGGAATGTGCTTGGCAGTAATAAAAGATGTGCATGTTTCTACACCTCAGTGTCTGATACTATTCAATACTATGAAGGTACTGGTGGATTTGATTTTGTTTAGAGAAGATCATATGAACTCATTCAAGATGATGGAGGAACTGATATGGAAAAATTTAAATCAGGTTTTATCAGATATAGTAGTAAAGGAAGAATTTGTTTTTTAATTTCTCTCCAAAGCTTATCATCAGAAAGAAACGAACTACAACCACATGAAGAAAAAAAAAAAAAAAGCAGCTTAGAGGTAGTCTATATGCAGATATCCAAAGTAGAGAATCAGCAGTTGTGTCATGTTACACAGTCTTAAAATAGTAGACGAAAACAAGGAGATGCCCCTACACTGAAGGGCATTAAGCACACAAAATGCATTTCCAAATGTGCTTCATCTTGGTGGGAAGCATTTTCTAGAGAAAGCGATACACATTTCTGTGCAGACTGGAAGAGATTGGGGGACTATGCTGAAGAAGATAATTAGCATTGCTTGCAACAGAACAGGAACAGACATTTACAGTCCGGATCAAAAAACACCAGTTTGGTATTTATACTTGCTCTTATAAACAAAACGGCAAAATTCTTGCTTATATTTGGTTGTAAAGTTCACCAGTGAATTTCTTAAATACATCTTTTCCCCTCACAGGGTCTACTAACACTAAGAGTTTTCCTCCCATTACAGAAGACATAAGAGATTGGTTTAGTTCACCTGCTAGTGGTTTCTGTAACTGAGGAATACAAATTAAAAATATTTCAATAAAATGTAATGCTTAAATTTTCCATTCAGTCAACACTAAGAGTTATTGCTATTCACGAATGATCCACGCCACTAATGTTTAAGTGTTACAGGACAGCAAATAGAAGGCACTAAAGTAAAAAGTCAGTTCACTCAATTTCAAAAGCAAATACGTACTTACAGGCAAACATTTCAGTCTCTTCAAATCTAAATGAGATAAAATGAGCTGTCCAAACCTTTCCTTTCTCATATTGCTATTTATCAGTAGATGGAAATGATATCTGTGTGAGGCTCTCCTAAGCATTTGTTGGGACTGATCCTGGAACAGATCCCAGCAAATCTTCAGCAAAGATGAAAGTGTTGGAGTCTGCATGCAAAATCAAGGACGTAGTAATAAACACATTAGAGCGAGTGGCTGCACAGGAGCGACACTCATAAGCAGAGTATAAATAAATGTTGGGGGAGCAGCATTCTCTCTTGAATCGGGTAACAGTCGCATTGATAGAATTATGGTGTCAAATGACAGGAAGGAAAGTATGGTGATTTCTGTGCTGCTACAGCTAGAAAATGAAAATGTGCATTTCCTGCAAAAGCAACAACACACCAGTCGTGAGATTTTTATTACTGGCTTTCTGTAATTTTGTGATGATTTTAACCTCATTATTTTCTATATGGAGCACTTTGTGTAGTGCTACATGTAATGTCTCCACTGTATTTTTGGCCTTTAAAGATGCATACTAATCAACTTAATATGGTATATGATATTACCAGGCAGAATTCCCATTAAATAACGCCATTTGGAGGGTCTTAATACATGCTTTTATCACTTGGTGTCTAGTTCTTAACTGCACATTGTATTTCTTAGCACAGATTACCCCAGTAGTGATGTAAGGTAGCAGCACAGGCTATAATTATTTAAGTAAAAGGTGCAGAGCATTGAGATTAAACCTGTTTGAAACAGAATACTACACCCAGTTTAACTAAGTACCATGTCAACAACCCCTGCAGGTAACAGTAGTAGTCCAAGAGAGACAAAATAGGTGCTTAAGGCTTGAAATTCAGCTTTGGCATTCTGAAATGCTGAGAACATTATCCGTACCCTTCTGGTAATCCACAGTATTTAGTTGCACTCTCTGCAGATGTATGCTGTAATGTGCATATCATTCATTATGCTAGCCTGTAATATTTCTTTTAATGGGACGGAATATCTTTTATGACATATATAGCAGATATACTGTTATCACTTCTTCCTCAGGTCCGAAAAAGAGAGATATTAGCACAGACTGTAACAGGAGCAATGCCATTATAATGTACTTTAAGCTCCCATCTTTATTTTTAATGATGCCCTGAAAACACAGGTAGAGGAGATATCTGACTTTTCCCTAGACATATACGGAGGACTAAAGATTCCTGCACCTTCAGCTTCCATCAGTATTCCCATAAGGTCGAAGACAGATGTCTGAAAAAGCTGCAGAAATGGTGCAATGGTAACTAATTGAAAGGTGAAAAAGAAAAGAAAAAGAATGTGTTATATCACAAATTTACAGAGATAGGAGTCTTCTTAAATTTCACCCTAGGATTACTTTGTTGTCCTAAAGAAAGGTTATCTGAATGTCAGAAGCTAGAAGTACCTTGGATTTGGCTGAACCATATTTAGAGTTTGATCATTAGGGGAGTATTTTGCATACAGGAAAGACGAAAAAACACCATTTAAACCAGCTTTTTGAAAATAAATAGATCAAGATGTTTGCTTCAGGTAGAGCTGGAAAGGTTTTCATATCAGCTATGCCTTCTGACTTAACAGGTAGAACAGTCACCTGGTGAACATGAAATTGAGGTTCAAATGCCCTCACAGTAAACTTCAACAAACAGCATTCACTCAAGTTGCAGGAAGGACAAGACTGGCCTTAGAGATAATCTGTCTCTCTCAAATTTTGAGTAGGTTGGTTCTAATTCTTCAGACTGATTGATCTAAAAATCTTTAAAAGATGTTTACCACATCTCTAACAAAAGTCCCAAACACAACATAAAAAGAAATTGCATCTCCTTTGCCACTTCATGAATTGTCCCTGAAACTCTTTGTGAATCAGGCCTTTACATTTGTTCAAAATAACTAAAAGCTTCCTTTACCTCAAGTGAATTTTCCACTTTGATGAAAATCCTTCATCTTGGAGCTGATCCACAATCAGCATTTTATGTATACACACACACACACCCTTACATCCCTCTTTCTTCAGTTTAGCCACTACAGCAAAACATTCCTTCATTGCACAGTCAGTTTTTCAGCTGAGAATGAGCAGTCCCTGTAACAATATCAGAAAGGACAAAATGCAGTCACGTCAGCACCCACAGCGGCGAAACCTTGCTTTAACTGCACACATCTCTCGAAGAAGTATTATGAGAAGTGCTAGTATGCCTTGAATCAATCAATGCTGTGAAAGGAGAGGCAGAAAGGACTTCCAGATATACTCCAGTCATACGAGTATTGGAGCAATCATGCTCTTCACCCACATTTTCTCAATTTTAAGTAACTAAGACTAACGTTTAGCTCACAGAGATGGCAACACCATCCATACCGAGAATGAAAAAAATACAGTGTGTATGCTTCACCGTACTAAAATAAAGCATAAGATGATGAAGTCTAAGATTAGCTTTAGGATAAAAAACCAGTATATTTCCATAGACACCACAAATACATACGGAATATACCTTTGCTACTAGCACATTTCTGTTATGCTCCCCCTGCACAGATGACTGTATTCTCTTGCTAATCTAGATGATTAAAAGCCTCTTGCTTCCGTGACATTTCCTTGACAAGCCTGACAAAGAACAACTTTGTAAGCAGCAGAGAATGCAGATCAACTCTTTTCTCTCTACTGTTGAGGGTCTTCAAATGAGTAGGAAAAAAAAGTAATGCTATCAGCAGAAATCATTTACTATTAAGATTTTTTCCATTCTCTCCTTGGGATGCATAGACTACAGGTCACTTTTTTCACTCCCCTCTTCCTTTCAAAGATAAACCAACTTGATTGACTTGTCCTGACATGGAGTGGAGAAATATTGGCCACAAAGTAGAGAAAACCTATTTGACAGAAAAATCCACTTTATTCATTACTTAAAATTTTCTCTACAAATGTATAATTTCCAGCACCAAGAAGTCAGATTAATTTATCAAATACTGTTAAATCTAGTATCAGACTTGTGCTACAAATAGGTAATTTATCTGACATCCACCAACAGATGTTGGCTGTTGTATGCTTTTTATTATATCTATATTTGCAAAGAGCAATCTTTCTGAGAAATCTGTCTTACCACAAGAGCTTTTACAAGAAAATGCAATGTGAAGAAACACCATGTAATCATATCTGCATGTCTTTCACTGGATGAGCTGTTCTGAAATTAGACTTCCTTTAAATAGATTCAAGCGTTTTTACAGTGCGCTTCTTCTTCATAGATACCATAGGTCTACAAGCAAGACTCAGGATGTCATTGTGATCTATCCTACCTCTGCCTTTCATGGTAAACAGCAGTCTTAGCTTTTCTTTGATCAGGGAGAAGAGGACGACTCACTGAAAATTGAGAGGTTTTGATATATCTAGTGTTTTTCTTCTTTTCTTCAAATCTATCTATGATTTCTTCTTTATTTTTCCCTTATATTTTCACATTTCCTTAAAAATACTATGACAAAAGGGCCACTATACACATAAAAGAAACTTTTGACTTGTCATTCAAACAAACATTATAAGCTAGGATATCATCCTAACCAGGAGGCCTCACAGACTGGTATGTAAAAACAGGCATTGATGGTACCTTTTCAGGTGCAGGGGCCAAAGCACAGCCTTCAGAAGTGCTTACAGAGATCTCAGTGGACTATGGTTCAGTCTTATGGGCCCTCACTTGCATCTCACTAGCAAGAGAAAGCCAAAGTCTTAAAACCTGTTGGCACTTATCTAAACAAACAGCATTCCTGAAGGAAGCACTGACTTACAAGGAAAAGCCCTACTGCCCCCAGTGATAGCACAAGTACCAAGTGTACAGGTGTACCATGCTTCTTTTGTTTCTAGCAATAATGCATTCTCAGAAATGCCAGATGCACAGTACACTGGGCTTTTCTTGGACTTTCAGGCTGTTATGTCTGAAAGGACATCACTTAATTCCACTACCAGAAGTGATTGCCACCTTTTTTTCTGATTATAAACAAAGAAGAATGAATAATGACCAAGCTTTTCAGATGTAGCTTCAGGGAATAATATATGAAAATGTCCATAAACACAGAAGCATAAAGCTGGTATTTGTATATTTGACACACAATCATTAAAAATGATAGCATGCTTCTTTGGGTTGACAGACAGTGAGAACTGAACACTCAGTATTTCCAAGGGCAGTCCTGCTACGAGGAAGAGTACAGAAAGATTTGAAATTTTAGTTGTGAACGGTCTCCTACATACACACTTACCTCCTATCCTTTGCAAGCACTGATTCTCTCCTCCAAAAACGTCTTCATATATGTCACATTCTGACTTGCTAAGGGGATGGCAATTATTTTGCAAAAATTATTTAGCAGGTTTTTACTTTCATCCTGAAAAAGATCTCCCATATAAGACAATATAATACTGCTGTATCCTACATCATACTAGCTATGACAGAGCTGTAAAAAATCAGTTATAAGCTTATAGCTATTAAAACAGACAATTTTAGGACATTAAAAAGGTAACAGCTTTACGCCTGGATTCTTAAGCATAATCAACCTGTGCAGGTTCAGATACCAGAGCAAGCAGGAAAGAATACTTTTTTTTCTGAATTATCTACAGAATTATCTCTATCTTCCAAAAAACAGTGGGAGACTTGAAATCCCAGGGTCTCATAATGGAGGTAGGTTTGGGGCCATCAAGCATACCAGCAATTCTCCCAATCACTACAGTGATTTATACCACTGCTGTGACATGGAAGAGAAAGGAACCATGGTGTTTCTTGCTATTTGTTTCCAGAAGAGCACAGCAGTTGCTCACAATCACTACTGTTGTTATGTTTCTCCCAACTAGTTTTATGTCACAAAGCTAAGATGCAAATCCTTTATGATCCATCCATGATAATGCTTGTAGAACTACAGTGTGCTTGCATAATGCAGCTATCATGTCACTCAAATGTGCACAAAAGCCGAGTCTGGAAGGGAATACAACCATTCTGAACACAACTGAAATCCTGTTCACTCTGATCAATACAGGTAAGTGTGCTGAGATCAATTACACAAAGCTCAGTATCAAGCAATAATATTAGCATTGCGATGATCAAGCTCACACATGGAAATAGGAAAACTTGAGGTGGTAGTTCAAGCTGAGCTAAATTTTATCATTATTTGAGATGCAATCAAAGCAGAGAAAAAAAAGTAAATTTGGAGAATATTTAACACATATCTGCAGATGGAAATACTACCTAGGCATTGTCTATTTATTCATGTTGGTAAACTTCTTAAAGAAGAGTCTATTAATCACATATTTTATTGCTGTCAGCTTTGTTTTCAGAACTGTCATGAATAATGAATAATTTACTGTATGAGCTCCAGAGGCTCAAAAAAAGTAAGCGCAGCAAAGCAAATTCCTTTCTTATCAATATGCATCTCTTAACAACTTCATGCTTTGTTCTATTTCAGATTGCCCCCCAAAATAATGTATTCCAAGCCTGAAACGGGAACAGGCATGGGTTATCAGACCACTCTTCACTACTAAATATTAAACACTGGTTTCTCACTGGCAATGAAATCTACTTTATTACCACTAATGGTGATATTCTCTGATTCTGACAGAAGTCATTGAGACAGGCCTGTAACAGTAGCAAACAGAAGAAACTTTTCAGCATTTAGAATTTGTTTCTATGATATGATATTTTCAGTTAATCAACAAAGACTGATTCAAGTTGAAGCTCAATATAGTTATTGATTCAACTTTGGATTTTAAAAAAAATGTAAACATTTCTGCTACCAAACATTTCTGTAACCGGCATGTTTACAGCTTAAAATGTTGTCATATTTACACATCTGTGATCGTCTAAGATGATGATCTGATGTTATTAGGTCCATTGACATTTAAGAACTTTTCCAATCACAGCAGAAAAAAATCCCTCCTTCTACCAACTTAAAAAATAAATGTACAAAGCTAAAAAGATTACATAATTAGGTCTCCAATGGTATAACTCACTACAGTGTTATCACGAATGTCATTTACACTATGCACATTTACATTAGCTCTGGATATGCCCTTTTTTTAATTTTTATTTTTATTTTAAAGATACAAACAGTAACCATGCCAGAATTCATTTTGCAGTTTGACCGTTTTTAATCAATGAATTAAAAGTACAAGATGTACCTTAAAAAAAGAACCTGGAGAAAAACTGCCAGTACTTTCCTTTGAAATACAGGTGATGCTTACCTATACACTAGGTGCTGGCAGAAACTCTATGCAGCATTTATATGCAGCTTTTAAATACAATTTAAGCAGTGCTTTTGTTGGCTGCCTACCAAAAAGTGAATTTCACTCTTTAAAGCAGAACGTTTTCTAAGCAGTACTGTTAAATTCTCTTATATATCTCCCAGCTTAGTTGTACTTACAGGCACTTTTTGTCTGGATAATTGTGCTACTTCCCCACAAGAGTCAAGCCCTTATCACCCTGTCTGTACAGCATACACCACCACAGAGGAGGGGGTGGTTTGCAACAGGGAAGTTTCCCATAATCATATTTCAACCTGGTCTCTTTACATTACAGACTGATATTAGAGCTGAATTTCAGTTTTTAATAACTTATGCCAACTGTGGGAATTCTTGATCTGTACAAAGATGTCCAGTCTCACCTTTAGTTAAGCACTAAGGTTAAGTCTGAAGAAAGAATTTCACATGCCAGTGCAACACCAGAGTCTACTGCACATGGAAGTGTTTGGTTTTGTTCTCTGCAATTGAAACCTACAGTCCTCAAGAGAGTACCACTAATCTATGCTGTGCTCCCAGCTCTCGGACAGTGTACTAGATCTCAAAGTTAATTGACAGAACCAAGAATACTGTGAGGAACATAACACCTGCAAACCTGCAAGATAAGGAGGTGCTTTCCATTCGTAGCACTATAAAAAATGACATGATCTTTCATCAAAGCAGTCATAGGAGTTCCAGTGTGTTCACTGTCAAGTGATATCACTTCCTTTTGTGGTTTGACTGATGTCCAGAGGCACTTTCGCACTGGCTGTTTACTATCACTGCAATACTTAAACATGCAAATATAAAGAGATTGGGCCTAAACAGAAATATACTCTACACGGCTGTTGCAATTTAAAAAAAAAAAAAAAAAAAGGAAAAAAAGTCATGCTGGGAACATGGAAGATAAAAGAAGCACTTGAGAGTGAAGTTTTAGTTTTTTCCCTCTAAATGTCAAACTGTACCTTCAATTCCCTGAGAACATGTAATAGGACAAAAACAAGTCTGACAGCTATTCAACAACTCAGATCTTTTAGTAACAAAAAAACAAGTTGCAATTTTCGGTGAGTACAGCTAAGCATAGCCAAGTTTCAGACAAAGTTGAAAGAATTTAAGTGTTCCTTGTCTTAAAAATAAATAAATAAATAAAAATTCAGAGAGATAAAGAACCTGAGTATATGTTCAGGCCACAAAGCTCTCCTCATTTTCCTTTATTCAGGTGAACTCTTCAGAGAAGATACGTTTACTGCACGAGCAACAAGCGTTCACACAGTAAACACGCCAAACAAAAAGGATGTTCTCTGACAAGAGCAAAACACATTGGCATTTACAGATCCTGCATTAACCTGTGATTTCTTTAGCGAATTTGAAGAAACAATCAGTATGTGAACTATAATGATAATGACAACAAAATGCACACTTGCTTTGCTTCATGGTGCAAGTATTAGATCACCATTCTTTTAAACCTTCCGGAATACCTATTTCTAAGATAAACTTTCAAAGAGATATTTCACACCTCTGGACTTCATTTCTTTTTGGCAGGAAGTGGGCAAACACTGTCCATTTTTAGAGTTTGTATTTGCATAAATGGACGTGAGTGTACCCAGGTATCCAGCCATTAAAAACTAGTCTGCAGAGTCTTCAAAAACCTTCAAGAATACAAAGTCTATGGCAGATCACATAAGCTAGGTTATGCTTCTGAATATCAGGACCAGCTGGAAAGTACATTCAAGACCCTAGCGTTCCACGACATTGAGCTATTGGCCACATTCCCTGAACGAACCTTCCGCTTTCTGTAGCTTGTGGAAGAGTTACCTATCATTTTAACATGTTCTGCAGTCGGTAGATAGAGAGGGGCCAATCATTCTGAGATGGTTTCTTTCCCACTTCTTTGGGAGAATGGTGTTCAGAATTATTCAGTTGTCAAAATGTGACACAATAATGCAATAAAAAAGGCTTTACTTGGTGGATGACATGGATGAATAATAAGGAGAGTATAAACAACTTATTTTGGTCCACAGAAATAGAAGACTGAACCTTCAGTCTGCTAAATAAATATACTCAAATCCTGACGGCTTGAAGCCAAAATTGTAATCTTGAAAGCCCCTAACTACTGCCTAAATACAGAGACTCCTGAACAGCAAAGAACTTTACTTTTTAATGTCACATTTCTCTAGGTGCTTTAACTTCTGCTTCTGAGCATTCATTACCATATTGGGTTTACGTGGTAAAGGTTTGGTAGCAGGGGGGCCACAGGGGTGGCTTCTGTGTGAGAAGATTCCAGAAGTTGCCCCATGTCAGATCAGAGCCAGCTCCAGCCAGCTCCAAAAGGGACTCACCGCTGGCCAGACCTGAGCCAGTGAGCGATGTTGTTTGTGCCTCTGGGAGAGCAGATTTAAGGAAGGGAAAAAACTGCTGTGCAGCAGCAGCTGGGAGAAAGAGGAGTGAGGAACAGCCCTGCAGACACCAAGGTCAGTGAAGAAGGAGGGCAGGAGGTGCTCCAGGTGCCAGAGCAGAAGTTCCCCTGCAGCCTGTGGTGAGGCCCATGGTGGAGCAGGCTGTCCCCCTGCAGCCCATGGGGTACCACATGGAGCAGATCTCCACGCTGCAGCCCGTGGAGGAGCCCACGGTGGAGCAGGTGGATGTGGCCTGAAGGAGGCTGCAGCCCATGGAGAGCCCCTGCAGGAGCAGTCTCCGGGCTGGACCTGCAGCCCATGGAGAGGAGCCCACGCAGGAGCAGGTGATCCAGTGGGAGCTGCCGCCCATGGGGGACCCGTGCTGGAGCAGGTTGCTCCTGAAAGATGGACCCCGTGGTACGGACCCATATTGGAGCAGCTCTTGAAGAGCTGCAGCCGGTGGGAAGCCCACACAGGACCCGTTCGGGAAGGACGACATCCCGTGGGAGGGACCCCACGTTGGAGCAGGGGCAGAGAGTGACCATGAAGGAGCGGCAGAGACGAAGCAATATGGGCTGACCACAGCCCCCATTCCCCTGTGCTGCTCGGGGGGAGGAGGTAGAAGAGGGTAGGTGGGGGGAAGGTGTTTTTAGCTTGCTTTTATTTTCTCACTGCTCAAGTCTGCTAGTGATAGTAATAAATTATATTAATCTCCCCATGTTGAGTCTGTTTTGCCCGTGACGGTAATTAGTGAGCAACTTTCTTGTCCTTATCTCAACCCTTGAGCCCTTGTCCATCATATTTTCTCCCCCTGTTCCTTTGAGGAAGGGGAGTGAGAGCAGTTGTGGTGGAGCTCTGCTGCTCAGCTGGGTAAAACCAGCACAATTACACTACCAGAGTAAGCATCTTGATGCCTACCTGCATTCAAGCCCCAGTCTGGATCAATAAATTAGCTGTCCTGCTGCCAAAGCCCTCTGTGGGTCTCAATCCAGGCACTTGAAAACAGATAGTAATAGGACTGGGATCTTCCCAAATTGAGCAGCAGGAGCTTCTGTTCACAATCATTTCCATAGGAATACTTTTATCCAGTAACTGAGTAACATTCATCCAGGACACAGAAAAAACTTTTTTAATCCATTCTCTAGCAAGAGGTACAAAATTCCATCACCTATCTCCCCTTGAAATGCTGCCAACACAACAGGTTTTAGATTATTTTTGTTTAGGAAGCACATTCTACATCCTCCACTGAAATTATACAAAATAATTGACACTTCAGTAGGTTAATGAGCGGGACTAACAGGAGCACAGTTCTGCAGCTTGGTGGTTGAGACTTTCACCTGGGAATGTAAGATTCCTTGGAGGGGAGACTGAAGCAAAGATTTATTTATGCATTTTAACCAAAAGCTGCCCAATGCAAACACAGCAACACAGCTTCTTCTGCATCCGTAACAACCCAAAGGCATTTTCTCAAGCCTTTCAAATCTATGTGTGGCTCCTCCCTTCATCCTCTAAAATTTTGTAACATCCTTTCAAACTGGGGACCTCTCAAGCGGAAATAGTATTCCTGTACTAATCTTGCCAATTCCATAACCTGAGCTAACAGTCATCTCTCTACTTCTACAAATGCTTTAACAGTTGTAGGCACTGTGTGACACAATACCACTTCTCCCAGTCTTTTTTTGCCAGAACATCACACTAGGAACTCACATGCCTTTGTTCATCATGACAGCTAAACCTTTCTCAAGGTCACTATTTTCCAAAATACAATTGTATCACAATAGCGGTATAATTGTAACACAAATGTTTCTTTCCTAGGAATACAGGTGGGTTTGGGGTGCTTTCTTTTTCATTAAATACAGACCTTTTGAGCACACAGGTCCATATTGTTGCTGTATAGGATCCACACAGATGTATAGATCGTTTTTACTCACGAGAATGTTAGCGTTGTTTACAGCAAAATTCAGTGGTGGTGGTTTACTTTAAGTTTCATTAATGAACATACCAGTAGGGTGGGACCTAGAGTGCACCCACATGGAATCTCATGAGAACCATCCTCAAGACTTTATAACTTCTTGCTGACAACAGCATCTTAAGATCTGTCATTTTTTAATCCATTTAAAATGCACTCTACAGGTATTCTTTACTGACATCCTTTTTAATGTAGTAGGTGAGATTAAGTAAAATAACTTGCACAATTCTAAGCTACAAAACTGAAAAGTAGTCATGGCTTCAAGTCTCCCATTTGCATCTACCTTTTTTACTACAGAATACATTAGCATACCAAAAATAGGTGGAATTTAAGCTTTAGAAAATAAGTCTTGGGAGACCACGAGCTTTTAAAGCTAATGAAGGTTTGTGTCTTATACTCTCAGAACTAAGGTTTAAGAATTACAAGCAAAATCCTCCTTCTAAAACATGGGATACAAAAATGAGTGAAACAGAGCAAGACTGGATGGTTGGAAAAACTCTTTGAAATGAAAAACAACACTATACGGCTGCATGGCTGCCCAGAATTAGACATCCTTGACAGAGAGGCTGGGAAGAAACTGTGCTCCTGGAGGCATCAATAGCCCTGAACATGAAATACTGGTCACTCAAAAACTCTAGCTACAGACAGGGCAGATTGATTTCCTTCTGACCTCTAAGGAGTTCCTTGTGCACCATGTCAGCAGTGATTTTATGTGGGGATTGGGATGCAATGCTTGGAATTTTGAAAATTTTTGTATGCTTAAAAACAAATTAACCATAAAATATGCCTCCAAATACATAAAGAGAAAATTGGCCTCCACGATCTCAATTAAATATACATTATAGCAAACATTCTGACTGTGTGAAGATTTGATTTGTTTCCTCAACACAAAACACTCACATATCCAGAGGCAATAGCAACTGCATTTCTGTGTGAAATTCTACAAGACACTCCTGACAGAAAGAGCTGATTTTATTCCTGAGAATTCATAACTAATTTAAATTTCAATGAAAGAAGTCTGCACATTTTGTTCCCCCAAACTTATCAAGTCTCAAGTCTTCTGTGCCACGCTAGTGAATCTTCCAAGGCAAAAAAAAAATCCATCATGTATTTTAGGAGTTATGGGTTATATTTTAACACACACTGTTGAATTCTGTATTAGCATCTGGTTTATATGCTCTATTCTATAACAGTTTTATTCGCATAGGGAACATTCTACAGTAAAATTTGTAAGAGCCAATATCATACGATGAATATGTTTATAATCAAAAAAGCATATCACTCATTGTGTTCTGTTCTGCCATAGATATGGCACTGATGAACATATATCCAGGGGAGACAAGACTTTACTTTCTAAAAACTTTAATATGTTTTTCTTTAAGCAGGGATGAAAATACTGTTTTTGCTGTATTTCCCAAGATAAATGTATCTATTTTGGCTGATAATGGTATTTCATCAAATAACAAACATAATTTGGGTTTGTGCGGCTTTTTGAGGCAATGAAGCAGAGGAGTTTGTTTGCTGTATTGTTTTTAATCCAACACTACTGTAAATATTAGATGACAACGATAAACACAGCAGTCAGCTGTTTCAATTAAACCCCTGGACAACCTTTGCTATGCATGTCCCCCTCCAGAATATACACTATAATCATTTGCAGTATAGTAACTTATATGAAAGATTTTCTTTAAATATAAATTTTAATTATTGGGTAAGGCCAGATCTCTTAAAACGATATAAACTGAGTCAAGTGCACTGTTAATAAAAGAACAGGCAAGCCACACAAGCCATGTTCCTGTGGCAAGAAAACATCAGATGGACCATGATCAGATGGACCAGGGTCTTCACAATTACTACAAAGATATAGAATGAATAAATGTTTGCATTATCACAAAACAGACAGAAAAGAGAGTAAGGAAGAAAAAGGTCTTTCAGTTAAATCCATAGAATCTAGGGAATGCCAAAAACATCTAAAAATCTAATCTTTCTAGAAATCTGAATTTCTTGACTGTTTGCTCATTTTTAAAACAATACAGTGCTGTTAATCCTCATAGCCCCGATCCAAAGCCAACTGAAGTAAACAGTACTCATTCCAAAGCAATTCAAAGTAACTCCCTGAGGAGTTTGGATGAGGTCACTCTGGAAGTGTCCTCAGAATCTGAAAATGAGGACAAAAAGTAATCAACAAATACTACTTTGATTGTACAAATCCTTTCTCATGCAAGCAATGCTATTGAATTAAATGTTTCTTTAGAAGGACTATTTATGTAATGTTTATTTGAAATTAAGGTGTACTCCTCCCCACATTGCTAAGGTCCTGAGATATAAGACAAAATATGTTTGTGACATTCAGTGTCAAAATGTTAATTCCAGTGGTGTAAAAGCTCTTTCCAATTAAGCCTGAAAACCCTACCATGCTCCTCTACATGGAAAAAAAAAAATGCAAATCTCTTTCTTACTAGTTTATTAGCCTTCTACAGAAAAGAAAGCAAACAAAAGCTACATGTATATTAGGAAGGACTGAGCTTCCGTTAGTGACTGAAGTGCATGTGGAGCATTCTGGGATCACGCAAACCAAGCAAGCTTCATCTGAAAGGAATCCATTTCATGGGCTTTGCAACCAACCCACAATGCAAGCCACAGTAAAGTGGTGGCTGATGGTGTAACACACTTTAAAAGTGCAAACCTGATCCAAGCAAAAAGCCTTTTTTTTCTTTTGGTGTAGATGCACCCAAAAGATACTACCATCCTGAAAAACTCCCACAGATCCATATAACTGGGAAGCCCAAAATTATCCCTGTACTTTCTCAGAGCAAGGATAACTTATAATGTAGTGCCCCACATCCCCCCAAAATATTCAACAACTGATGATCCTCATTGGGGAAACATCTGGAGACTTCTAGCATAACAAAAAGTTCCTTTCCAACAGCATTTGTATTATGATCCCGAACATTGTGAAAGGGCTGCAATGTTTCACCTAAACTGGCTCACAAGTATCAGTATGATGATTCATGTGACAAAGAGTTTGAAAGCCTGAGCCTTTAGTCCAGATGTCTGCAAAATGCTGGATTAGAAAATGGCCACAAATTTGTTCACAGGTGCTTTGTAATGTGCATACACCATCATGCATCAAGAGTAATTCCACTAAAATCAAAGACAGGGTTAGAACTGGTAGAAGTAAACACAAAACAAGCTGTAGAAGTCTTGCTTTGCTATATGTTTTTTCTTGTTCCTAGTGTAGGCAGAAATATTATACACAAGCAAAAGATTTTACTGTGACCTTGGAATTACATAATTAATATCAAAGGAATTTTTGACATCTAGCAAAAATGTTTTAACTATCGTATTGTACAGTTCTGTTCAAAAAGAGGCTATTAATAAGCTTTGTTACATGGATCAACCACTTAATTCCTAACTAGTGGCTTTTCAGTTAAAAGGAAGGAAAGTAAAGGGAAGTAAATTATTGGATTTTTGAGACTACCCTTGAACCTTGTCACCTAATGGGAAAAAAAAGGCTATCATTAAATTTAAAAGCTTCCAGATTTCAGTCATCTTCTAATGTGGTTTACACAACTCACTCTTGTTGTAAAGATGAATGGAGACCTGTCTGAGATGATGATGATGAAAGAATTCTGATGTTTTCAGGAGACCTGTCTGAGATGATGATGATGAAAGAATTCTGATGTTTTCAGGGACCTCTGTGGTCAGAAACAACACTAATAGTTCTGGGAACTGGTCTTTTACTACATTTTTTGTTTTTGTTTTTCCCTTCTTTTTCTTTCACACTTTGAAATCGATGACAAACAGTTCTCTGTATTCACTTGTGTACCCATAGTACTATATATACATAACGCTTTTTCAGAAACAGTTTTGCAATAAATGCAATCCTCATAAACAGTGAAGTAATATGTCTGAAATTTCAGTTCTGTATAGCCTTATCATTGCTGCAGTGTGCCACCGAGACCAAATCTGAAAGAAAAATGGTAAAGCCATGCAGAATACGCATGCACACCAGCAGTGTTATCCTGGTTGGAATATTCTTCCTGTATGGACTTGCAACAGAAAAGCAACGCAGTCTACCTGGCATTTATAATGTATTTGATCCTTGGGGGAGGGCTGGGAGGGTAGAGGGAGACGGGGGTCATGGATCACATTCTGGTTGTTCCTGGTTTAGGAGTGAGAGTCAATTGAGAAGGAGCATTACCTCCAGGTAAAGGCTTGAGTCTGGGACTTGAAAAACCATGGTTCAATTTCTTACACTAATGTAGAGGTCCTGCCTGGTTGCAGATGTATCACTCATACTCTGACTCATTTACTCAGTTATTTAAAGGAAAAAAAAGCATTTACATCCCTCCACAGCTGTAAGGCACTCCAGTAATATGTCAATAGAGTTTACACCAAAACACAAAGCTAATTACACCATAAAGCTAGTCTCCAGCCTGTCTCTTGATCTCACAGACATGGCAAAGGAATTGCTGTATGATGAGACAGGGCCACAAGGACCCCAAATAGCCAGGAACAACACTTTACAATTTAACCTGTTTTTTAAGGGTTTAAAAGACAGCTGTATAATAATATTCATTGGTGTAATCAGTGTCACTGAAACTTGCGCTCTATAGTCTCTCAGCTGGTAAGCAAATTATTTTTATCAAATGAGTTTAAAGGAGTGAAAAATGTAAAATTTTTTGCATGCCTAATGCAAGCTCACAGCATCTTTTTTTTAATAAAGATTTTTCAGTAAGCAGCTTACCATGCATGCAATCATTTCATGCAGCTTACACAAAATAATGTTATTTAAAAATGAAAACAGACAGGCAGACAGATTGCAGTCATTCCAAATTGCTTCCTACAGGAGATTACTCCAATAACCTAATAATGAATGGCCCTCCCAGTGTACAGCTAGGACCACTGCTCTGGAGCTGTCATTTTCCAGCATTGAACACCATTCAGCCTGGTAGCTGTTCCAATACTGCCTTCAGACAACTGAATTAGGAAGGAGAGTAATTTCCATTAAAAATAAAGAGCAATATCCTCATTTTATGATTCCTCTTTATCTACTTTAATTTGGTTTTGCATAGTTACAGATTCTCTATCCCGGTCTACTTTAACTGACAGAAAAAAGATAAATATATAAACCTATACCTATAAACATAGGATAACTGCTTAAGCTAGACGATTTTTTCCAGAGCTGATTATGCCACTGGCTCCAGTAAAAACAGGCACACAGTCTGCTGATGTACCTTGGCTGAACAGCAGCACATGGCCATGAGAAGCGTGAAACAAAGCAGAGGCAGCCCAAAGATGGCACTAGTGCCACTGTCAGCAGTTGCAAGACGAGCAACTTCTGTGAGGCACACATCCCTCCTCTAAATACTGTGATATTTTCCAAGCCCTGGCAGTATGCGAGGTAGAAGAGGAAGAGAGAAGGAACTGTACATTAGCCTCTGGCGATACGTAACCACTCAGATACAGCTGAAGACAAATGTTGAGGCTGTCTATACCTCCAATGTCCTAAAGCTTAATTTCTGTGTGCATGTATCAGAATTTACTACTCTATTTTCTACATTTTCTTAGCAAATACAGGATTTGTGCAACAGGAAAATCCACCCTCACTCTTCATCTACTCAGGACAAAAAAGAAAATTGTAATTACATTTCCATTTGATTCCAGTATTTTCCCTACCTCCTGTTCGAGTCTTTCTAGAAGACTGCCTCTTAGCTCTCTAAGCATATCTCAAGAACCTGATATATTTCTGTTGAACCAGGCATAGCTCCCTGATATGAAATTGTCAGAAGCTGACTGCCACTTTCATTCATCAATTTCACAAATGGCACTTGGTTACAGTTTTTCTTCTTACCACCACCCCAAAACGTTTAATGTCTGTGCTTTCAATATGGCATTAACTGCTGATGTAACACAGCATTAACAGTTTGATGATGCACCTAAAAGCATTAAAACAATCTCATATAAAGTATTTTAATAACCACTGTTCTACAGAATTAATTGAGGGAAAAATAAAGGAAGCTTTTTATTCATGGAATCATTTCAATAAATCTACTTAATTCATCACATTTAAAGTGGCTAGTGGGAGAAATCCAAGTGTGTCAACTTTTGAGCATTTCATATTCTGACCTGTGTTCCAGAAGCACTTTGTTTAGATCTTTGTGTATACAAACCACTTTGCCCTTTCCTGTCTTTTATCTCCAACTGTCCTTTCTGCTGTATATAATGAACTAAATTTAAAGCCATTTAGTCATATCTAATCTTTATAGCATTTTTTTGATGTATGTATTCTTAAAAAATGAAGATTGTTCTGTAACAGTAAAGATTTTTCAATAAAATAAAGTAGTGCTCAATATGCAACAAGAAAATGCTAATCACATGCACGGTTTTTCACTGCATTTGTGTAATATATTTAATTATGTGGGCTTATCACAGCATTTCACTAAATGATGTAAAATTCACTAATGTAATACAGAACTCACTCATCCAGTTTTTTGAAGTTATTCTCTCTCCTTGTCAGTCTTGCATCCTAACATTTAAACTATAGGAGGAGAAAATGTTCTGAAATATAAAACAGGGGGCTGTTTTTTACAGGTTTTGTATTTTTGTATTTGTTAGTGATGGGCTCCAAGTATGTCTTAATTTTTTTTTTCCTTATTTATCTTGGAGTCGGTTTTGAGAGTTTCCTTAATTAGTTTAAATCTCCTGTACTCTGAAGGAGGAATGGGAAAGAAAAAAAATTCATTTGTGGTTGTGTACTCCCCTGAGTCAACAAACAGAAATGAAGAAAACTGTGTACAACTCATGTCCTCTCACAGAAAAGAAACCAAAAGTGACAGCATCTGAGGTGACCTTTCCAGCCTCTGAACCCCTACCAGTACTACTCTAAATAGACACAATTTGGCAGAGCAGCAGAGAGAAGCTATTTTCTTTCCAGGCAGGGTAAACACATGACACCCAACAAAACATTTACTACAATTCTACTTAGGCAAGCCAAGCTCTCTGGACAGTACAGAGATAAAATCCAGAATGGCAAAGCATGGTCCTTCAGCCTTAGATGGAAAAAACATGCTATATCCACAGATGAGACAATTCCTGCCCAGAGACAGCTTTTCCAAACTTTTTAGTCCCTACCGTCTGTCTAGGTTGCCTACACCTCTAAAAGTACTAAAAAAAAATTCAGCCTCAGTGAATTCTATTTGGAAAACTGACAGTGCACAATCAAGGAGGTTCTGGTAGTAAACATGCAGGTGAACTTCTTGTTCAACTGGCTCTTAATGCTGAAAAATGCCATAGTGTCCACTGCCAAACGGCAAATTTTGTTCTGTCTAAAGTAAACTCTCTCAAGGGAATTCACAGACATCTGGTCCTATTTTTTCCATGTCTTCCCTGAAAATATATGAAAAAGAATATCAACAAAAATATATTCCCAATTGCTTAAAGCACCAAATTATGGAGGCGGTATATTATATGACTTTAGTAAGTAAAAAGGTAAGAAGAGATTATCATCTTTAATTAGAAAATAAATTTGAATCAATTATTTTACTTAGCTACTGGTTAGCATTTGCAAAGAATACAGTGTTTCTGCTAAAAAAAGATAATAAAACCAATTATAAAACTCAGCCACTCATAGAAGTACTATTTCACAACAGGTAAATAGAATTCTTTTTTCCTTCTGAAATTTTTTTCTAAGCTCTTCTTCAACCACCACAGACATCATCTGTGGTCCTGCCCATTTTAAAGTATTTATTCCAAAAAACATTATGCAATTTTTGAGAAGTCCTTACTACAGCTACCTCTTAGATTCATAATGCACACGCTATTATACCTTGAAGAGAACTGGTTTAAGAAAACGTTTTAGAATGTAGAAAGTCAATGTCCACTTTTTTGTTGTTGTTGGTTTTTTTTTTTTTTTGGAAATATATTAAAAATTTCAGATCACATTCTTGTGAAATGCATTGGCAACCGGGGAACATTCCTGTAAAACAGAAGAAAGCAAATACCACTCCCATCTTCAAGAAGAAAGACACAGCGAACCACAGGCCAGTCAGACTCACCTTGATCCCTAAGAAGGTGGTTGAGCAACTAATCCTGGAGACCTTTTCTAAACATATGAAAGACAAGATGATAACTGGGAGCAGCTGACATACATTTATGAAGAGGAAATCATCCTTAGCCAACCCAACAGCCTTCTACAATGAAATGTCCAGCTCAGTGGAAGAGGAGAGAGCAGTGAATGTTGTTCATCTTGACTCAAGTGAGGTTTTTGACACTATCTTCTATCAAATTCTCACTGACAAATTGATAAAGTACTGGTTAAAAACACGGATAATTAAGTCTATTGAAAACAGACTAAAGTGCCAGGCTCAGAGGACTGATATCAGAAACAGAAAATCTACTGTATACCAGTCACTAGTGGTATACCCCAAGGGTCAATAGTGGGACCAATCATGTTTAACACCTTCTTTAATGACCTGGACAATGTGTCAGAGTGCATCCTCATCAAGTTTGCAGACGACACAAAACTGGGAGGAGTGGCTGATACACCAGATGGTTGCAGGTGGACCTTGACAGGGTGGAGAAATGAGCAGGCTAATGTTGAACTTCATGAAGTTCAGCACCAAGAGAAATGCCAAGTCCTGCCCTTCGGGAAGAATAATCCCAGGTACCAGTACAGGCTGGGACCAACTGGCAGGAAAGCAGTTTTGCAGAAAAGGTCATGGAGGTCCTCTGCTGGACAACAAGTTGACCATCAGCAGCAGGCTAATGTTGAACTTCATGAAGTTCAGCACCAAGAGAAATGCCAAGTCCTGCCCTTCGGGAAGAATAATCCCAGGTACCAGTACAGGCTGGGACCAACTGGCAGGAAAGCAGTTTTGCAGAAAAGGTCATGGAGGTCCTCTGCTGGACAACAAGTTGACCATCAGCCAGCAAAGTGCCCTCACAGTAAAGAAGGTTGATGGCATCCTCTGCTACACTGAGAAAAAGAACACTGCCAGCATGCTGAGGAAGGTGATACTTCATCTCTGCATAGAACTGGTGAGAGAATTCTGAAGTGCTGTGTCCACTTTTGGGCTCCCCAGTACAAGAGAGAGATGGATGTATTGGACCAAGTCCAGCACAGGGTCACAAAGATGACAATAGGCTTGGAGCATCTGCCAGAGACTGGGACTGTTACACAACCTGGAGAATAGAAGGCTCAGAGGGATGTTATCAATGTCTATAAATACCTGATGGCAGGAGCAAAGAAGACAGTCAGATTCTTCTCAGTGGTGCCCAGTGACAGGACAAGAGGCAAGGGCACAAATTGAAAAGCAGAAAATTCCATGTAAACCAATGAGTTAAAGAAGAGGTAAATCACAACTTGGAAATATTATTTTAAACAAATTCCTATATATTGACTCATATATAGATATAGGCCATGGACAGTAGGAAGAAGAACAATAAATGTACGTTTTCCTCTTAGGTGGAATACATCACCTAAAGCAGAGATGCAGACACTTTGGAGATCACTGGTGATCAATAGCTAGGGAGTTAATTCTCCTTCTCCCGCAAATCCACAGTTCCCAACCCAGTCTCCCTCAAGCGTTACCTAAAATGTTTCAGCCATCCCAGTTACTTCCATCTGCAGGTTTTCAGTACTTGAACATCTCTACTGTAATTTTTGCCTTTTTCTCCATCTCCTGCTAGTTCTTATCTACCTGGTTACAAAAGGAAAGTCCACAAAAAAGCCTTTGATTGTAGCAGTGCTCAATTAGTTCACTTTAACAGTTCCATCCTCTCTGAGGCTGATGTAATCTTTCTGCTTAGTATCTTCCTCAATATCCTGTGGTTAGTCCCGGGAAGAGCAAAGCCATCTAGGAGTTATTTTTTAGACACTAGCGTATATGCATGTTTTTCTTACAGTTTTATCTTGTTTTATCCTTCTTGTGATGCCTACAGCAACTCCTTTTAGTAACTGAGTAAGCCTCTGGAAAAAGCAGTTTCATTCATCAATGAAGAGCTACTTTTACTTCCCAGTACAAATAAACAAGCTGTTAGATTATTAGCAAGGACAGTGTAAAAACAAGCATTACCCTCATTTGTGCAGCAATCCATGAGTACCTGTGGCCATTCTATGACTCAGTTTCCTCAGACACTGGCAAATTCATTCCCAGTCGTTGACTCTCGGTCAAAACGTCACTGACGCAAAGCTACACTGCTTGAGACTTCCTGTACAATAAGGAACTTACCTGGATCCCAGCAGATATATCTATATAAAGATACCCTGATATAGATATCATATAGATATTATTTGTAAAATAAACAATTTTTCTAGTGATGGATGCCAAAATGAGGAAAAAACTGACCTTTATATTTTAGCCAAAATCATGTATATTGAGGTCAAATACAGACTGGAAGGGTAGTCAGGGGAAAAATAAAAAGAAATTTGATTTTTTTTTTTCCCCCCTAAGCTAACCATGAAACAAATTACAGTGAATAGAATTTAAAACATCACCTGACAGGAAGGATTTATGCTTTGTATCTTTGCTCTGACAAAAAAAAAAAAGAGATTAAATTAAAAAAAAAAATTAAAAAACATTATTTCCACTCTGGTAAACATGTGCAAATGTATTATTTTTACTAAAGGCAAACAAAATGTTGTTAATAAAAATGGCAAAATACACTTAAAATTGCAAAACCTGGGTTCTTTCAGTCACTTTCACTTTCTATGACAAGAAAAGATTAAAAACATACAGAAGAAGTCAGAAGTGAAGAATGCTCATGAAGTATAATTACTCTAAATGGTAAATAGTGAAAATACAAAAGATATAAAAGGAAACACAAAAGGAAACAACCACACAAAAGCACTCAACAAACAATTCTTCATATGGGCAATTGGAACATTATTTTAATAGTAAAAAAAAGAATTTATATTTCTAACAAATTAGAAATGCTATGGTTAGGTTTTTCTTCACCTTTGATACTTAATTTCTGTATAACTCTATGCTATAGACAAACATTAGCATATATTAATACTACCCATTTTCTCCCTGAAATTTTCTGTAGAAGAAAAAAAATAAAATTAAAAATATCAAATAGGTATGAGTAAAACACCTAAATAGAAATTTGTTGCCTTACAAGTGGATGAAGGTTTGATCCCAACTAAGTCAGTAGCAAAATTTTTGAAATCTGCAGACTCAGTGAACACTAGGTGATGCA
>VXAL01019208.1:75480-106794 GCA_013399475.1 Chauna torquata
TGCCTAAGTAACTGTGCATCTTGCTCATTAGTGCTCCTGAGTTCAATCAGTTCTGTTTTCTCAGTTTAGGCTGCAAAACTTCTATGACAAGGTTTGGTTTCGCAGGTTTTTCTACAAAATGCTGCCCATTACAGGTGCTGTAAAAATAAAAATGTTAGCTAATAACTGAATTTTCTTCTGCTCTCCAGGCTTCTTACTGTTATACATTTTCCATAAAATCATCCTTCAGGAAGAAAAGAAAACACAGTTTGTCTTTTTTTGGAAAACTGATTGTGCAGGTGCCTACTGGTTTGGATACAACCATTAACTGGCATCAATAGTGCTACATATGCATTTGGTCCACCTGTTTTCCAGGAAATAGTTCTCCTTTGTTCTCAGACCATTAGAAAACAAAGATCCCCCTCCCCCCGCTTTTTGTGATGGGAAAGTAAGATAATCAACAAACATAAGCTTTAGTAACAGTTACTTCTTCTGAACTCCAGCAATGACCAACATCCTACTGCATCAACACATAAATGAGATGGCTGATCCGAGTCTACAAAATCCAAGATCTGTACAGTGCAAGGCAACACATAACACACATGAATTTCTGAATTAAGAATTTACCGCAGAACTAACAATTTTACCTTAGCCATTTAATCAAGTTTTTTCATTGTCAGAAAATATCTCCCCAGCAAAATAATACTTTAAGATTCCCACTATAAAGAGTAAGCCTGAAAACCAAATAACCTCTGGGAGAATCACCTGTCATGAAACCCACATCACTAGTCCTGAATCTGAACAGGATACTCACCTTAGGGTTTTCCACACTTATCCCTGCCACATTAAATATGATGGAGTGAGGCTCTCAGTGCAGTAGTTTTCAATAGGCAAGAGTGTAGCATGTCTTATTATGCTTTAAGGAACAGATTCAAGCTCCTCGCAATGACTCATAAGAGCTATAAGGGCACCTCTCTCAACTCTTTCACCTGTTTGCACTAACACTGTGCTTACCCTGCAAAATTCTACACAGCTAATTAAGGACTTCCACCGGCAGCATTTTGGGTATTTACACCTAAAAAAAAAAAAAACAAAAACAAAAAAAAACAGAAGAAAGACTTTTCTGTAGAGAAAATCTAATAAAAAAAAGTTGAGGAAGGAAGAAGTTGAGTTAGATGTAACACTCGCTTCCAGGAAGAAAAGAAACAGGACTCAATTTGTTTGCTAAAACATAGTACTTTGTTTTTTTCCATGCTTGAAGAATTCAGCATTCATGAAATTGTGCTTTCTTCCCAATTGACAAGATGACATTATTGTTTAATTGAAGAACCTAAATTATTAACTTTTAAGCTGCTGGAAAAAAGTAATTCCTGCAGACCTAGCGTTTCAACTGTATGATGATACACAGGACTCTTTCTTGATTTTTTCCACTTCTTCACATAGCTTTGTAATTAAAAAATGCCCGTCTGACTTGGTCAAGCTCACTGTCATACCATCAGCAGGCAAGAGTGAGCCTGTAGATGATGAATATTTCTATCTAGGTTTATTGCTACAGAAAACAAAGTAACACTTAAAATCCCTGGAGGTGTGCTGCTATGAAATCAATGCAAGTGAGGAAAGATATACATATCCCTCAAATACATTATCAGAGTTGTAAAATGAAAAATTCCAGTCTCAAATCTTTTATCCTTTGGGTGTAATTCGCACTCATTTCTATGTGGGTATACTTGCACTAGGATCAGACTGCTCTGAATTCATAATCTGTCACCAACTACAGAATAAGGGGTTGGCCTCATACTACCTCCTTGTGGACAAGTGACATTTTCAGCAAAGCAATTCTCTTGGAATTATTTCACAGTCATTTAAAGATTTAACACCTTTCCTGGAAATAACGCTTACCTTGGTAGGTACAGCAGGGAGCAGGGCACAGGCAGTGAACATTTTGACATTATTCTGCTTACTCTTTGGTTCATTTTAGCAGCTCTGCTTCATTGGGTGCTGTAATGTGTGTGAAAACGTTTAGCTTTTTAGCAAGAGACCCCCTTCCTCAAACAACACACAAAGATTCCAGACTTCTGTGGCTCCTCTTGATTTCAACTGCTTTTTTTTAATATTTGATCTAAATTTCGCCATCCCACTGATAAGACAGCATATTGGAGCAGAGGAAAATATGGAGGAACAATGCTGCAACTGAAATTTGTTTCTTACAGCAACTCCTATCAAGCAGCTTGACCTGAATTTCCAAATTATTTTTGCCATTAGAGCAAAATATGCTTTTTTTCAGCATTAAGGTCTAAATGCTGGCATTTAAACACTGAAAATTAAGTATATGTTAAAATACATTGGTCATTTAAAAGATATTTTGGTACCAAAAAGAATTGTAGGTCTATATAGTGTTGTAAGTTATTATTATCCAAAGATGCCATGATTCCTTTTCTTATATTGACTTCAACATTTTTTCTTTTACTTTCTTAGGGTGGACTGCTTATTTAAAAATGCCACCCAACAAAGCAATTTCTATGTACTGAGGCTAGATTGAGAGGTGGTTTCCTTCCAGAAGGATATATTTAATCTCTATAGAGCTTCGTTCAATGGAAACAAGCGTGTGAGTATGTTCTTTGTAAAAATGTCATAATAACCAACACTTTCGAAGATCCTCAAGTTAAAAGAGTCTAGCAACTACTGTGTATATGTTAAAATATAACTTTCTACTTAAATGTTCATTTAAAGGAACCTTGCTAAATCAAAATAATTTTCATGCAGTTTTGAGCACATGCATAAAAGTAGTACATAGCATTCAGCACACAAAGAAACCTAACAACATACAATTGCCATTAGACAATTGAGTATCCCTCTTCTTTGCATTCAATCCTGAAAAAAACAGCACAAAGTGTGCTTTGCAGTATCTACAGTAATTCAGAACGTGGGCTTTATCAGAGAACATTAAGAAGTCCAGATTTTTCATCCCACTTCATGAAAAACATCTGCCCATAGTATCTGCATGATTAACTGCATGGTTTCAGATTAAACACCTTGGCACCTCTGAGCCATCATGAGATGAAATAGGAAAAGACCATTCAGCACAAGTTCTCATTTTAATTTAAATTAATTAAATAGCCATTACGCCGAGTTGAGCACACAACTGTAAGTGTTAGTCTAGACATACCTCAGACATTTGTGGATTACTCTTGGTAATCAATTAAGTCCAATTAAAACAGACCAACAGTATAGGCATAACTTTTAGGATTTAATATACATATCACATAAATTACATCAGCAGATTTTTTATTATTATTAAAATTTACCCTTAATTGCTACCCAAGAGCTTTGGGTAAAGTTGCTCTACTGTTTTGATGAAAAGTTTTTCAGCCCTGGAATGTATTTCAATATTCCTGATGGGGAGGACTGTCCTGCAATAGTTATAATGCAGGAAAAGGAATGAAGAAATCTGTTTACTTTCCAGGAATACTTTCCCCTGTGATGCTATGAAAAGTCTCTGAACTTAGAAGAAAGACCAGAACAGACACCAAGAAATCATTTTTTGCCCTCCCTCAAATTCCGTCTTCCCCTGATCTCTTCCTTCTGCAACTTCTCCTGCCCTGGTTAGAACCAGCTACATCTAAAGTGTTCTGGCAGATACTTGTCTCATCTTATTTCTGTTCCTTTAACCATGCTTTGTTTCACATCACAGAGCAATCTCAGAGCTCACAAAATGGAGTCCTGTACAGTGAAATTAAACTGAAATACATTCTCCTGGAGGGCACCTGATGCACTTCAGCAGCAGTTTTCCCATCTATGAGACAAGACCGCAGCCTGTCTAAAGTAAAACATCCCAGCTAGCAAATGGGGTAGAAGCTGGGTATCAGCATCAGCTGATTCACTCTGAAAGTTTGCTCTTACAGGCCCAACCTACTCCCTAGCCTAAAATCAATCATCTCTTGCCATCCCAACACTAGAAATAAAGGGTTTATAATTTTCTTCTCTTCAACTACCATTTTCATTTTTTCAGTGCTGCGCCTTTATTTCCTCAAAACAGACCAGGCACAGTGATTCTGCTTCTCATTAATAAAGCACCCAAATATCTATGCAGTAAAATGTACTATCTAGATGGTGCATAACTTTGAGATCATTATTTTTCTGGTTCCAGAAGTAAAAGACTCGTGCTCAAACAAAGCAGCTCTTTTTGCACTGATGCAAAGGGAGAATCCATTAGGTAATGACTTACCAGTTCACATAAACTTTGTTCCATAATTTTTTTTTTTTTAATGAAAATACGCATTATAGCACCCAAGTGTTCCTTAAAGAGTAGAGATTATAGTAGCATAAAGTACATAATGTAGACCTGAGATTTACATCTTGCTCCATTCTTCATTTAAGAGAATGTTTTAGTTTACGTACACAAGAAAAAGAGGCTGGCTTATCTCCAGTCTCAGATATAACAGTCAATTTTGTAGAAGAAAACGACTTCTGCTTACGTTACAATTTTAATATACCATTACCATTGGTAACTGTCAATCTTGGTTTCTGATACGAAATCAAAACCAGTATATTTGACAGTAATATATGTAATATGTTTATTAATAAATCAGTCTTAATGCAGGTTAGCATATAAGCTTAGCCAGTTTGTTCCCAACTTAAATACCATTTTTTATCCATTCTCCAATTGTATTTAAGCACAATAAAAGCAAGAAAACTACAGAAAACTATACTGTTAGAACAATTGATATATATAACCAAATACAAAGCCAGAAATTTGTACTTAGGGCTAACAGCTCATCCATTTCAACAGAACTCACGCAACTGAGATGGTCTTTTTCCATTTCGCAGCTATGTTAAAATAAGATGAAATACCATCCTTAACCCCCATTTTCTTCCATGTCATTTCATACTACAGCTTTAATTTTAAACATTCTCCTCTGTTGTGATTACATCTTTCAATTTGTTACAGTACAAATTACAAAGATACATGCCAGCTTTTACCCTTTATCAGCATAGTTTTCTAACTGTTGATTAACTGCTTATTATAACAGATGAAACAACAGAACATACATTTTGAGAGCGTCTTTTGTTTGCATTATGGGAGGAAATCTAAATCCCCATAGAGACTTGCTCTTTTGCCATTATCATAATTACATGTTTTCTAACTAAACTATCTTAACAGCACATTCACGCTGCTGTGATGTCAGGATTTTCATCATCAATGCTGTAGTCAAGCAATAGCCTGGCTTGGGCCACTAAGAGAAAACATTTCTCATGAAACTCAGTACACAAGTATGAAAGAAATCTCTGAGTGTAGAAAATTTGCATCGTGGATAATAAAACTGAGACAAAAAGAAACACTGTCCATAAATGGAGTTCAATATGTCAGAAAAAGACAAAACATGTACTACTAAACTGTAGTCCTTTATTTAACGTTAGAATAAACAAGTGGAATTAACTAAGTAAAGCATCATAATTTCAGCCTAAACTCTGTTACTGTAATAAAATTTAGCATTAAATATAAAGAATAAATAACAGTCACTGTAGGACACAAAATATTGTGGGGCTCTAGGCATATAACATAATGAACACACACTTCAGTTCTGATAACTGTTTTGGCCAGAGATTTGGTGAGGACACAAGCTGCAGCCCAGTGAGAGGACAAACCCCTCCAACAGGGCAGAAAATTGCCAGGGTGCTGCATCTGAGAGCAGGAGCCAACGCTCCACGTCACCCCAACAGTGCATGAGGTGCCTCCTTTCTATCCAACACAAAGGTCTCCTCCCCTTGGCACACAGCTCAAGAAGTTACTTGTGTCATCATAACCATGAGGTGTTTTGCGGGGAAAAAAAAATACTGCATTTCTTAGTCAAGGCCTTGGAGCCGACATTTCCACACTCAGAACACATCTGAAGACTGGTTCCCCCTCTGGGCTCATCCATGTCACCAGTTCATTGTCTCTGTTCGTATCAAAGATGACCATGATTTTTTTTTTTCTGTTGCCAGCAGGTAAGGTGACTGGATTATGAACATGCCTAAAAACCGTCATGTAGAATAGTCAGACAGCAACTTGCAATCCCATTTCAACAGACTGAAGATTTTGCCCTTGAAACAAAAACTGACTTTGCAGTCTGGCAGTTTTGTAATCCTCATCCCCAGGTCTTTCTTTGGTGACCTCCTCATTCACCTGCCTGTACCTGCTGTGTTCAAGGTCATGAAGCATAGGCAGGAAACTATACAAGTCATCCTCTCCTGTGTGACTAGCAACTTTCTTGCTCCACATATTTTCCTATTTTCCTTCAAGAAAGCATGAAGTACCCATCCCATCTAACCTTAGCTGTGAATTTTTCCACTGAGGCTGCTATTAGAGGCTTTTCCTCTGCTCCTTTCACATCAGTGGAGGCACCAACTGCCTTCTTTGCTAGCTGTCAAACAAGCTGAATTTTGACAATCTCTGGGTAGTCTGGATCCATAAATCCCCATTCTTTTGTTCAATGGAAACTGAATCCAAACAACTGTAACTAGAGGAAGGTAAATGGTAATGCGCATTCTCTGCTCAAAGGAAAGCCCAAGAAGAAACGTGGCCTTTTTTTTTTCCCTCTCCTTATTTGTTGTCCTGTTCCCTCAGACACTTCAGAGCTGTGGGTTGAGTGTGGTTTGACTTAAAGTTGCTGTGTCTTACCTGGCAAAGCCTTTTTTTTTTCCCCTCCCTTTCCCTCACCCTAGCAGAAAGTCTGTTTCTTTGCCTTCATCTCTTCATTCATCCTCTGTGACTTTCCATATACTGGACTCAACATCTACTCTTCCACTTTTCAGATACCATAAACGCACTCCCTCTTTCAGTCAGATACTCAAGGTGATGCATTTGCCACCAGTGCAGTCTCTCAGACCAAAAGCACAAAAGAATTCTGAGGTCTAAGCTCGAGCTTAGGACCAATAGAGCTGCAAATTTTTGTATTTATTCTTTTTCCATCCACAACGTAAAAGTATCATTACATCCTTATCAATATTGCTTAGATCCGAGATTGATGATCCAGAGTTTGAAAGAAATTTTTATTCTTCCACCTCCAAATAACCTCTGCAGTTCACAGAGATTTCACTCTTACAGCGGATTTGTCAGATGCCTAGACAGCTCTAAAAGTTCACGTCAGGGAGAAGCAACAGAGTCTAATATTAATTCTTTTGGGAAAAGAAATAATTAGGTTTCTTTGGTCAACTCGATTCATGTTCTTTCATTTTGTGCTGATCTTCTACCATTTATATACCTGTTTAAAGAGCAAGTTGCTTAACTGCTTTTAGTTTCCGGATGAACCAATTGCATCACCTTCAATATGAGTGGCAACTAACAAAAACTCACCCTTGTTTTCCCCAGAGCCATTCAGCCTTTTTTCCAGTGCAGTTTCCTGCTTGCAATCAGATTTGAAGCACAGGACACAGGAACAGTTTGTTTTCTGATGCTCATTGGTTTCTGCTCACAGCAGAAAAACTAAAGAAAGGCATAAGGAACAGAGCTCACTTATCTGTCTCAACTTCAGTCAGATAAAACTTGATCTGAGATTAACCTTGGAATTGATAACTCGAATGGAACAGTTACTCACTTGTCAGCTAAATGTAAAAAGGAAAAAAAGGACCAACGGAAGGTAGGCTAGATATCTCTGAAAGAACTAGACTTGAGATAACTTTGACTATCAATATGTCACAATGTAATTTCAGCAAAACACGATACCAGTATTTACAAGATTTCATGACAATATGTCAGTCTATGCCAAAGCATTCAGACTGAGAAAGAACAGAAATTCAGAAAAAAACATTTTAACAGCAAAGAACCTCTACCTTCAATAACATCTCACATTTTCTTTAAAGTGTTATAATTAATTGGAGTGTAGACTCTCCAAAGAGTAAATGCATAACTCCCATTAGCACTAATGGAAGTTAGACATGCTCATCAAAGGGAGAATCTACTTCTGTCTTTATGAAAGTAATCAGTGTGTCACAAAGCTGTATTTTTCTCAAGTTATCACTCATGCTATGCAAGCTGAATACAAAGGTTTGCATTCATTTAAATTCAAATTATGCACTTAGAAAAGATTCTTCCTTCACTGGAAGTACTGAATGCAGGAAATCAGTTTGCTATTATGTTGAAAACATACATTGCAAAATGCAATAAAAATAATTACCCTCATAATTAAAGGTTGTCATTGTAAATGCTTTAAAAGAACTTTATTAAAAGAAGTTTTCATTGGTGTTCTGGTGAAGATATAAATTGATGATTCTGGTCTATGGTCCTTTATTTAATACTCTCCCAAGGAATCATTAAGATTTTGTCCACTAGCAACCTGCTTTTTTTATATAAACATGCAGTTACTCATGTCTTTATTAAGATCGTGAACTGATAGCATTTCTAAAATGAAAAACATGTTCATATTTACTTTTTTCAATTATTCAGTAAATATTTTGACACAGCAGTAAGCTTTATTCCCTCCTGGGGAGTGGAGAAAAGGGAGGCCATGATCAATTCTTGAGGAAAGCACAAGATTTACAGATGCCCATCTTTTTTTCTGAAATTATTTGTTCATTAAGACTAATCACCCCCAAAAAAGACCAGAGCCTGGAACTTATTGCAGCACAAGCTGTGTGAAAACACAACAAAACAAAATCTTTTGAAAAGGCATGCAGAGAATCTTTGCCTGCCACATCGACTCAGAGTTTCCATGTGCTCAGCACTGTGCACTTGTTAGTACTGTCAAAGTCAGTGACCATTAGTAGTTTTTCTCAGCAGTTTTCCTATTCTCTAGAAGGCTGAATGGTTTTCCTCAGCCCCAAGCATTTCACACTTGTCTAAACATAATTAACTGAAACAGTTAGGAAACTCCCAAACAAGGAACTGCCTAAAATCTTTTACAAAGACAGAACACACACTATTTTGCAAAGTCTTAGTTTTAAATTAACGTATGTATACATATATATACATATGTGCATGACAGTATGTTGTGGGTGCTCAGTGCTACTAAAATATCAAGTTTTATTATAAAAATATTTCTTCTTTCCATTCAACAAGTGAAACAAACTGTTACTCAGCAGAAGATTAACATCATTGGAATACCCATGACTCATGAGCTTTTTTGAAACTAATTCAAAATTAATATCCATATATCCTGACGTCCTTTAAATTGAATGATCCTTTTTTTAATGTCCATAATAAAATTTCGTTGTGATAACGTACTGAAGTTCAGTACTAGACACTGAAAGAACAGGTATTTGCTGAGTATCTACTGATATATTGATGTACCCCGTTCAAGCTATTGAATAAAATTGTTTGAGAAGTTTTGCTCTGAAGCTTTCTATTTTTATTAAACAAAAATCTGAATCAGAGGATAAGAGAGACACTAAGTCCATCTCCACAAATGCCCTTACTAAGAACTAAAATATCTTTAATGAAACACATTATCAGTGCTGAGAAATTTCATGTTTTTTAAACAAAGGATCTGTCTTTAACTCAGTGCTCAGGAACTCCCACAAAATTGCCAGGTGAAGTCATAAAACAGTTTTCTTGCTATTATCTCTGTAAGATCTTACCCAGATAAAACTATATTTCAAATGTGATTTTATTTCCTCTGAGTTTAGCATTACTTAATCCAAAAAAACCTCCAAGAATTCACATGAAAGAACACAATTTAACATGCACAGGTTTATTTTCATAATGAGAAACAGAATAAATGATACTGTTAATTCACAGTATTTTTGAATTTATATTACAATACTCAGGATAGACAGATCCTATACTAAAAAAAAAGTTTGGTTAAAATTAGTAAAAAGTCACTCTGAAGATGGTAATGGGATAGAAAACATTTAGTCCTGAAAGATATACTGTCTGTCTTCTACTTCCATATACTATGTACAAAAGGGAGGGGGAGGGAAACAGTACCTACAGTAGAAAATAGTGCACTTTCACTTTTAGCTCTTTTTCAATTCTGTTGACCTTCTGCCATTAGCTAGGTAGTCAAAAATATAATTTAACTTTATAACATATACCAGAATAATACAGAAGAACTATTATTTCCATTAAAATAACATGCATAGGCTAATCAAGGTCTTCAAAAATATAGTTTTGTGGCCAAATTGTTTCCAGCTAACACAATTTACCCTAATAGGAGCTCAAGAAATAGCTGGAAAAGAGAACAGAGTATAAAAAGAGAGGAACATTTATGTAACACTTTATATGATCATTCTAAATGGCTAAAAAAAGAAAGGACTAACTGGCTAGAACAGTAAGTCCTTGCCTCTAGGAGGACTGGATACAATGCTGGGTATGAAAATGGAAAAAGAAAAATTCATAACTTAGATAAATTTCATTACACGTGCAGTTACCCAGAAAGCAAAGAACTGGCTTTCACCTTTGAAACAACTGATAACAGGAGCCAATTTCCATATCTCTGTACATATAGAATCCATCAGAAATCAATGGAAATGCTGCAGGTTACAGTATTAACTCTGCAATTGATTTCTATGAATAGAATATGACATCAGTTTGGGTAATTTATGATGTGCTTCACAGCTGTAATTGATATGGAGAAGACTAATATGGTTTAGAGCCTCCTTCTCTAAATTGCCCATGGAGATGACCAGAAAACAAGATATTGGAGAGTGCCTGCATTTTATTCCATATTAGAATACAGTGAAAATCTTGTATTTCTTATTTTAAGAAAAGACTCCTCAGAATTTCAAACAGAATATATTGAAATATTTGTTTTAGAATGTTGAATTGTTCACTCTGACAATGACAAAATACAGTATTTCAGCATGAATAAAACAGCGTCCACAAGTAATAAAATATGTTAAAATAAGAGATGTCAAAATGAAATGACTGCAAAACAGAAGACTTCAACATTTAAAAATATCACATCATCCAAAATATAAGAAAGCTAAAGTGAACTATTTAAACCTTTTTCACAAAGCTTCCATAGAAGCATTCCTTCATACAAAACTTGAAGACTTAGAAAAAGTCAGAGAAGTTTTCTGACAAAATATCTTCAGCCAACGATAACTGTCTCTGAATCTAACTCATGCCAGTTGTACCTGAAAAGTTATCATCTGACAGCTAGGTAGTGAGTGACCTTTATAGATGAGCCATCTCAGTCAGGTTCTCAGGAACAAATACAGAAATATCTGAATCATCATCATAGAATTAACAGACCCATTTCTGCAGGCAAGACTCGGGCTAGGAGTCCGAGTCCACAACTCCAGGGCTAGGAAGAAAATGAAAAGAAGCTGCCTTCTTATGTAAGAGATAGCTGCTCTAGGATGGGGTATTACTTTTACTTTTGAAGCTATTTTTACTAATTCTCGTATAGTGCCTGTCCTGCAGTAAAACAGATTAACTTAGCTGCTTGACATTTATTTCACTATTACTTACAACCAGGATCCTAAACTCCTAGGTTTTCTTGGCCACAGCTCTAAAGTTTCAAGTACTTTCAATTTTTACTTTCAGTTTGTAATTCAGAGATCTGCAGCAAACTTTAGGCTTTCTAGTAGCTTTGGCTGAACTTAAAAATCAATATTCCAAATGCAGAAGAAACTTTGTCAGTCATATGCTTAAAGTAGTGTGTGCTTTCTCTACTCACAGCCTACATTTCCCTTTGAAGCACTTGTCACGTAAGATGGTCTTCATGCATCAAGTATGCTTTCAACTACAGATTAAAAACAACTCAAAACTCAAGATTGGCTTTTTCCCTGAGGGTTTTACATGGGAAAAGTATCATGGAAAACATCAGCTAAAACTGGATTAAAGTTGAAGCGCTCTCTACATGGGAGGCCAATATTTAAATTCAGTGAAAACCATGATTGTTTCTCCCAGTTCCATGTTTTGGTAATTTTATTTTAACAAAATGCCCAGAATTTGATTATCTCGCTAGAGGGGCTACGGGTTCATATAGTCCTATTAATGGATCAAAATCAATCTATGTTTACTGATTTGGCAAAGAGACACATGGTTGCTACACTGATTACTAGTTGGCAAATATCTCACACAAATTGCCTAGAAACTTCGTCAGACTGGATAAATAAGCAAATATCAGTTGCCTCTATTTTGCCTCAACTAGGCAGTCTCATACAGACAGTATGTGGGCCATATTCGATTTTTGCAAGAGTAAATTAAAAATGTAATTAAGTCAAAACATCAAAATCGTAACCATTTAAGGTTCATAGCACTTTTGTTCTCACCGCACTTCACGCAGCCCCGAATAAATACAGAGCTACAACTGCAAAGCTCAACTTCTGGCCAGACAAAGTGGCAGGCAGGTCACATCACCAGATGTTCCTTAGGCACTGTGTCAATGGGGTTAGAGCAATAGTACAGCTTTGGTCCAGTTTTGGAGACAGCCACGAGTGACACATCACATGGGTGCCTTTAGCATCAACCTCATGACTACTGCTCATCACAAGGGCCAGCACTTGCCTCTCGAAGACCAAGAACACTATGATTAAGTGCAAACTCTCACTGCCCATGTGTTCTCCTAGAAACTATCTGAAGTTACAGAATAGAGATGTCTGTAATGGGAAACACATGCCCCCTGTGACACCAATGAAGCACTAACACAGGCCTTTGCGCTCTCCATTGGATTACCCCTTCATTTCTTATTCTTTTTCCTCCTTATACTTTCTCTTTACCCTGTTGTTTTCCATTTTTCTCAAAACTGTGCAAACGCTTGCACTGTCTCCTCTCCTGCTCCCATCCTTTGTGCCATACACATGCCCACATTATTTGACTCTCAAGTACAAACACTTGTCAGGAGAACTTAAGCAATACTAGAACTGATGTACTGAATAGGCCCTTGAAAGAATCTTAAATATGACCTAAATTTATGTGTATATATTGAATTTCCTAAACATACTAAAGCCAAAAGTCCTTCCTTTTGCATCACACTGAAAGAGATAATGAGCAAAATTATTTGGGTACCAAACACATTTTCATAAAAATATCCTTGGCCTGGTACCTATTTCCATGTGTCTGAATCACCTTGCAACCCTGAGGTAGAGGATCTATTCATACATTTAAGGAAAAGAATTCATGGCACAGAAAGCAAAATAGACCAGGAAAATGAATAAAGAAAGGAATGGCAAATACAAGTGTCTCTGAAATCTGCCATTTGAACAAGAAAAAAAAGGTCAAAGAACATACAACGGAATCAACTAAAAATAGCAAAGAAAAAATGACTAAAGTTGTAATAAATATATATCTGTGTAGACACATCTATGTTTAAGAAATTCATTTTTCACGGATCCATTACATAAGCATTTGACCAATACAGAATGGTATACAAAGCACCATTTTTGCTGTCTCTTAATTCAAGAAAAACAGAACAGACACCAAAACAAGGATTAGATACGCAAAATTTTGTTCTTTAGAGATCACTTTAAACACTGTAAAGCTTATTAACGCACCACAAAACACAACTGACACTGTGCAGTACTCATTAAAGGACTGCCTATTTAGACAAGAAAACTGAAGAAAATAAAAAGGATTTGCCTTAGACAAATGGGAACAAGGCAGAATCAGCCAACAGCGCTGCCTCTTGCAGCTATGGCTGAAGGTATATCCCCCCTCCCACACGGTACTCCTTTGCTGAGAATCCAATTGCTGATAAGCAGATTAGAGCACAAGTGAGCCTGTAAGAAGGACCACAAAACCAGCTGCACATGTAATCTTTTCACTTTGGAAGCTGCTGTTAACAGTTCACTACAAACCCAGCCCAAGGTGAAATGACTACAGCTCCAGCAGGCAAATGGGCACCTTTCTGCTCAGGAACAGTAATGATAACTGGGGAAAACAGGACAAGGAGACACTCCATATGTATGTATATAAACCTGCTAATGCACGAGCACATACATCTCTAAAGTCCTTATGTATGATAGAAAGAAGTGAAGCACGCTAGAGGGAACTCACTAATCTGTTGTACAGCATCTGTTCTCATTCCAGTACTTGCAATCCACCATTTATGTTTTCCCACACTGTAAAAATATTTCTCCTAGAGGGCAGCATCCTAAGGGTAATGATGTGGCACATCAGGTTTCTACTCATTCACATTAAGAGCAGCTTTCTTAGTCAAAAATGTATTACTGCGAAGAGGTCTCCCACTTTCATGGAACTGCTATAGTAACTGGAATAGTAAGCTCAATATGTGCACTATACTCAGGAGACTTACTTCAGCAAACAGGGAGAACTAAAATTCATGAAGCGTCTGGTCCACCTTCCTAGGGGTTCACACACAGAATTACTGTACTTAACCCTGAACATTAGGTTGATATCTAGAAAGATTGCTTGGAAAATGTAAACCATTTTGCTAACCTCTTCTGAAATACAGTATGCTATATGACAGATACACTCTGTCTAAATATTTCGTAACTATGTTGACCTCTTTGTTAAATTTTTGAGGCTTTGTGTTGTCGAATAAGTAAAAAGTCAATAGGGCCATAAATTTTAAGAAGGATTGTAATGAGTAGCTGTATTTTCAGCTAAAGGTGGCAAAAGGTAGTTTGATGTTCCACAAGCTGGAATACCTAACTTCATTTTTCCTCTCTTATATCACAATCTCTGGACTTGTCCCACCCCCATAGATTTCACTGAGCATGGAATCAGCCTATGTCTTACTGAATACAGCTGTAAGTTTTTACAAGAATTAAAGACACTTCAGGAAAATAAATTTGTGGTACTCTGGAGAGGAAGTATAACATGTCCAGTGAAAAAAAGGGGTCAGAAAAAATGCCCAGAAAGACACTTTTGCAGTCAATAATGGTATGATCAAGTGAAGAAGAGAGGCACAAGACAGTGTAGAGGTCATGTCTAATACAATGCTGTATTAGTGTACAAAGAATGTCTGTGAGGGAAGGGAGATTACTAAAGAGGTGTGCTAAAAAGTCATTTACAAAATGCATTGGTGACACAAGTTAATGGCCCTGAATACATAGCACTATTTAATGCTTGTTAACGATCATTAACACTGTCACCAGTATCGATGCAGCAATGGGGCTTAACATAGTTGATCTGAGCAGAAATTACCCAAGATCCACTTTAAGCAAGCAAATCATGTGGTACCTTAGAGACATCAATAACATCAATAAGGAACAGAAGGAAATACAGTGTATGCAGCAGATCCTGACAGTGTGGTCGTGAAGAAAAGTTCAGTTAAAACAGCCATTAAGTAACAGTATTTAAAGCCTGGACTGCATACAATCTAGAGTAAAAAATAACTGAGGGAAAAACCTTACTTCGCTGGTTGTAACACAATAAAGAATGGCAGAAAAATCATTGGATAAAAGGAACAGTCCTCTGTTCTTCTCCCCACAGGGAAGATCTCTTTTGCCAACTTTGTGAGTGTCCCATGGTCTCAGAACCACAACATCTAAACAAGGAAGATTCATTCACAAGGTCAAGTCTCTGAATCTGAAGCACAAAAGCATCCCTGCATCATGGAAGAAAATTAATATTTGCTTTATAACAACTATTGATGAAAAAGACCATCTGTTTTCTGATAAATTAGTACACATGAAATCTCCACTTCCATGCAGAAAAAAAGTATAGAACCCATTTTTTAAGGGTGTATGTTACATTCATACAGAGCTGCAAACCAAATTATCTCTTGCTTTCTTATTTGCACTCTTACTTACAGTAGTGTATAAATCATTTATTTATTTGTTTCTATTTCCTGTTCACATTAACATTTTAGTAGCTTTATATACCTAATATCTTCTGCTTTACATGCATCCTTCACTTAAAATATTTAAGAATATAGTCATTTTGTAGCAAGAGACATGCAGAGAAAACTCAACCAAAGAACTACTGCAGCTAAACTTCGATTAAAAAAAAATTCTTCCTGGACCAAGATTGGCCATTATTTGAGAAGCACAGTTCCTGCATCAAGGGACACAATGGGGAATGCTGTGCCTGGTATCAGGGATAGTTGCCACCACAACCTTAGCCTGAATGACCAGTTACCCATCTACAACCACTGAAGGGAAGCTTTCAGCCTGAGTGCAAACAAAGCCCCAAACTCCTGCATTCAATTCCCTAATGAGAGAAATTAATCATGCTGGTAAGTCAAACCATTTTACAACATTGTTTTAACTCATTTAGCAAGTTATTTTAATAAATCAATGGACAGTACCAATCAAAACCTTTATTCCCCCATTTGGCAATTTCTGAGAGAAAGTTCAGTCAATCCAGAGACACTCCACATATCTTTCCACACCTTCTTGGCATTTTCCAAAACTTAGTCTTAAGACTTGGCAAAAACTGGGTGTGTAATTCATACCACTGCTACAGTTTTATGAAAGAAGAGTTTTAGCTAAAAGCTTCCATAGATTGAAGCTCTATCCGGGATTTTTTTATTTTATTTTTTATTTGCTCTTCAACACACTGCTTTTCCCCACATGGGGAATCAGAGTCCAACAACTCTTCGTTGCCTTTCAGAAATAAACCCATCACAGTGAACCACAGGCAACGTAAAACTCCCTGGCCTGGCCTCCAGCTCCTGGCTCTGCACAGAAGGTTCAGATAAATAATGAAAGCCATATCCAGAGTTGGCAAGAGTACCACTGTATGTACGTCTCTCTCTTCTTCCCAAGTCCCTGCCAGAACATTAACACATCATATCACTGCCTAAATACCTGAATGCCAAGCACAGATCCTGCTACACTGAAAATGCACAATGGCCGCATTCCAACCTGGCCACTTCTGACTCTCATTTAGGAGAAAGAAAACAAAAAAAACTTCACTCTTAATAATATCCATTATAAGTTACAAGAGTAATACCAACACGTATAGCCATGTAATTTCAACAGAGAGATTTGCCTTAGCTCCACCTCAGCAGCAACTTTCTGGAGCAGAATTTGTGTTCTTTTATTGCTCAGTGATGGACTGATTTTTTGCACTTGACCCATATCCATCGGCAAACAACACTCCTTGCTCAGCTCTGATAAATAAAGTTCACATTGGTCTCATGCACAGGAAGAAGCTTCCTTTAAGAAGTGCCAAATGGTTTAAACCACACGGTTTCCTACGCAAAGTTGGCACAGGTTCTACTGTGGAATCTCAGCGTGCTTTCCTTCCCAAACCACTTTCATTTTTATCATCCACAATTCTTACAGCAATTTCAACAACCTTCATGCCAAGTTTCCCGGATTCACTTTTTATTTAATACTTCAGGATAGACCAGAGCCAACAGAGACACGAACGAAGCACTAGCTCCAGCAAAGACCACTATCTACACATTTCACTCCCTAGGTGATAAAGGCAGTGCACAGCTAGCAAAAGGTGGTAGGGACAATCACAAATAAACGTATGGGAAGCCACTGTCTCATTTGCTCTTTAAGGAGACCAAGCAGCAATAATACTTCTTCAGCCAGGTAATACCTTTCCATGCTGACTTTAACACGCAGTCTACAAAATATTGCATTGAAGTGATTGAACAATTGTAAAGCAAGAGTGTTTTAGTCTTAAGAAAAAAAGAAAAAAGTAATTAAAAAAGAGAGAATCTATTGGTAAACACAGTAAATGTTTGCAAAATAAAATGTGAAGGGGGGAGAGGGATTTCCTCCAGAAACCAGTCCCTTGGTTTCACTAATGTTTCCAAGAGTAGGCATCACCCATTCCTTTCTCCCCCATGCTGATAAAATTGATGTGTGAAACTAAATAAAGGTGACAACATCAAAGCTAGTAAATATTACTCAGAAAATGAAAGCCATGCATCTGCTGAAGCTAATACAGGAAATTTGGAAACTATAAAAACAAAAATAAAACAAGTAAATACAAGAGCTTGAGTCAAAACAAAACCAGATATCTATTATCTTGATACAGTTCTCAAGGAAGAGTGAAAATATTTCTGACTTGGGATAAAATGGTTTATCATCATCTCCAAAAATCTCCAGAAATGCACTGAAATCATAAAAGCAAAAAAATGTTGGAGAGTCTTTGCCTCAAAAACATACGTGCATGGAAAATGGTTTGCTTTAGAAATGAAATCCAAACATATTATACCTGCTGAGACCGCAGGCACAATCTGAGATTTTACACTGGGCAAGAAGCTGATAAAATTCATTCCAAAGACACAGCTTTAAGACAAAAGAGAGGTACAAGTATACACTTTCTCCAGAAATCTCTCGTCAAAATGGTGCATTTTAGTTCACCCTGATAAGCTAAAGAAAAGAACCATGTTTGCCAAACTAACACCGAGGGACAGCCTACCCATCTATTTTAGGGTTTTCTGTATCATCTGCAACCGGAGGACAAGCACCAACTGCCCCCCTGCATCTGCTTCCCCTCCGTGCAGGCGCAGCACCCTGCTTTAGCCGGGAGATGCATGTCCTCTGCAGGGGCTGGGAAGGAGCTGCGACCACCCACCTCCAGCAGCAGCAGCTGGTTTGGCAGGCGGCAGCGCAGCGGTTTGCCAAGGACAGCAGCCTGCCCCTGCAGCCGTCTGCTCCAGGGACAGTGAGAGGATTAGCGGCTCCTGTGCGACAAGGCACAGGAGTTTACAAGGGCTGTCGGTAGGGTGGAGGTTGCTATGTGAGGATAATGCAGCTGCTGCATGAGGCAGGAAACACTTCTTGAAACACAAGTTGCCGCCTCATTCCCTCCAGGTCATTTCCCTGCCAGGAGGGTCAGTCTTCCTTCCCCTATTGCTTCTAACTCTGCATGATTTCCTTGTTTTCTCTCTTCCTTTCCATGGTACCTAAGGCAGAGGGGGCTGCTCCTTGCGAGATGAGTCAGTTTCGGATAAAGTGGAGGGGCCCATAGGAGGAGGGAATCTCCACTATCATCTCTTGCTCTCTGGAAGATCACTCCCCTCCCCAAAATGCCACTGAAAACCCTTCCCAGCTATTTCCTCTGCACTACTGCCTGCCACCTCCTCAGTCCTCTCCCTCACTACCCCAAAATCTAATGTCCTTCTTCAGCAGGACTGTATTTGCCTGCAGAAATACGATGCTAAGCAGCCGTACACTTCCCCCTACACTCTTCCTGACAGTGCTGCAAGGGTTACTCAATGCAAGAACAGACAGCTCCTCCAGCGGCAAGCAAGGCAAAGAGAAAAATATTTCTTTTATCATCTCACAATTTCAGCAAAGCGCCTTGCAGAAGTTTTACCTTAAGCAGATGCCCAAGTCCCTCCCTGCTCTGTAAAGCACATCTGCACATAATAAGGGTTTTTCCTGAGCTTTAGTACAACACTGGATCCCAGGGCACAGCCTGCTGCAGGCTGTCACTCAGACTTCAGGCTCTTCTCCAACACTTAATTTAGATACATGAAAACATCATGACTGCGCTGACTACATACCCATCTGAAGGAATACTAACTAGTATGCGGTGCACTCTTCTGTATAGCAAAGGTTGGCAAAGATTATCTAAATAGCAAAAGTGAAATTAACTCCCATACTAGCAGAAGGAACAAAAGCAAAGATTCAGAACTTTGTCTTTAACAGCCAGGGTCCCTGACGATAAAAAGAGATGCAAGCACATCAGCAAAGAGCTAGGGATTAGACAGCAGACCTTTTGAACCCTCAGCATTTCTCACAGACCAGCATACATACTTCCAAGTAGATTCTTAAAAGAAAAAGAATACACGCTGAAAATATTCTTCAGTATGGTTCAAAGATCCAGCTGCAGACTGCCAATTGGGGCACATAAGCTATGATTCGTACATCAGTTTATGAAGAACTAATAGAGCAATGATACAGTTGTTGTCATCGATACAGCTAGTTTAGAACTATGCCGTAATACATCACAGGTCATGACCTTCCATTAAATGTACTGTACTAGCACATGGGAGACAGGCTCCTCAGAAAATCGTCATCAGGAAATAAGATGCTATGACTGACCTGAGGCAGAAATAGTCCCTGATGCAAAACAGGGAAAATCCCAAACAGAAGCAATATGATGGATACATGTCTCTGAAAGCTTTTTGGCAACAGAAAGTACAGGGAAAGTTTAACTGCAGTACCTTCTTAAACTTAATTACTCTGGATATTTTAAACTATGTTGCCATGCTCTACTTAGACTTAAGTAAAGCAAGCTGTTCTGCCATCTAATGCAAAGCCCTTATCAGTAGCACTGTGCTGACAGATTTAAGTGCTTCTGTTATTCACTGGCAGCATTTTAAGTTCTCACTTCCTATTAGAAAACCTGAAGATCAATAATGCTAAGCGAAGATGTACTCTCATTTCACTTCTTCAAAATTATGCCAAGCAACTGGAATGCTTTCTGAAATCAAGTGCTCTTTCAAATAACATTGATTGAACTGATGGTTGTGTATGCTCTCCATAATATCCTTTTAAATATAGTTGAAGTGATCAGTTTATAATTGAAAAAAAACTTATAAATTACTGAGTGATTATTTAAAAAAAATACTAGCCATCATCCGTAAAACAAGAAAGAAACAAAAGGATGTAGATAACAGGTATATTTGATGCAAAAGTTTTCAAGCCTAGTACCAATTAGGTAAAAAAGGCAAGAGTGGATGGTATTTTTGTTAAGAATTTACAAAGGAAAGACAAAGAAAAGAAAAATCAAAGCCAGATTTTTTTTTTTTTAAATGCCTTTGAAGTTAAAAAAATAAAATAAAAAGGAAGGGAGGGAGGAAACTGAAGGATATCTGCATAGGTACATGTTAAAATAATAACAATGAATAGTAACACTTAAAACTCTCGTTCAGAATTTCTTTTTTTCTTTTCTTTGGCAACAGCTGATTATCTCAGATAAAGAACAGCATTTCCTTTGCAGCTTTAAACATTTGCAGAGTTATTAACTGGTGTCAAGCACATAAAATTGTGGACTCAGTTTCAAGTAGAAAAGGAAATGGACTGTAAAAACATATATAGGAGCTTTTCTTATTTAAGACTAGATTATAGTAGAAGCAACTACATGGGGATGATCTTTGGAGCAGAGGAATTTACAAACAAGGAAGAAACTGTCTACCATTATCTTTCCAACACAATACTAATTCATACATCAGTATGGAAAGTTTAACTGCATGGCAACAGTTAAACACTAGACCTTACCTAAGATTCATCTAGCACTTGCAATCCTCAAGTCAAGATTGGACATTTTTCTACAAAATATGCTCTAGACCCTACAGAAAATGCTTACAGCAGGAATCATTTTTTCAATCTCTATTCCTGTCCTTTCCCAGGAGGTCAAGATGATAAAAACTTCACATAGATAAAAGTTATTCTACCCCAAGAGATGCACAAAGTAACTAGCTACTTATTTTCCACAAAATTTTCCTGTGCAGGGTCCAGAAGCACTTACCCTGCCAATATCCAAAGAATGTGACAAATGCTCCCCTCCAGCTCCATAGTAATGAATGCTGCGTATTAAGTCATGTATTTCATTCTCCACATACACAATGCCACCACTGTAATGTTACCGTATCAGGAAACAAAATACAATCTTACAGTAAGTCTTAAAATTAAAAAAAGCAGGAAGTAGAGATGCTACTTTGCAAGATCTTTTTTTTTTTTTAATCTAAGATATTGATTTCATCAACTCCACTGGGAATTTTCAAAGAAAATCCAACAAAATCTATACATAATTTGTGTTCATAAGAAATCCTACAAAATTGATAAAATCCTGAGGATTATCCCCTTTTTCCTTGATTCCCCCCCACGTATATATTCTAATTATAAAAAAAAGTTCATTCTTTCCCTTTTTTCATATCACTAGACTTAGTTGCTTCTTTGGCAAACAAACACAGGAAAACACTTAACTGCTAGCTCATGAGTTCTGGTATTGGCTGAGAAAAACATCACTGCAGAAAGCCTGGGTATTAGTACAAGTGTACTGCTAATAAAACACAGGGCCTTTCTTTATTAAATAGTATTTCTAATATTCTTTTCATTAGATGGAAGTTCATAACTGTACCATCTCATCACTTTTAGACTAGATTTCTTACACCCTCTGTTATTTTGAAGAATACTAGTAAAATTATTTTCCATCATATGAGTTTAAGATGGATTTTGAATGCCACGAAAGAAACCTGTATCCAAGCAAGCATTTATCACCAAATTCAATGTTTCTTTTACCACATCCGGAAAACTTCTAAAATAAGCTTTTTTTCTTATCACAGGCTGTAGAACAGAGTTCAAAAACACAGTAACTACCTATTTTATACTATAAACAATACTTAGCAGAACTCAATCCATAATCCTTCAGTTTCATTTTCCTATTTTTTGAAATTATTAATAGTTTCAGGCATTGAATATTCTGCACTTTATCAATACCTACTAGTGTTTTTACATAAGTAACATTACAGAGTTTTTGAGCAGCGAGAGTACTGTATATAACTTGCATCAGGATCTTCTTCCAGTATGTACTTGCTGCCTTTAGCGAGAACTTGAATTGACAATAGAGGGTCTGTAATAACTTTATTTAAGTATCAGGATCAGTATTTTTCAAGTAGGCTGGTGTCAAAAGCAGTTGCTAAATTGTGATAGCAGATAAAAACAAATTCAGCAGAAACTACTTTAATATTTAATTAGCCAATCTTAACTGGAAAAAATATTCTGATTTTACTTACTACCAAAGTTTTTAGCACTGACTTCAGACAGAAACCTGTCCAAAGAAGAAAGTAAGGGCATCTCAGCAACTGTATGGTCATTGGAGCAGCTGGGGGAAAGGGAGTGGCAGGAAACTAAATCGAGTCCCCCTCCTCTTATCCCTAAACTGTTGGATAACAAACAAGTTAAAACCTTCAGTAGCACTCTTTTTTTTTTGGTCACTAAGACCTTTGTTCTTCTTTTAAGGCAGACAGAAGCAAAGCCTTTAGATTCAGGATTCATAGAAGCTGTATGTCCAAACCCTCACTTCCTTTGTTTTGTGATCTCATCACCACCTGTGCAACAGCTGAGGAGTTTGGGAATCCTTGCATTGTCATGAACACAGATGCTGTAGAAGAGGGCCAGTAATGTATTTATCATAGCCTGCCCATAAATGAAGCTGCACTGCTCAAGCCTAGGTGGCTAAGACCTTGCAACAAGCAGAGCTGGTCCTGGAAAAAGAGACTGACTATACTTTTCCCCCTTTTTATCCTATTTTTTTGAAATGCACTTGCCCTGGTTATTTCCACATCACTCTTCACTATAACGAATAATTTAATTCAATCATATAGCTTCCTACAAATGAAAACCATTTCAAATTATTACTGAATGTCAAAGTTTATTAATATAATTGAATCATTATTTCCCTTGCAAATTCATTCTGAATTCACATATAAAGTCAGCAGATTTCCAGCCTCCTACCTTCCACAGAGCCTCCTAACAATACACTATTTTGCACAAAGCCTATTGTTACCCCTTCGGTTATCACACTTGGAGTAAACAAAGATTTGCATCCAACTATAACACCACAAAACAGATGGTCACTATTGTGTTACTTGTACATTTCTTGCAAACAGAAAGAAAGTGAACAACGTGATCAAGACAAAAGGGGTTAAATGAGCTGAAGAAAAAATTTGGGTTTGCTTTCTCTTTTGCATTAAAACTGAAGTATTCTTTAGGAATCTGCATACCATTTATAAACAATTTAATGAAGCAGAACATTAAATGCAATTTGTAGACATTAGAAAAAGACTAAGAACTGTACAAGTATATTGAAATAGTTTGAAGTATTTAAGAATCCATTCCAGATGTGAAGTGTAAGAACCAGTTGTCAAATCCCCAAATTCAGATATTAATAGAACAATTTATTTGCAATTCATCTTTTCATTAATCCATAAACAAGATCCAGATCTTAATAACAATTCATCACCACCTCCAACTGAGTCAGTAGCATAAGCAGCAAGTTTTAGTGTGTTTCTACTAGAAGATATTTAAAATTAGAAAACTATTTAAAAATTAATGAAACAGATGTTACAAGGAAAACCAGGACACTGGCCAATTTCAAGAGAATTTGAGATCTTAACTGATTCTTTCTCAATGCCTGGATAGTGACATTATTCAATGCTTAAAATGTTTACCTAGGTTCAAATTACATGAGAGATTATACACTTACCATTAATCCATTTGGCTTCTGGATTATGAACTATGAACTCTTTTCTGAAGAGATCTTCCAAGGACAACCTGGTTTCAGATGAATTTGCAAGTTCATCTAAAATAAACATAACAGGATCATTTCAGAAAGTTCTTAAAACAATATATCCAGTGTAGATTGCAAAACATTGGATTAGAGAATTAGAATACGTAGTTCAGTGGCTGTGTTGAAATCAATACCACTACCTTGCTGTAACTTTTTTCACTAGAAGAAAGTTTCATTTTTCCTCAGTAAAGCTTCAGAAAACAAAGCACTGGTACCTTACAGACAGGATAGCTGAAACACGAAGTGTTTGGCTATTTACTATTCTGGCAATGTTGTGGCATGGCTTCTTCTTCCCACATCTCTAATCTACAAGAAAACTGATTTTAAATCAATACAAGAATTTCCTGACAGCCACAGGATGAAAGCCATATTGATCACCTTATACAAATAGAAACTAAGTAAATACTCCAGTAAGTAATCAGTTTGGAGCCACTCTCACCTATTTTAGAGATTCAAATGTTAAAAAAAATCAAAAATTCACATTCACATTTTATAGTCTGTACTTGCTCTCAAGTGATAAGCACTGCAGCCTTGATTTTTTTAACCTTGGCTAACAGCTTTGTGTTTTTCCCAAATATGATAGAACCTTGACAGCACTTCTGAAAGTTAGCCAATATTTATTTTCAAAACAAAAAAAAATAAGTTGCAAGCTCCTAAAATCATTTCCATACTTTAGAAGTGAAAAAGGAAACTCTACTAAATTCTGCTTTTCTTGTGCCATAGGTTAAATAATTGATAAGTAGCAGAGATTCAAAGGTGAACTGTCACAAAAACACGTGATATCAGAGAGAGGATTAAAGCAAAAGTCATATTTTGCTGTCAAAACACAAGTTTCCAAAGAATATTCACATACAGCAGCTACGCACTTCACCTAACTGCTTTAGGCTATTTAGAAGAACAGCACTTGCCAAAAGCTGTGTTGTATGTCCCCTGTGCACTAGCAAAAATCTGCAGCTATTCACTTCCTACACAATCAACCAGACAGCTGCCCACTCAGGTCTTTTAATCATTTTATCATTATTGGGCAGGATTTTCATAGATTACAGCACTACCTCTGTTCTGAGAGCTTTTCCTTCCAACATATGGGCATTCCAAAGTAGCTTCTCTGTGAGAGAAGCTTTTATTTTTTTAAGAGTCAGATCGTCTTTTTAGATTGCTGTTATTAGATAGCACCACTGAGGACAGACCCACAGAAAAGAGTATCTAGAATCACAGCAATCAAGGAAAAATCTTGTCATCTTTCTGTTGACCCAACGTGCTACAGCACAAAGAAAGTGTGCTTTGTAAAGTTAGTATCCTGTAATGCCTTTCACATGAAAATTTGACCCCTTCATAGTGAATGAAGTCCACCACTGTTCAGTTATCAGTGTTTATTCAGCCAAATTTCTCAATTAGAAGGCTGGCTGAAAGCTTACTGAAATCAAAAACATGATTTTTTTTGGCCTTTTATATGTCAGCACTGCCTGCTGCAGCCACTTCATTTAGTGTTAATAAGGTGCACCCTTGCTGCATTGAAGACAAATTCCTTTTTAATGTGTGCCACACATTTACGACAGACTCAAGGCCAACGCGGCTGCTCACTCCACAGTGCTGCTGAGTTTCGCACGCGCCTCCCTCCCAGCTCTCAGCAGGGCCCCCGTAAGCACTCACTCATCGTAATCACCTCCTCTCATACTTGATATCTTATAAGGCTAAGCTAAGCATGCAGAGTTGTTCAAATGCTTTCTCACAAGACAAAACGCTCTAATCCCTAAATAAGCTTTTTGGCCTCTTTTTACCTTCCATGGATCAAAATAGCCTGTTTGTTTTTTTTTTTCTTTAGTCTCCAAGTCCAGCATGGGACACAATATTCCACTTGTAGTCTTACCAGAGCTTTACAGCAGAGTAACATCATCTCTCACGATTTATACCTAATCCCTCTGTTTACACATCATGGGACCTTGTTAGCTCTTCCTCCTGCCACACACTGAGTTTTTATCTTCAAAGTAAGCACATATTTTTACTTATGCTCTGCTCAGCTCCACAAATACATTCCCTGCCTCCAAAACACTACTTTAGACTTAAGAGCATCAAATACTGGGTTCTTCATATGCCCATTTTCCCCATTCTCCATAACCTTGCTTACTACCTGCCCTCCAAGCTGTTTTCTATCACCTGTTCAGATACAACACACCCTGGTCCTGATGCTGTTTGTGATCCCAAAAGGAGTCCCCTTCTAGCCTTTCACAAGTCTGTTTCTATTTATTGTGACCCCTCATATACTGCTGGCTTGTCAACTATCAATCAAGATCACACAAGCTGTTATACTGCCAAAAATTGTCTTGCCCAAGACTGTTATCACAGATTTTTACTTTTATTTTTTTTAACTGCTTTAATAAAACTTACTAGAACAATGTATCTACTGGGTAGAGAAAGGCTATCAGAGAAGAAAGGTACACTGGACCTGCTCTTCTGTCTTGTAATTCACATGCCTGCCAAGTAATCTTGAAATAAATTGGATTTTAGAGTAACTTTTTAAATTGCTGTTAGCATTTCTAAGCTGAAACAACTGGCATCTTCAAGCAACTTTACTGGATATTTTAAAAGTATTATTTTTTTGTTGCAGTGCTAAATCATTGCCAAAATAGAGCCTTGCTTGTAACCTTGGACACTAGCTTTCCACTCTGACAATACTGCATATTGTGTAATTTTTGAGCAAAATATTGATTTTGACACCAAAAAACTAAAATAGTTGTTTAAGTTCCCTAAATGCGTAGTTTACGTATAGCAAAATGAATTGCACATCATGTGAGCTCTAAAACACTATACTGTGTTAATCTTTCTAGAGCACAAATTGGTATGCATCTCACAAAGCACTATTTCTAGACTGCCTTTTTCCACTTCACGTTTATTACCACATTACCGAATAGCCTACTATCTCTCATTTCCATTTTAAATTTTATTGAATTATTCCTTGAAGGAATCATATTTTCCTGTCCTCACACTATTTCCCATGGATTTCTGTATTTTGGTCTCAATTTACATAAATTATGTATAGAAAATGAACACAGATTACAGAAGATATAAACAAAATCAAGAGTTAAAAACCTAATGGCTACAGTTTTTAACTATACATTAAACACCTTAACAGTTCAACAACTGGTGCATATTTATTCAAAATGACAAACCTGTTCATGTTTACTAAACTAGAAGACTGCAAAGATAGAAATTAATAGCCTCATTTTTCATGAGTTTATAGGATATTATTTTTGCAAATGAGTAATTAAAAATAGTCTAAACCCCTCAAAATTCACTTTCTAACATAGAAACTGAAACTGACTTAATATACTGCACTGCATAATTATTAAAGTTCTTACTGAATTTTCTTGGGGGGGGGGCGAGTTTTAACACTAGAAATTGAGATAAAAACTTGATATTAACTGAGGTCTGAAAAGTGGAAAAACATCACTAGCTGAGTGCACGCTAACAGCTATATCTATAACTGGGAATTAGCTTAGTCTGTATTATATTTGCATGAAAAAGGAAAAACAACAGAAAATAGATATCAAAACTTGCTTGCTAATTTACAGTAGTTACATGGAGGCTATACGGAATTAAACAGAAACCTGAATCTTTTGGTAATGAATATCTACTTCAGCAAAAATTATTTTTAGTTCCTTTTCTAGTCATTTAAAGAGTGACATGAGAAATGGCGTGGAGGGGTCAGTCCCAACCCTGTTCCAAACAGAATATTTACCTATTGGACATAATTCAAATGGATCTGCTTCCCAAAGCTTGATTTTACTCAAAACAATTTCACAAAAACATTTTCTGTGAGTTTGGCTGACCTAAACGTTCTCTGAAGGAATTTTTCTGCAAAGCTGTCCTTCCCTGCCCTACCACACCATTGAGAGATGTCAAAAACTGTTTTGCCAGAATTCACAAGCCACTCTGCTCAACAGTAATTAGCATAAGCATGGTTTAAACGCTGACATCAATATATGTCAGTAAAGGAGTCCCACATGCACCCTTCAAGTCTGCCACACCTTCAGAAACTAAGTTAACATGAAGGTAGGACTACTCTCATTCCCAACAAGAGGAACAGCCTTAAGTATTGCAGCAAAACACCTTAACAAAGGTGGCGATGTCTGGACAACTCTTAGGCCATTTTTCATACAGAAGCTTTCAGTTTCTAGTAATTCGAACTGAACACTCCTCAGTTTTGAAATACAGATTGACACAGGGTCTTCAGATAATTCCTACCATGTGGTACATACTGTCATGATGCAAAGCATGAAGACATGCCGATTTAAAGGCAGAAGTGAGGCACTGACCCCAGAAAGTCTACCTGTGACTATTTCAGTATGTTCAGGAATGTGATGAAACTCCAAAAAATGTAATAAAATAAAAGCAGAACAAGTAAGATATCTGTGTTACATTTATATTGACACATAATGATAGTATCTGAGAAAAAGCTATTTCTGTCTCTGCAGTGGCCATTAATTCACAATACAAAGAAAGTTATAAAATTATTCCCAAAGTATTTTCTTCTTTTATTTTCTCTTAAATGCTTCTCCAGTAATCTTCTCCAGATATTACACTCAAAAATCACTGGCTTCATAATTAAATTGGCCCAGACAGACTTCTCCGAAGCTCCAAGTTCTTCCACACTCCAGCCCTTTACTTTAACAAGATCCTATTCTTTGATATCTTCATGAACTTGCTTTATCAACATAGCTATCTAATTGAGGAGAAAACTAGCAGGGACAGCTGTCTGCAAGCCTTCTACTCCCAGCTAAGGAGCAGCGTAACAATTTGTATTTGGTGGACACAATAGGTTTTTTAAAATATCCTCCTAAATCCACAGAGCAATGTTCAGAGTCCCAGCAACAGGTTACAGGAGTGGGAGGCCATTCAGACTCTACCACTAATCCATTACACGACTGAAATGGTCTGTTCTTCCATTTTTTTCTGTTTCCTTGTTGAGAAAACTAACACATTTCTAAAGCTTCTGAGTATTATCACAGATGAAAAACAATACACAGGGCACCAAAATATTACTAATATCATTGCTTGTTTACTAAAGCCACAACCATAATTGAGACACATTTTATTTTGTATTTTAACAGCTCAAAATACATCACTTATTCAATACAGTTCCTGCTTAGCACTGTACATTCAAGTAATATTTCATGTAATAAAAACCACTACAAAATATATCATGAATTTCCTTTTAGTTTTAATACTACTTGTATTTTTAGCAGGGGCTAAAGCCTCTTTGAAGCCTTTTGCATATAACTCGCATAGAAGATTTTGTTTACAAACTTGTTAGGTCATACAAAAGCACGTGTGAAAGCTGTTGCTTAAAGCCTGTCAATGTATAGTTAAATGGTTGCTGCCTGTCAAATGACAACTATTGAAGCGTACAAGGACCTAAGGGTTTCTCACATTGTGGACAAAGCAATGTGTAAATAATTGTAGGCAAAAAGAGATAATTTCCATTGGATTTGGCATATCAGTAAATACAATTTTGCCTTGACATGATTTTCATCAAAATGCTTTATCAAGACTAATCAGGCTTTTGAGCAGCCACTGCCTAAAATTATCATTATCCCCATAAAAAGAAGCAGAATGATGCACAGTGCTTAGGGGAATTTGTATGAGGTCCAAAAGGTACAGGCAGAACCAAATAGGGAAAGAAAACAGATACTCAGAATAGTAATATTAGAAATGAAGTGCAAAAACAAATTTATAACAGCAGATTTGTAGCACCTTAGCACTTTACAATAGAAAGACCTGTGAGTCTGTCTGAGTTTTTCACTTCCTTGAGTGCTAGACATCCGAAGTCATCTTGGATATATATTCAGAGCCAGATAGCTTCACCTGTAGTGCTTAGCACCACCCACCAGCAAGCCAGTAGAGTATCAGAATATTATCTTCCAAAAACATATTAATCATGAAAGTAAAGGGGGACCAACACTGATTAGGATCAAAAGTAGGGAAAGTACCTGTCCTACAGTGTACCTCCAAAGCTTTCTTTGGTAAGCATGTTTAACCTGCAAGAAAGCCCAGTTTTACAGACCTAGACCATTTTTGGAAAAAGGCTTTTATTTATATCAAGCTCTACAGCCTCTCTGGGATATCATAGAGCATCTGAGCTGACAGAACTAGTTTTCACTTGCATGACTTGAACCGAAAATGTAGCTTCCAGCTTACATGAAGCCTTCAGGCAAGCTTTCTGGATTTTGAAACCACCCCAGAGATATTGTAATTCACTGAGCTTTTTTTTACTGTATTAAAAAAATTAACATTTCCCTAGGTTATTTTTGTCAACAAATGCTTTCAAAGACTTCACTTCACACTTTTACATCATTAATAATTCTGTACAGATATAAGAGCCAGAACTGATGTTTATTATTGTGAATTCCAGCATAATACTTGTGAGATTTTACAAGCCTTAAAACAAAGGAACCTCTCCTTGAAAACAAAAACAGTCTTCCGTCTTAGAGTGTACCAGGATATACCACCATTTGCCCTCTACATCTGTCTTTTATTATTCCCTGAAGAAAATTCTATACACTGAGACTACAGCAGCACAACTTTGCTTTTATTTTTCTCAAAATGTCTTAAGTGGAAATAAGCAAACAGTCATTTCTTCATCCATCCCCTTAGACAGCAGCACCATTCATATGTAGCAGATGTTTCTACAAAACAGAGGATGCAGAATAGCCCATACTATTCCTACATACTTTCCCCAACTGTCTCGCTACCTCTGAGAAGCAAAGCTTTTTGATCCTTTTCCATTCAGTTTCACCACCTTCCTTTCAAGTAGCAGCAGACTACTAGTGCACTTGCTCATGCACAAACCTGCCAAGCTTCCCTTGATTTCATCCAGTGGTCAATTGGTCCAAAACCATTATTTAAGTGAAGAGCACTTGGTTAGCCTTTTGGTTTATTCAAATCGCATGACAGAACATTTGCGGACCAATATTTATTATCTAGACATACCATTCAAATCAGATACTTTACATCATAATTTCAAATCTGATAGAAGGAATTCAAAAATTCTTTAAAACTTGTGCACTGTTTCCATCTCTTAGGTTTCCAGACATAGTTAAACAGTTGCTGCCCCATCAATATAATCTTTAGAAAAATAACCCAGACCAAATTAGAACAAAATAGCCATTAGACATAATTATTTTTATACATGCAATTGCTTTTTTATCTACTATGTTCCCCTCCCCCCCCCCCCCCCC
>VXAL01019208.1:106799-159421 GCA_013399475.1 Chauna torquata
TTTTTCTTCTATTCCCCCCCCCCCCCCCCCCCTTTTTTGGGGGTAAGGGAACTGTTAAGTAGTTTCCTTAGTTTTAGGTTAAGTAGTTGGTTTTTGAGAGAAAGAAAAGAGGAAAAGCTTGTGCATGTACATATGAAAGATGCATGCTTCTGGTTCAGTGAGAAGTTTCATTCTCAGTATTAGTTTTCCATGACATACAGCCTTCTCTTAGCTCATCTGTGAATCAGAAATTGCACTACAACACAAGTGACAAAATCTTGCATTCAGTTCATACACACTGAGGCTAATGAGGATTGCTTGTAGCCATCTCAAGGCTGACACAATTCTAAGGACCTATGGCTGAAGCCAAATGCTTCTGCTCCAGAAGGCCTCCAGTAACTCTTAAGTCCCTACAGACACCAACTTTATAGTAGCCAGAAGTTAAAAATGCTTAATGGCAAGAGATATTTTAACATTTATATGTCATTTTAATGACTACATTATGAATCATACACCTTCAGTAAGATAAAATAAAGAAATAGGTTACCTGGGGTTAAAAGAATGACAGACATAGTGATGAGTGAACAAACAACTAGAATCACCAGCAGCGCAATAGCAATTCCCTTCCAGTTCCTCTGCGGAGGGCTGTTACTTCCAAGTTCCTACAGGAATGGAAAAAAATAAAAGGAAAAGACTATGTTTCATAATCATATATTTCTAGAACTATTATTGATAGGAAAGTTGCTGTGTGCATACTTATAATCACAGCATGAGAGATGATCGCTATCCCTCCCCTTTCAATAGTATGTGTACATAACTCCAAAGGTGCATAACTCTTATGCATTTTTAATAGATATGTCTTTTTTTTTAAATACATGTAATTTTATATCCCTAAGAGACAACAAAATGAGCTTATACAAGCTGTCCAAAATATGACTGCTGTTAAAATGTGCTGAACTTAAACTTCAGGGCAATATCAACTAGCAGTTTATAAGATAATTACAGAAATGAAATGCAGCAATTTACTGTAATTCCACCTAACGTGATATGGACCATAAAGGTTTAAATACACATCCTTTTTAATGTACACTATTAAACTTATTTGTAATAGAAAACATTTACAAAACTGCCTTAGGCTCCATCCAAAGCTGAAGACCTTCTTCCTCTATGCAGTAGTTCAACTGTAAACTGCTCCCTTATTACTCGTAAAAAATCAACAGTAGCTTGTCACTAATGTTAAATGAATGCTTCTGTAACTACTACTATGCTTAAACTTACGTTTTCTGTAGTTTACATTTAACTCCTACTAACTCCAGCCAGACACGATTTAGGTTTGTCAGTAGCTGTAGCACACTGCTTGTATTCACAGTACAATTTTAGACCAAACACTGGTTTAGGATCTGAATGGTTTAGCAACAGAATGACAAAAACTGTAAGACAACTGTTTCACACAATCCTAACTTGCTCTCACAGTAAGCAAATTTTTTTCTATATATATATCTGGTTTGTCTGCTACAATTATCCATACATATCCTTATTATCTCAAAATTAAATTGCTGTGATAACACTCTCCACAAAAAGAAACCTCTCTGAAGATCCCATTTCAGCCTATTTACAAAGCTAAGTTATAATACACGAGTGCTGCAGAAGTTTTCACCAAGCTCCAGTGAACACCAGATGGGGTAAAAAGTGTGGGGTTTAGCCCACACGTGCACTGTCTTGAAGGCAAGGCTACATACATGCCTCCCTCCTCCTCCCTAGGACCTGCATCAGCACAGCCCTGTGAGGCAGCCTCCACCAAATATGTAGGGAAGGTCTTCCAAGAAAGATGAGAGATTACTTGAAGTCTCTCTAATTTGATCTGAAATCCTAGGTTTGTTACTCTTGCAAGCACACAACAAGGATATCATTTTGTCTTTCCCCTTTCTGCAAGCCAAACAGACAGAGGGATGGGGTGGCTCTGCCACTTCAGCCATCGTCTTCTGTGGGGACGACTGAAGTGAAAGGAAGGCACCTCCTGCTATGTTCTGTAAGCTTTCAAAGAGATATTAATACTTTTTCACACATGGATTACTTCATTGGGGTTTCCTGAATTATTTATGAGTGAGAAATTAAGCTGTTTTGACAACAAAAAACGAAAACATTCTCATACTTTCTTGGCTAGTGTACACCACTTCAAAACCACACACCACCCAGAACAGTACCTTTAACAGTGTCTTTAATTTTATTTTTAAACCCCTCATCTGCTCATTTCTACCTGTAAGAGACAGTTTCTCTCCTTGGTCCTCTTTCCCAGGAAATTTAAGGGAAATTTCTCTTCACAGTCTTTAAGCAATCCCACAGGGGAAGTCTCGCAGCAGCCCTCACTCCAGTGCAACCCATAGCAAGGAACTGCCCCTACCCTGACATGGCCACCAGGCTACATCCTCCTGCCTGGCCTGGACCTGGCTGAGCTTACTCATTTTAGAGACTTTTAGCCTCAAGAGAGAAGAAAAGCAGTCACCCTATCTACACAATTTAAACTCTAGGCCACAGCTGGTCTTCACAGGGTAAGCTCCAGCACCTGACTGACATTAACCTCCCAACAGCTAAAGCCAACTCAGGCCTAGTGATAAATGCCCCCCAGCTGCTCTCAGCCCCTCCTTCAGGGGGGCTAAAATACTAAAGACTACTTTTTTTTTATATATATATCATTATACAAGTCTTCTCTTTGGTGTTGATACCAATATAACAGCAGATAATAGATGAATAATGTTGAATTATAGCACACACAAGGAAATTGCAGAGGACAGTACAGTACAGTGCTAGCAGGCAGCACCCTCAGACTGAATGCCATCACGCACAGCTTTCCTCGTGATCACCATGCAGCTATACAGGAGATGCCTGATTACCACTGACCAACAACACATCCTTGATGCCCATATTTTGTTTACTGGAGTTCAGGACTACCTGTTTTTCACAGATGGGGGGAAAATAACTGCTACAAGCAGGAACTCCTGGCATCCATCTCCTTTCCCCACCCCATTACCCCTGTTTCCAAATCCCTGGCAGACCTGCCTACTTCCCTCATTTTCTTCAGCTCCTTCTGATTCACTCCCACCTCATTAAACACTAATTAATGCTGCCACTTCTGAATAGCCTTATAGATTGTTGGTCTTCAAGGCTGTATGTCAGCATCATGCATCTGTTTGGTGGTCCCCAGGCTATGAGGTTTGTCTGGATCCCAGGACAGTCCCAATACAAAACTTTCATGGCCTAGACATAAGCTGAGATCCAAGCTATTATTTTCACTCAAGTAAGAATTACTTTGGTATTAATAGCACAGTCTAAAAAATTAGGACTTATCCTAAACATAACAGTATAAGCCTTATTCATACGACATTTAACAGAGTCCAATTGTAACTGAACTAGCAGCTTGTGTAAGCAAGCTGTGGTGAAAAAACAGTAGTTATTCCCCAAGAATTGTGAAACCCTATTTGAAAGTATTGACTTAAAATGACAGAAGCTGGACAACTTAATGAATGTCCTCTGTTCCAAAGCCTCTAAAAAATAGTACCAAGTCCTTGTTATTCAGAAAGTTCTTCTCTACAGACATGAATATCATTCAGTTTCTAAAAATAAAAGCCTACATTTAATATTTCTACAATTTTTTGCAAGGAAAAGATCAAATGGAGGAATCTAGTACTGAGTACACAAAGCTTACTTGTACCCACAGTGAGAAAGAAGGCAGGTTTCCAGCTAGATGAAAACTTTGGAGACTGGCTTAAAAAGAAGGACTTATCTCTAAGAAGAAAGTACTTGGTTTTAATAATTGGATAAAATTTATGAGTTCCAATTTATTAAAAGTTAATAAAAGGTAATGAGGGTGTTTGAGTGATAACATTCTGGTAAGACCTTTGTGAAGATAATACATACTGACAAAAAGATTTGATGAAATATTAGAAAAGTATTATAATAATGGGAATTCATAATATAATCAATATCAAGGACATCTCCAATCACCTTTCTTGATGTTAACCAATGCAACTCTTTAACCACAAAATTCAAAGTTTTGAAATTATTAGAAAGTTGTTTAATAAATAAAATATATTTAGCCTTGCCCTGTTTTTTGAAATGGTCACAAATGAAAGGCACTTAAAACAGCTTTTTAGACCATGTATCATTGGCAAGACAGAAACTGTGACTTTTGGCAGGATAGAGGCATTCAGGAGGAAACATCATAAGAAGCCACACGATGAGAAGCTTCTGACACCGCAAAGTTTTCCCATAACTAACTGCTAACTGGCACATAATAACAATGAACATGCAGATGGAGATTTAAGGATCTAATCTTCTAAATAGGCTCTTATATTAAAGTGGTTTGAAAAAATATCAACTTTTGAAGTCGGTGTTTTATATATAATGCTATCTATAATGTTATTATAGATTTTACAATCTAACTCTAATGAATCAGAAAATGGCTGCCTAAAGTGTAATACAATTGCAAGTATTCTCATTATTTAAAGTACCTTTTTCATGAACCATTTAATTGCATTGTTGCCAAAAACAATCCTTAAGTAATATATATTTCTGAATCTAATTTGTGATTGAGTAATACCTTACTAAAACACATCTGCAAAGGGAAAAATCTATTATACTGCATGCACAAAAAAGGTCCACCAATGTTATAGGACATAATGCTTTTGGCCTCCTCCTGCCAAATGCTAAAGACCGCATTTTACCATCAGTTTTTAATCACTATCATCAGTGAACTCAGTGTGGGCAATTAAAGGGAGGTTCTAGGATAAGACCCTAATTTTTCTGCTCTGCTATTGTCTTCATCTAATTTCTGTTGAAAAGATGCCTAAAAGAAAAGGCATAACTTGCTATCAGACTGGTTTTCTGAAAACAGAAATTCTAGTGCATTACAGAGTCTTCATAGTAATAGTTTCATTTAAGATAAGAAACAGCAGAACATTTTTGGTGTGTCCAGTTGCACTCTCTGTACAGATATAGCATCCCAATAATCTCAATTTGCAAATATTAGTGTACTTAAGCGATCACACCAAAACTTTACAACTGTAACAAAAAGAAAAGCTAAAACTAAAACCTGCAGAGACTGGAAATGAAAGGGATGACAGGTTGAGGCTGTCAAAGGACAGCATAAGTCATTTCAACCTTTCATCTTCCCTCTATGCTAAATCCTACTAGCCACCACAAAACATTACAGAGAGAAATGCTGGAAAATTTCATCCGGAAAATACAAAAGGCAAATATAAATCAAATATGCTGAAATATTTTTCTCTCTGCTTTACTAGGCTGCTTTCTAAATATAACACAATTTACTGACTGATGATGAACTGATTCACTACAAGCATGAAAATCCTTTAAGTCCTAGTGGGATGTGGCTTTGAAATCAAACTATGGCATGTAACGTCATCCAACAGTGCTGAGGAGATATTCTCTATTTTTGAACAAAATATGGAGTCTGACATGGATGTTTAATCTTTAAAATAAAAAAACCTACAAAGTTACCTACCTGAATCTAACTAGAAGATATAACCCAATGTCCTTTTACAATAGAAATAATAAGATGAAATTAATTTCCATTACATTAATTTCATGTAGAGATATTTTTCATTACTTGACACAGAAATGAAAGTGTGCCGTTTCCTTTGAGGTAGTATTGGGAACACTGATTTGAGAAAAAGAATCACTTACTAGATGTAGTGTCTTAAAAAACAAAACAAACAAACAAAAAAAACCCACAACTCAAATATTTCCATATTTGCACCTGAATAAACTTACAGTCTTTCTTGTAAGCAGCAAGATCAGAAGAAAATCACAGGTTCCTTCCTAAAGCTTATTGAGTTGCACAGTTTTATTCTTAATCAATGAGAATAAAAAGCCTTTAAGACAATTTTTCTAACTAGCACACATACAACTGAGGCGATAACAAAACGTCAGAAAATATTGCCTTAACAGGCTACATTAATAAGTCTGTTTTTTGAATTATCTTAATAGCATTTTCCCAATTTCTTGGAAAACTTTTCATGTAAACCGCAATACAATGTATCTTGTACCATAGTATTAATGATGGAAGCAGGAGGACAGTGCCTGGTGGGAGCAGTCACACTGAAGGGCACTGGCTGAAGCCTAAGAACTAAACAGTGCTTCTACCAGGCTTTTCCAGGAGAGGCAGGCTAGTTAAAATGAAGCATCTCTGTTGGAACAAGAAAGGAAAAAAAACTTACAGAGAGACACAAAACCTTCCTGAGAGCTGGAGTCTTGCTAAACTGCTTTCTCTCATAGTGCTACACCCGCAAGCTGCGACTGACCTAGCTGATAAAGGGTGAGATGACCCAAACATAGAAATATGCCTATATCAATAAAAATTACAAACAAGAATTCCATCAGTTTTAATTATTTCTGCTGTGTTTATGGGTACAGCTCAAAGCTAAAGCTGAGACTCTGCCATTATCTCCGCAGCCTTGGGTGAACTTCGCCAGGTTTCCGTGCTCAGTGGTACAAGCGTGCAGCTGCACATTGGTGTTTACCCCTAGACTGTGGGTATTTGGAGCAGAAAACTCAGCAGCACCGAGCTGCAGCAGTGCTCGGTGGTTGCCTGGTTTTGTGTTGTGGTACGGGCAGACAAAGGATCTCAGTTAGAGGACCACGGCATGTAGCAGTTTGTGCTAACATAGCATCTTCTGAAGCCTTGAATGAATTGTCTTTTTTTTTGGTCTTCTTTTTTTTTTTTTTTCCCCTAAACTGTTCCTGTACTGTCACCAGGACAAAGCCTACAGAGGACAGCTCTAAGAAGAATCACAGCTTTCTTTTATTTTGGCAGGAATTTCAGGGGCAAAGTGCATTAGGCTATGAAAAGCAAATGTAATTTACATTTCAGTAAGAATGAGTCTCACTCTGTAGTTTAGATGTAATCACAACAGTATCACTTAACAACTCCTCCAGCATCTACTTCATTAACCACTATCATTTGCATTCCCCAAACATGAAGAAAAGGTGATAAACCTAAACAGACAAACAGTTTCATGTTGTATCTCAGGTGTTTTAAAAGACAGACCCAGGATACTTACAATAAAAAGCATGCAGTCTTTCCAGAGTTCTTTATATAGCTGGTCCTGCAACTGGTATTAAATACTACCTGCCTTGATTTTGTAGCGTACTATTTGCAGGAAAATTACCGCAAAAAGCATTTAGAATTTGTGATTAAATGACTGCATCCATTCCTTCCCAGCTGTTTTTGAGTAATCCCATGGCCTAGATAGCAAGAGAGACTAAAAGATCCACAAAGTGGCACAGGATAGTTAGAATCCATCTGCATAAGTACCTATCATTTTCATCCTTCATGCTCCCTTTACAATTCACCGTGTTACAAGCTCCTATTGCTCCAGTTCTTGTCTGAATGATTATGGTCATACAATTACTTTCCCTGGTCAATATCTTTATTCACCAAAACGTTGCAGCTTCCTTTCAGAGGTACTGTAAAATACCACTTCATCAGAATGCATGATTCGCTGTCAGCCTTGTGGATAACGGGCATTTTAAAAAGAGAGCAGCTTGTTAGCAATTACATTGCTTAGAATAGGTATGGGATTTGGGTGTGGGAACAATCTGTCTTCATGTTTTTATTTCTCTGGGCTGCATTGGTAAGAGAAACCACCTCTTCTTGCAGGGCCAAACTGGAAAAGGAAAAAAAAAAAAAAAGCTCAATCCAAACCAAACAAAACAAAACAAAATCCACTCCTGTCTCAGTAAAAATAGACTAAAAGAATAACTGTGCACTTATAAGTCATTCTGAGAAGTGATAATCAGTCACCTAGACTGGTTATGTATTTTCTTAACCCTGCAAAACATCTTGTGCTTTTTTCAGCCTTGGTCATTTTTGTTCTAAGCAGAGACATTTTTCTCCTGGCATTGCGAGTGCCCGTTCATGAACTGCATGATATTTTAGAAGAGCTACGTCAATACCCTTAGTTCCAACTACTTGCAAAAACGGTCAGCAATATTTATGGAAACTATTCAATGTATTATGGTTAGTATTAAGAAGGCATTTCACATCTTCCAACTCATTTTGCAGCATACATTGTAGCATTTACTAAAACACAATGAGCTAGCCAAACAATGAGCTATTATACTAGACAAACAAGTAAAAGCACAACTCTTAAAGCATTCTACCAAAAATCACTGTTCAGGGTCTAATCATGGTAGATGAGTTTAATGACCATAAGATGGTCATTATTTATATTCACAATAAATGCAAAAGTGGGGAAAAACTAGGGACAGCACAAGTCATCAAAACAGCATGGCACATGAACAAGTCAAAATATGTGGCCATCGACTTTTATGGATACAATAGCATTCTCATGCACAGTGCAGAAAAACAAGCAGAAAAAGAGAGAATTATCAAGCTTCTTGGTGCACAATATTAAAACGTATGTAAAAGATGGTGAAAGATACTGCCATAAGGACTGCTGAGTAGCTGGGGCAGAGGGGGACTTGGATAAAACAATAATGAATGGCAAAAGTGGTTTGTATTTGAAATAAAAAACAGTCGTGATGGAGAGACAAGCTACAGCTGGCAAAGGAATTGCTTTGGCTTTTGGGAGCTGAGTTGAATATAACACATTTCTATAAAGAGATACAATGCCAGGTAGAGTTATTGCAGCTTCAGAGCCAACTTCATTGTGACTCAGTATTTCAAAGTTTTTCTCCCTTTTCATCTTGTGTTCACAGTCTTTTGCAGTTTGCTTCTAACTAAGTTTCACAAGTAAAAATACTGTACTCTATTTCCAGTCCAGCAGAAATATTTGGCGTATTAAGGAGAATCACAATGTTCTAGTAGGATGTGAGTATCTTGAGACTCAAAAGTACCTATGTACATAAAACTTACACTTAGAATCATAGAATCATTTAGGTTGGAAAAGGCCTCTAAGATCATCTAGTCCAACTGTTAACCTACCACTGCCAAGTCTACCACTAAACCACGTCCCTAAGCACCACTTTCACACATCTTTTGAATACTTCCAGGGATGGTGACTCAACCACTTCCCTGGGCAGCCTGTTCCAATGCTTCACAACTCTTTCAGTGAAGAAATTTTTCCTAATGTCCAACCTAAACCTCCCCTAGCACAACCTGAGGCCATTCCTCTTGTCCTATGACTTGTCGCTTGGGAGCAGAGACTGACCCCCACCTCGCTCCAGCCTCCTTTAAGGTAGTTGTAGAGCACGATAAGGACTCGCCTCAGCCTCCTTTTCTCCAGGCTAAACAACCCCAGCTCCCTCAGCTGCTCCCCATAAGTGTGGTTCTCCAGACCCCTCACCAGGTTTGTTGCCCTTCTTTGGACACGCTCCAGCACCTCCATGTCCTTCTTGTAGTGAGCGGCCCAAAACTGAACACAGTATTTGAGGTGTGGCCTCACCAGAGACAAGTATAGGGGGAAATTTAGCCACCTATGAGGATTTTCCTAAGTTCCTAAGCAGAACAACTGAACACCTGCTTGATTAAAGAAGTCTATTTGCAACATTCAACCAATCTTCCCTGAAAATCTCACCTCCCATACAGCTGGTTGTCAAGAGGAGTCACACCTCCTCTGGGGGTTTGAGGGTCACTGCTAGCCCTGGTGTGACTGCAGGTTACATTCCCCATGTCCTCATCAGACCAAAGCTCCAATATTCACACTGTGCTACATCTTCCTGACACAAATCTCACCTTGAAGCTAATGAGATTTTTGTCTGAATATAAAAAGCTATCTCTATATCTTGAAGACTGCCTGCAAGATTACATGGAAATAAAGCAAGTGGCTCATTTCCAGTGAGCCCATGCATCATTTGTATCTACAGGAAAGCAACAATCCATTTGTCATAATTAAACAAAATTCTTAATGTATTTTACCAAAGCAAGTAATGCCAATGAGAAACAAAGATGGCAAAGCAGTAGGCACAAACATGATTTTATTGCAGATGACTATGATGTAGAAGGAGAAGTCTATATAAATACTGGCACAGTCATTTATGGCCAAAAAGGTATTTTCACAAATTCCTATTGATCCAAACTTTAATGAAATGTCACGAGATTGTAACATATTTCTTCCATTCTTATGCCGAAGAAAAATCAACCAATCAAGTAAAATAATATATCTTAAAAAAAGACATACAAAAATGAATGAACACAGGCTATACAAGTTGCATACCTACAGATCTTTGAACAAATATAACAAAGTTCTTTGCTGGAATTTGTCCTTTTCACTACGCAGAAGCTAAACAACACTTTGCCTGATTTGCAATGGAAAAAAAACCAAAAACACTTTTAAATGTATTTTTATTTCTCAATTATATTTCCAAAGTCCCGTAACAGGACTTCTAAAACTGACATAGTTGATTTTGGCATTAATGAGCAGATCTGTTTGACAACATAATACTACACTTCACTGAGGGTTAGAAAACCAGGAAAGGTTACTATACCTCAGCAATGTCATGTTAAGTCAAATTCACGTTTATGCCACGTAATTTTACAATTTAAATTGAATACAGTGCCCCTATATTTAGTGGTATAACACCAAGCTATGCACTGAATCTAACTCTAAGACCATTGTCAGACCAGAAGAACCAAAATTCACCTTCTGGAGTTTCCTATTGGTCAGGTGTTTGTACACACACTTGATTTTACACTGTTTAAGAGTCCCTGGAGAATGGATATGAGAAAAATATTTTAGCTCAATAATATTAATTCAGGAGTTATCAAATTACAGAATAAGTTTGTAAAGAATATTTTGTAAATTTCCATCAATATTTTTCTATTTGTGTTCAGATTATACAAAAGTTACTTGCAAATAAAACAAGTAATTTAAATCCAAGCATGCCTTAATCTTTTGTGTGCATACATATATATACACACACCCATACATGCATCATTGGATATATATACAGATATAGATTATTAAAGGCAACATTGCTGTAAATAAATTAAAATGTAAATAAGCTAAAGAGTGTCAGTGGCAGGAAAGGGAACACTGTAATCTCTGCTTTTAGGGGAATCTAAAGTAGCAGAAAGTCAGATGAGTTTCCCAAGGTCATGGGGGAATGGCAAATCACATCTCTTTATATAAATACTAGCGAACAAAGCTGTAACAAACCAAATTATTTGACCAGTATCACTGGGTTCTGATTAGGAATTTCTCTTTGTGATTGTTACCTGGTTTTCAGAAAAAAAATGGAACTTTATGTAAAGCAGAGGAATATTATGATTCATCAGAAATAAAGATATGTTTTTTCTCCTGCATACAGTTAGAGGATGAAGACTAGACAGGAGGAGATTCATAGATTGGGTACTATATACTATGTTATATGGAGATAATATATGTATAATCACCTAATGAAACCAAGACCACAGTTCACTTAAAAACAAGGCAAGTCCTCACAGCACTAATGACATTACATTTTTCATACGCACACATATAAAGCTTATAGAAAGGCATTTAAAGGAAGACTATAGGTGACCAACTTATCTCCTTACATACACTCTACTCAATTAAAAAACAAATGCAGTACTAGGAGAAAAAATATCAGGAATTTCTTGGCTGTTTTACAGGATTAATTGATTTCAACAACATACTTCAAGATAATTTAAAAATCCAGCTTTTTTTTCCTGCAAACTCTTCTTAACTTAATGGCCAACACTACCTACATAAGATACTTTGAAGGCCACCTTATCCATTACGTTTCATGGGAAAATGTGAGCCACCCAATAATTTAGTAGCTGACTGATTTAAGGAAAATAAGAATGCCTCTTGGTGGAACAGAGTGCTCAGTTCTTCTCTAGGTGTTAAAACATTTCTGCTACATGAGCATGCCCATCAGCATCTAGACTGGGGCAAGCTTCATAGTGGAAAAAGTGGAAAAAAAATTAACATCTTTGAAATATTATTTCTGTCTCAACTAAAGTAAATTAAAATACTCCATCACAGTGAGATTTGTTTTACAAACACATTTCCCAGCCAATCATGCGGTTTCTCTCTGGTCTCATTTAGTTCAGTTAAAAGGTTTTTAAGAGTTGAAAGGTTCACCTGCTGCATTCACCTCTGCTGCCTGCTTGTTACTGCATGGGTGCACTGCATTGCGTCTGGCTGCAACAGAATTAACTTACTTCACAGCAGCCTGTATGGTGCTGTGTTTTGGAATTGTGTCTAAACCAGTGTTGATTACACACCAATGCATTGGCTGTTGCTGAACAGTGCTTGCTGCTGCTTGAACTGTGTCAAGGTTTTCTCCTATACTTTTTTCCCCAACTCTGCACCTCACAAGTAGGCTGGGGATGGGCAAGAAGATGGGAAAGAGACACAGCCAGGACAGCTGACACAAACTGGCCACAAGGATACTCCATACCATGTAATGCCATACTCAGCAATAAAACCAGGGCTAGAGGAAGAAGGATGAGGTCTTTCAAGGTGGCCGCTGCTTGAAGACTGGCTGGGCATGGGTCTGCTGGGGGAGATGGTGAGCAATTGCCTTTGCATCACTTCTGTTGTTTACAACAAACATTGCTATTGCTGCAGTAGCTGGGAAGTTTCACCCCTATGAGGGACACAGAATTGAGCACAGAAGGTGCATACAACTGGTATTTGTGGAGTTAACAGAGATAAACAGGGATGGAGAGGAAAATGAGAGGATGACTGAGAAACAGACACTTGATTACTCTACATGGAGCTCCTACTTTACATATAGCTCTTTGTTTAAATGGTGTGGCTGCAAAAAGAATACAGAAGAGCAATAAACTGTATTAGTTCAATTTTTGGAAGGGTGCTCACAGCCCAAAGGCTTTAGTGGCTGTGGGGTAGATAACATTATTTCAAGCAGTATCAAATAGCAATGGTTATTTCTTGTGCGAAAAACTACACTTTTTTTCAATCAAGAAGGATATGTCTGCACTGCCCAAAAAGAAAAAGCAATATTCTACTTGTGTTTCACCAGTTTTGGAGGGAAAAAAATGTAGGTGATCAGAAGTGGCAAAACAAATATGGAATTATTAATTGCTGTAGCAATCACAGATTCCTCTGAAGTATATAGTTATTTTTAAACCAGTATTACATATATTGTAATACACTCATTTCTTACTGACCTGTGCAAGTGCTACCACTGCCAGGAACAGAACCATTTTTGAGACACCTTCCTGCAGCTGCCGTATGGGAAAGACAAGCAGCAAACCACAGAAATCAGAGAAATCAAGTTTAGTGTATTTTTGTAAAATGACAGTTACAGAGAAGCACTGGGATTAAAAGGGAGATTGGGCAGTGCTAAATGAAGAATATTTTTAGGGGCTCTATCATACTCTCAACAAGAGAATACTGCACAGTGCCTTGAAAGGCAATTACATTGTCAGGTATCCCATGCATGCTTTAATATTTGCACTAATAAAAGTGAAAACATTTCACTCAACATCTTCGAAGTTTTGGCTGAAATCCTTCCAAACTAGCAGTTTTGACTTAGGGCAAGAAGTAAGTGGCATCTTTAATTTTCTCCACAGTAACCTCTCCCTCCTAGCTGATTCTCATGACAACTAAGGCAAAGATAATTTTTAAAAAATATGTATTATCTCTTTTTTTTTGTTTCTTGCCATTTTGATAGTTAGAAGAGTTATAATTAGAGGTCAGTTAAACAGATCCAGAGAAAGAAGACAAAGATCTGACCAATGCAGGGGTGGGTACCCAGCTGTTGGCAGAGCTGTTACACTAAATTGGATGAAAAGTTCAAAACAGCCTTATCACTAAATTTTCCATTAATACTCTGAAGGTAATTTGCTGACTACAGACCCAGTACTCACAACAGATACTCAATTCAAAATCTCTTCTTGGCTCTGAGCTTTAATATAAGAGCCAAATAATTCCTTCAGATCCACTTAAACAACTCCTACTGAAATGTCTGGAAGTTTTAAGTGAGCACAGCAGAGGATAGTATTTGACTCAAATGAAGGTGCTAGGCCTTCAAGACAGGCTATAATGTTGTGGCTTTCTTATATATACTTAGAAAAGTATTGTAAGGTTTTAAAGGAAATGGATTCTTGGGATACTCCATGATTCTCCGGAGTAGCAATTAAAGCAAAATCAAAGTTTATTTTCTTTTCTAAACACTTGTCAGGAGTTGCTTATTTTTCATTGAGACCGAATGACCATATTCAGTCTGTACTCAAAAACCAGCTACTAAATGTTAGAATCCAGACCTATATGGACAACTAATCTGAATAATTTCTTTAATAAGCTACAAAAAGGAGAATTTTTCCAGATTCATGCCATGCAAAAATGGTTCCATAGGCAATCGTGAATGTTCATAAAATACAAACTACTCAGAGCAGAGAAGAGAAAAAAAAAAAACCACCAACAGAATGTAAGTGTGGATTTCTTCACATGTAAGTGGCAATGATTAACAAATATCTTTTCAAATTTGTGGAAACCTGTCATGACTTATTTTTTGGCTTATTCACAGTTTGTCAGAAGTGCTGGTAGTTAATAACTGACTTGTGCAGGAAAATTCTCTTCACATTTTCTGTTGAGTCTACACCTGTGGAGTTTCTTCCCATTTCGTACAGTTCATAATACCGTAAGCTCCTTATTCCCTGTTGAATTACTGAATAATCCTTTATATCCTTCTCTCATTTGTGTAAACAATTTATTAAGCTTTATGGGAGCAGCTATTGCAATTGATGAGGTTACACTTTTAGGCAGCTCTAGATGTTCCCACAGAATTAAAATTTTGAGTAACTAGCCCAAAGACATTAGTTCCTTGAAGCTGGCCTGACGCATGCCAAGTAACGAAGCGAGTAGCTGGCTGCCCACTGCACCCGCAACTTCTGGCTACAGTGGCCATCCAGGAAAGCAAATCCACAAGTAAAGGATGGTGGAGGCACGCAGCCAAATCCCCAAATACACAACACTGAAAACACAAACCAACTACTGAAGTAGCTGCTGTATAGCACATTGAGTGGGAAAAGAAGACCAGAGAGTGAACATCCTTTCTAAGTTTCCCACCAGCACAGTTAGAAGACAGAAGAAAAAAAAAAAAAAAAAACAGGGACAAAACAGAACAAAAGCAGCTCTAACAGAACTGACTCTGACATGAGTTGGTCTGATGGACCAACTAGTTCAAAACTTGGAACTTCCACCCCAACCCCACCTGCTGTAGATGTCGCCACAAGTCTTACGAATAACCCCATTGTGCCTTGCAGCGACAGAACAGTCCAAGACACTCTTTTTTTTGTGTAAAGTCTTCTAGCCCAGACTTTTCTTGGGGTTAATGGGGACAATACACAGTGATTTTTTTTTCATGAAAACTAGAGTCAAAAAAAATCTCAGCTTCAAAAATCAAAACAGTCAGTAGCGGGGAGTCCTATGTCCTTTAATGCTTTCTATGGAAAGTTTTCAAGGGCAAAAAGGATGGCTTATCACACATTTGGAAGTGAAGTAAGAGTATTAGTCTTGTCGGTTCATAAAGACTACCTGTCTACAACAGAATCATTTGCAAAAAAATATGATATTTTAATCACATGATGTTCCAACATGATGCAGTGAAAGAAACTGAGGCGATACATCTTATAGGAAAAGTATTTAAAGTTTCTAGTCCAGTATAGTAATAACTAAATATTTATATTGCTGATATTCTTAATATTCTTAATATTGCTGAGGTTATTCTTAATTAAAATATATCAAAACAGCTGCATGTAACATAGTTGGAATGTAGTAAGTTGGGGCAATTTTAGAACTATCATTTTTCTGACCTAGCAAATTACCAGTTGTTGTTGGTAATTATTCCATTATTTCCACTACGAGAGGAGCATATATACTTTGTATTATAATTATATTAAGTATTAAATAAAATAATCTTTAAGCATAATGCAAACAGGATTTTGCAACAAAATTAAACTAGGACATTTTGACTTGGTATTTTTATTACATGAATATTTTTACCCTGTACAGTTATCAAGAGAATTTACATCTTATTACAAGAAAAAATCTAGATTGTTCTTTAAGAAAGAATGGAAAAACCGAATTAAAAAACTATATGTACGAAAACATCCAAGAGAGTAATGAAAAGTTTTGCATACTACAGCTGCACCACCAGTAATTGTATATGTTGGCTTCTGAAACAAGCTACTAAAAATATATACATTAATTCTTCTGGGTGCCTTTTTCAAATAGGCAATCAAAAATTGCTGTTTACCCAAAGGCTGCCTATATACCACTCAGCATCTACCAACAAATGTACCAACCTTCCCCTTAACCTCCTCCCTGTGAATATATCTGTGTCAGTAGTCAACGCACTGCAAGACACCAGAATAAGAATGCTTTATTTTCTGTTTTCTATGCATTCCCTGAGGTTATTAGTTGCATACTTAGATAAACCTGCAAGTGAAAAATGAAAGAAATCCATGGTACTATTGTCAAGTAATTTATTTTAAGACTGCAACTTCAAATATTTAAGCACAGCAAGCAAAAAAAGGCCATAAAATCTTAAAAGAATGAGACCCACTTTTGTTCTGTAATACGCCAGGCACACAATAATTACTGCATTAATGTGAAGGTTGCAAAGAAAAGAAAAACATATTATTCAGATTACAAGTCAAGCTATTGTGATAGGACAAAGGAGAAGAATCAAATCAATGCCTTAACTACAGCTGCTTTATCAGGAAGTGTCCACAAACAATACACGGCACTTTCCTTCATGACCATGCATTAAGGCTGCAAATCTTCACTAGTGCTCCACTCGGGCTCTAAATTGAAGGTGCAATTACTCGTGCTTTGACTGCAGCCAAGTCGATTTGCAGGTTCCATCAGGTAATTAGGCACATGAATGGAAAAAATCATTGGTACAAGTAATTGCAACTCAAAAGACTGCTTCTGAAAATCTGCGTCGGATAGGAACCAATAGCCAAAAGGAAAAACTAGTGGAAATTCACTCATCTTGAGCAGCACAAGCAGCCATGTGCGGCTCCACCTCCCCTGCAATTCCCTCTTCTGTGACAACGTTTCCAAAGACTCCTTCTCACAAGAAAAATAAACAATTATAAGGCCACTCTCATCTCAGAGAAGAGTATCTTCATGACTCACATCTATCCTGACACCTGTACTTGAGCAGCCAGCTAATGACTACTAAATTAAGGGCAGATACAGATATTGCCAGATAGAGCTAACACATAAATGTGTATTTAAAGAAACAATGACCACATTATGAATTATATATCAGATTTCCAATTGTACTCATCTGTGCATCACTGTCTTCTGTGATTACAACAGTTATTTTTATACCTGTTTTAGATCAATAATCACAGGATAGGTAAAACTTCATTAAGCTCCATAAATTATGGCACATACTACAAGGCACTAAAAATTGATTCCACTTACACTAACTTAAACGGAAACATGGGCACTAGCAGTAGGCAAAAGATCAGCTATCCTCTTTTTCCCCTTAGTTTATTTTACATTCTACCAAAATCCCCCCACAAAAAATTGCCAAAACTGAAGTATTTTATCTTAGGTTGGACATTAGGAAAAATTTCTTCACTGAAAGGGTTGTGAAGCATTGGAACAGGCTGCGCAGGGAAGTGGTTGAGTCACCATCCCTGGAGATATTCAAAAGACTTGTAGATGTGGTGCTTAGGGATGTGGTTTAGTGGTGGACTTGGCAGTGGTAGGTTGACAGTCGGACTGGACAACTTAGAGGCCTTTTCCAACCTAAATGATTCTATGATTCTATGATTCTATCCATTTCAATGGGTTCTGAGTCTGACTGCAGTTTAATATACCAGGTAACACAGATGACAGAAGGCCAAAGGAAAATAAAATATTACTCAGAGAGAGTAGGAAAAATTTCCATTAGAGAAACAACATGATTATCTACACCTGAAGAGCTGCCTAAAATGTCTGTAGTGCTTATCCACTTTTTTTTTCCTTTGTCTCCAAGTCTTCTGTCTCAATTGTCAGCTTTCTATCTAATCTATATTCAAACTGGTGCCGTGGATTTGTTATAGCAAAACAATGGAAAATTCTGTGGGGAAAAAAAAATCTCAGACAACCAAACAGGTAGTTCAGAAATTCAGAATTCTTGCTGCTCTACAGTATAGTAGCCAAATTCAGTCTTCATGTATGTCTTCTCAAACCTTTTGAATTTAGCCACTACTTTTTGAAGACTTCTCTTCAAATTGCTAAAATCCTCATTAACATTCAACTCAATAGGAAAATCATTTTCCTTATTCTGTTTCATATAACTGCAAGTTCAAGTAGAGAATTGTTGCTGTAACAGTTGATTGAAATGTGATTCTCCTTCCCATTTAGGTCACTATTCTACATACCTACTCTCATTTTTGTTGCCCCTAATACTGAGAAAAGAGAGTTTGAATTATCTCCATTTCTTCAAAAATTCCACTCCCTCTCATCTTTACCTTTCTACATTACGGACACCATGTAACTCTATCTTCTCCCTTCCACACTTCTCATTTTCTCTACATTAACAGTTTTATTATCTAGACGTGTAAGTAGTCCTGTAATCTATGCTGACTGTTAAGAACATGAAAGGTAAACCAAATCACTCTCCTTTATCAAAAGTTCGTGGGGACAATAACAACTTCTAACATTTTTTGAATGCATATAAGCACTTAGGGCTTTGTTTGAAAAGAACAATGTTAGGCAAGATTTAAGTAAAAATATTTATGAGTGATATTGTGGTGTGAAGCTAATTCATGGTCAATAAACTATATTTTAATTTAAAAAAAAACTTTAAAAGTAACGTCTTGCAATATTTAGGCATCATTTTAATGATCTTCAAAGTCATAATGCCTATGAGTCTGGTAAGATTGTTTCAACAAGGTTGATGATTACCACTGTAGTTCCATTGAACACTTCCACATGCTGGAGGAACCCAGCAATCAGCTCACTGTGCTGTGTCTGCAAGGCTCATTGGGTGTCAGGATTTGTGAGTTCATCACAGAAGTGCATACATAACCTTCAGTAGCTCTGTATTTCTGCAGTGCTTTGAGCATACAATGCAAAGACAGTTTACAAAATCTCCAAATACCTGGTAATCTGCAGGCTTTAATGATGCAATATGTGTTAGCTCACATCAAAAAGGATTTGTCAAAAAATAAGTAACACTGCCAATCAAAGAAAATCTGCACAATTTTTTCCTGTTCTAGATCTGAATCTTTTCTGTCAATTATTTCTTTTCAGCAAATATTGTATTTTTGAATGAAGGTAGGATATTATGTGAGTTTGCAGTACAGATAAGGAAACACTACATTATACTGAAACTTTACACATACATAATGAACATCCAAGTAACTAACATACAACACAACAGGCCTGGAAGGACAATGATACTATGACATCTTCCCATAGCAACAAGCAGAAATTCAGAATGCTAGAAATTAAAATGAAAAGCATTAAAAAAAAAAAATTTAAATAACCAGTAGTCAATCAACCTTGACCAGATGCCACAGGAACAAATCAGAGGCATAAAACTAATGTTTTGAAATAGTATGCATTTTGAATTAGTTTTTTATTGCCATATATCAGGTTTAGGCATGGACTCCACTCTAATCTACAAATGTAATCTAAGATTTTATAAACCGATTTTGAATTTTATTCGAGAGGTACATGGAAGAAAAAATTATATTATCATGTCAGTTTGAGTTAGAGGAGAGTGTTAAAAAACATGCTTTTGTCTAAAATAGGATTTAAAATTGGAGGTTTAAGAATTCAAAACTACTCCCCTGCCCCCAAAAATAAAACAAAACAAATAAACAAAAAAAAAACCACACACACACACACAAAAAAAAAGGAGCTTCCACAGAAACTTCAGTGCTGCTTCAGCTGCTTCATTTTATAATCATCAGAAAATAGGTAAAACAATTCATGTTTATAGACAATCACTGTTTACTCTGTAATTGTATTTGTATTGAACATACTTTGTAAGGGCTCAGTTGTTATGAAACGATCATGCAAAAGCATCACCTCAGACCTGATCTGAAGTCTTCAGCAGTCTCTCAGGGACAGGATTTTAATGGCATCTGATTTAAGGCTCTTTATTTCAATGGAGGTGACTTTACCCAGTACAAACAGTTCCACTTAAGCCTAACCAAGTGGAAGTATGAGGAAAAGCATTGCATTTTATTTTCCCTGTACTTTACTATTTACACATAACAGCATGCAAACCTACTCTATATCGCATGGACATCCTCCCTTAAATAAATAAATAAATAAATGAAAGCATAAGTGTTCGTTGAAAATAGTTTTTGAGCTAACATACTAATTTCGGTTTTCATGATCCCAGCGTATAACCGGAGGAAATCTGTCTACCTGGCTATGATCATTCCTTATTTACAAAGCTTAGCTGAGAAATTAAAGAGGATCAGCTGCTCAGCATATTTGGGCATCAGTAATTAAATCACAGTGCAAAAAACTTAAGTGACACAGGGACGGACACAGCAGTGGAAGACAGCTTCTTAAACAGGAAGCCCTCAGGGCCCCAAAGCAGCCAGAGAGCACTGCGTGCCCAAAAGGAAGGGATGCTTATCTGTCCTGAAGATGGGCTCATATGAAGAACACCAACGTACTCAAGGATGAAAAGTGCCTTCCCACAGTGGAAAGTTATCCAGATGCCATATTGCTTCCACCAGAGGAAGTGTATTTTGTTATTTAGTGAATCTGATTTAAAAGAAATATAAATACTTTTTATATATCAAAGATAAATATGTATCATAAGGTCTTCCAGAAAAAAAAAAAGAAAAACTTAAAATGGGGTGTAAAAATATTTAAATGAATGAACTCAGCAAGGATGCCATTTTGCCAAAATGCTCCAGTCCAGAATGTTAACAGATATAGCCATTTTTCTTAGTAAAAGTCTTTCCAAGGCAAAATCAACTCTACAGAGTCTGTGTCTTCAGAATGATGCTTCCACTTCCCATCTATGCATTTCCAGTATACAGGCATCTTGCTTTTAGGTATGATAATTTAATTGTAGTCGAGTGGTTGGAGGCACTGGGAGCCTGCTCAGCTAACTCCAGGAAGGAAGAAGTACCAGAGCTGCCTCCATCAATGCACTTATTCTAGCAAGGCCATTTCGAGGACAAAATCTAATTATAATTTTGACATAGTTTTACCTTCAAAACCAAACATGAAAGTAATAGTATAATACGCCTCACTTCCCTTGTCTATTTTTTCTATTTTAATTTTCTAATTTTAATGAACAAAGGCACTCCAGAAGCAGATCCATTATACAAAAAAAATAGACTTCGGTCTTCAAATATGACCTTTTAATTAAAATATAACAGATCATTAAAAAAAATATTTCAGCAGTTGAGAACTCTGAAAATACAATTCGCTTAAAACTTTATAAAGAGGGAAACGATGGCCAAAGTTACAGAAATTTTATTCTCAAGAGAAAACTAATACTATTTGCAATGTGTGTGAACTATAAATTGATTTATTTTATGCTGAACTTGGCCACAGAGGTACAAGCTAAAGTGGTAGACAACCAAACCTTCACTTTCAATCAACACAAAACCATGCACATACGCAGGTTGCATTCATGAAGCAGCTTTGACCGACATTTTGTAGGGGGACGACTACAGTCTGAAAACAAGGAGTGGTGTTTTCACCATCACAGCTGGAACATCACCCTAAGCAAAGCAGCATCAAGCAGCCTCCATGCCTGGCTCAGGGGAGGGGTATGAAACACTTAAGCACAAGGCAACAGTTTTCTGAGGCAGGGAGCAGACCAGCCTGGCAGGTAAGCACTACCTTGCCCCGAAGCACTGCCATAAACAGCCCAGTCACTGAGGAAATCCGTCTGTCTCAAGGGACAAGACTGCCCCTTGCAGTCAGATTCACAAATCTGCCTCTAGTCCCAGAAATGCCGCACACTTGATTAAACAATCACAATTCCCATGTGAAAAAGAACGGGACCCCAGACAAACCCAAAATAAAATTTTGAGCAGGCTCGATGGCAAGTGCTGCACTCTGTTCAGTGGAAATAGAATATAGGTTGGTAGCAAAGCATCGGTTATTCCTACTGTATCACTGAGCTGTGACATTACTGCTCCTTAAGTGCCAAAGAAACCAGGCTGATAGTGCAGCTGCCTTGGAACACAAAGGGAAAAGTAACCCATCAGTGCAGCCTACAGCAAGAGCCAGGTGGCAACATATGGCTGAATGAACAAGCGAAAAAAAAAGGATACGTAACAGGTGAGAGTCTGGCTTGAGAGAAGACCTGATTAGGTTACCATCCAACTTTGCTCCTGGGGAAAGGCTCGGAAGCGGCTGCAGCTGGAGGAGAGGAGAAGCTTGGAGGCTCCTGCCTCGCCCACGGAGCTGCCTGGCTCCTCCAGGAACAGAGGTTGTGCAGCCCTGGAGGAAACCACAGCACATGTCTCTTCACCAACGCTAGATGCTTTACAAGTAACACTTTCCTCCTGGAGACTTCACCACGTCTGCACCCCACCTGTCAGAATACAGTGTTTGGCAAGAGCAAAGCAGAGTGGTGACTGCAGAAATGTGAGATGAGCAATGCTCCCTTTCAGTCATCTAACTGCTGCCCCATGGAGCCAGGCAATGGGATGAGAAAGGAGAAAAGTATGCTTTTCTAGCAGAAGGTGAGGAGTGCGCACACTCAGTCTCCTCAGCAGTCTTGCAGAAAACCTGCATGCCAGCAGCTCACTTTCTTTTGATGTTCTCTCAGAAACAGCAATTCCTATTGTCTCCATGCAGGCTGAAGTGTTAGGCCACTTCAGATCTTAAACCCATGTATGTACTAAGCAGTCTACCAGGGAGAATGATCCTTCATCTTCCCCAGAAGTTTCTACTGGAGGAAAGTCTCATTTTCTCTGCTCTTGATGTCAGCAGCTGGAGAGACAATTCATAACTTACAAATGCTCTGCTGCAGCTAAGCAAGTGAAGTTACCCACCTCACATCACACCCCTGTGTGCAGCACTGAAGACAGTACAATAAACTCAGCCCTCTCAAATCTTTCTCCCATTAAGAAAGCTCTTTTTATAAATATTTCTTTAACCTCAGTTTAGCAAGAGATACTATTACTCATCTACAAATATCCATCACAACATATCTTCCCTGAACAGATTATCTTTATGAATGTTTTTTCTCCATTAGTTCTTGTCTAAAAGATACATCTTTCTTGGACAACGTTGGTGACAGAGACAAGCTACTAGGGGGAGAATGGTCATGTGTTACTTTCCAAACATGTTGAACTGGTGAGTTTCAAGAAAACTTTCAGGGAACTTCCCCTGAGCCTGGTTCCCAATGCAAGCCCAAGCCCGAGAGCACTGCCTTTGCTGCAGTGCATGGCATGTTTTAAACTGAAATATTTTCCAGTGGCTGCCCACTCTCTCTTCACCCTGCCAAGTCTATGAGTTTTATTATTAGGCAGAAGTTAACAATTCATGCAGCATTCTGAGTTTCAATATTTCTGTTTGGTGCCTCACTGCATTACTCAGAAGAGCTCTGCTGTCTGTACTTCAGATGCCAATGTGGATCAGAGCCAGCCTTAAAAGTATGTAAATTTGAACTGCCAGAGAAGTAATGATTACTTAAAGACACAGGAATTTGATTCAAAAAATGTTTGAGGTAACATTAATTTAAAAACTGTCTCAATTAGTATTCCATACAAATGCCTAAGACTGTATATATTGCCAAACATTAAGAAGCAGACTTCTGAGAAAGATTATGAGCAGCAGAAGTTTTCACAATGGTCTTTTTCATCTTCTGACTGCAAAAAAGGAGATATGCAAGGCTTTTTTTTCTTTTTTCTTTTTTTTTTTTTTCATTTCAGCATTTGCAAATGTTCTTGTAATTTCCTGGAAATAATTCTCTTTTTGCAGGTTGCCATAAATCAGTCCCCTACTTCAGGGTTAACTGCCACTTCTTGACAGAAAATAAAGACAGAGAGAGCTGAAGATTCAGGTTCATCTCACTTCAGGAAGCTGTATGTTACAGTATGCATTTTCACAAGAATATTAACGGGGTTTGGGCTATTTTTTTACAGCTTCTTAAACAACACAGTAGGCCAGATTCTGATTTCCAGCTCTGGAGTATCACTACCAAAGCCAAAGGAGATAATTCCAGTGTAGATGAAACCCAAACTGAGCCCATTTTTAACTTAGGCAGAGTAGAAAGGTGCACTCTGCACCACCAGGTTAAAGTAAGGGGGTTACCCAAACATAAATGTCCAAGACAATGACAAATTCCCCTGCGGCAGCACACCTCATAACCATTTCAAGAATTTTCAGACTGAAAAGAGCACATTTTAAAGAAGATATGGAAGGGGCCCTGCTGAAATGATTGTTACAAAAGAGATTGTCTCCTCCTCAACCAGGGCTTTGCTGATGGTGAGACACGCTGATTGCTTCAGGCAGAGAAGGCGGGGATTGAATCTGAAGGTAGAACTCAATATAAATCGTTTTTTGAAGCTGTGTCCTTTATGATCCCTCAAAACCGCTACAGATTTGGTTGAGTAAGCCCTGAAACCTTCTACGACTGAAGACCCTTTACTTCTGTAAACTCTTTGTGTTGTACTCAAACAAAGAATGTTTCTGAAGTAGCCAATTCTTTATCGACTTCTCTAAATATCCTAAAATGCTTTCTTCTTAAATTTTGTGGATCTCTCAAGATAAATGAACAGCCCATCTGGAATTTAGACAATAGAAAATGCCTTACAATTTCTTCGATCCTTCTGAGAATTGATGCACCCTTATTTGAACAAATAACTGTTATTGTGTGGTAAACCTGGATTTGGATTACTAGGTGCCCATCACAATAATGAACCAAGCATTACTCAATATCAATATTCTATTTTGAAAAGGGAGGTTTTTTCTAAGTAAAGTTCGGTGAAGCTTTAGTGCTTCATCTGAATTCTTCTGCATTCAAACTTTGCTTAGGGCATGAAAGCATCTCCAAAGCCTCTTGTTAAATGCTCGCTGAATGATGCTTTCCATGCATGTTCCACAAGGCTGAACAATTACTTGCAATGTTTACACTCACCATCTGTCATTAATTTTATGTGATAATCTTACCTGATATACAGTGTTCTACGCAGTGGCGGTAGTAATCACCCCTAATGGTTTCTGTGGCTTTTTTTGGACCAAAAAGAACCTTCCTTTCTAAAAAGAACCATCTCTGCAGATATCATGCAGGGAAGGTCCTCCAACACTGGTGTCTGTCTGCACGCCTTACATGTTTTCTTATTCTAATCTTCCCTGCTTTTTCCCGATCCTTTAATTTACTAACTTTCTACATTTTCCTGTATCTTAATATACTTCTGTGGCAAATTGTTCCTGTTCTTGTCCACCAAATATTTACAGACAAACCTATCTTAAAGTACTGTGTAGTGAAGTCATTTATCCTATAAATATGCCATATTTACCCAAATTCTTAAATATACATTGGTTTCGTATTCAGGATTTACCTTTCCTAGGTACAGCCCATGCTATCAGTGTTTATAAATCATAACGAGCATCTCCAGATCTGCACCACCAGTCCTCTGCTAAGGACCCTGCAGGCCAGAACAAAGTATTTCAGAAGTAAAACACAAATATAAATTGTTCATGTTCTCTGCTTTACAGCACAAGCAAATGCACACAACCAACCTGTGCCTGTTCCAGTATAGCCTCTATAGGATACGGAGAACAGGAAGCCAACAACTTTGCCCCACTCCGCTGCAGACACACATCACTTCTTCAGCCAAGACAAGTGACAGAGAGGTCTCCTGAACTCTTTCCTTCAGCTATATTATTTGCCTGTAAGTTCTGTAATGAATATTTCCCCTTTCCCCTCTCTAATGTTTTAATAATGTATTAGTTACTGGAAAATGTATTTTATATGTCATCCTCAGTCTTCAATCTAACAGATAATACATATTTTTTTTCTAGCCCCTGATGAAGAACCTTTGACTCTCTTTCCTGTGTGCCTCAGTGTCTGTACTGGGCATGCTTGTTACAGAAAGCACCCGTTCAGTCTTGAATCACAGAATCACAGAGCCATTTAGGTTGGAAAAGACCTTCAAGATCATCAAGTCCAACCATCAAGTTCAACCATCAAATACTACCATCAGTGTTTAAAATACATCAAAATTTGGCTGAATACTCGGCCAAAATTGTGGCTACCAATTTTATGAAGAATTGCAGCTTCCTAATAAGAAACACAAGACTAGAAAGAAGAAAAAAAGAAATCCCAAACCACAAAAAAAGTATATTCCTGTTCTTATAAAATGGATTAATACAAAGCACAGTAGAAATGAAGAGCATCAACAAAATAGCACCAACTGTGAAGTAAATACATGGCGGGAGGTCGGGGGGGAAATGCCCAAAATAAAATAAGGCCAATATTGCTTTATCAAAACCCTGTTTTAACAGCATGGCAATGAGGAGATATACATCAAGTCCTGAAATCCTGTCCCCACCGTGTGCACCAAGAGATATTTAAAAAAATGTTTATAAAAAATGTATTATGGTGACTACGGACAAGCAGAAACTCAAATTATAAAATAATGATAGATTTATTCATAGGAGTATAACACAGGAAATAATTCATATGTCAAAGATTCAAGTACCATTTCCTGAGGCAGATGGCAAAAAAGCTCATCAAAATAACTTCAATTATATGAAAGTACTGTTTTTTGTTTTTTTTTTAATGCAGGACAGCAAAGCAAAAGACTTTATAAGTAAGTCCGTCCAGCACGACAGTATGGGAACTTTATGCTATATTCATCTTGTTTGAGACTCAGGACATAAAAGCAGTAACAAGCAGTTTTGTTAAGGATAAAGCACTGACACAGTGATATAAATAGCTGATACTTAATAAATGAGCATTCAGTATGAGTTCATTATGCCTCTGCAGCAAATCAGCTATTCTTGTCTTTGGGATGGATGTATCTGCTCCCAGTTGCATGCTTAGAACAAATATCAGAGTTCAACCTATTTCAGAAATATCTCAAGTCAGGAAAGGTAATCTGAATAGAAGCTGTGTCCAATTTATTGACTATTAATTAATTACATGATCAGAAAAGTCTCGATAGTGCACTCAATAGATTTGAGTTAGCACTGGTAATCTGCCTTTCTTTAATGTGGAAGGCTCTAAAAATCTACTCAAATTTGCCAAAGATGTGACTTGAATCTACTAAGTCATCCATCCTATACATTTTAAATATTATTTTTGTGCAGTGCATCCACTGCTTAGCTCCTCAGCTAAACAAGAGATGTTCCTGGAAGACACCTAAATAGCTTCCAAAGACAGAACCTGGTAGCAGAAAACAAATTACTTACACACAACACAGTAAGATACGTGCTTGTGACACTGGCCAAAGGCTGTTCCAGTTGTGGGAGGCATCATTCCCCCATATGCTGTTATGGCAAGACAGTACCCCTGGGAAGCTCTCTGAGAGTGCTCTTCCTCTTCCCCACCTGACACAGGGTAACAGAGTGCACTCAGGGCTTGCACCAGCACCTTATTGCCCTCATCTCCAGTGCAACACGCAAGCAAGGCTCCCAAGCTACACTTCAGCCTCCCAGCAAGGACTCCAGATGAAGGCTCAGCGCCTGATGATCTACCAGTTCCTCTCCCCTACATTCAGTTTACCATTAATTTTTCTCTTTCACATATGATCTGCTAGTGAAACATCTCAAAAGATGTGTTGCCTATCCAGCAATAAGCTTTGGCCTCATACAACTGGAATAACACTCCTCTCCTCCACTCTCAAGATCACAGCTCCCTCTAAGCATTTGAGCACAGCGGAAGACTGCCTGGCTTCCCATTCTGGGACTATGCTTCTTTCTCTACAATCACAGAATAAAAAACATATCAAGCCATTTTGTCTTTAAAGGCCACTAGGAAAGAAAAATGGTTTTATGAGGTACAAATCCAAAATGTTAAAATATGAATGCATACATGCTGAATATTATACCCAGAATCCTTCTACAAAAAAAAAAAAAAAGCAAAGTTGAAGTTGTCTGAAAATCACCTTCAGTGTGTCAAAGCAAACTATTCCAATAACCCAAAGCAAGCTGGCACCCTAATCACCTCTGAATGACCACATCTGGATCATTCATCCCACGGGAACTAGTGCAAAATGGTGCAGCAAAGGTGCTATATATCTTAATTATGACTTTAAAAAGTACAGAGTCTGAAAACTTGCTCAAATTAACCATTACTTCTGGTTATTTATAGGTAGCCCTTGGTTTGACCTAAACAATATTGAGTAAGTATTATTGATAAGGACTCTTACAGCACTAATGAATTCTTCAAAATCTCCTGAGAAGTTCCTTTAGGTAAGATACATATCAAAATCACTGCCAGGACATGTACAAAAGAAACCTGCCAATATGCAGTCAACAAGTCTGAGTTTGCCAGCTTGTAGCAAGGACAACTGTGTCCTTCACTACCACAATAAATATTGTAGAGATTATGCGTTGCTAATACCAGGCAATAAAATGAGAAGAAATACTTCAACACCTAACACTTTGCACTTTACAAAAATTGTGTATTGTACAAAAAGTCTAACAAGCATGATTTTACAAAATGAAAACTAATCTGGAGCACATGACCCTTCAGGAAACTGTTCAGAGTTCCCACTCTGCTTTGGAAACCAGGGATATAATTTTTTTCCTTTTATAAAGTCATTTCACTATTGGTCCATTTACTGACACTAAATTTTGCACACCGTTCTTATGAGTGAATATTGCATTTTTATAGATTTCCTCGACCTTTTACGAAAGGGAAAAATACCAGGTTCAGTGAACCAGTATGCTGCATTATTTTCACAAAAGGTTTCCAGGTAGTGAGGTTCAAATTAGTATACAGCCTTACAGCACATACTGCTTAAAATTATAATAAAATACATCACTGAACTAACTTGCTTCCATCACTGTGGGTCTGCTCCTGCTCCTATCTCAACAAAATCTGGTACCCTGCAAGATGAGTGTAACACTGTTTAAGCTGACACAGTGTTCAGAGTATTCACTGAGATAAGAGTAAGTGCAAGCGTTGCTGTCAGCAGTTGAACAGTAAACGCTTTCCCACTGGCTGATGAAACCGTCAAGAAAAGTGAGCTCTAGTAGGATAAATGAGGTCACTGTCTGCAATTCCCTGCCAGCTTGCTGGTTGAAGAAAACACCATTCGTCAGTAAACCGAAAGCAAAACACACCACACGACAAAGCTGTTCATAAGTCTTTACCCACCTCCTCCAAAAATGAAAAAAGAAAAAAGTTTGGTTTTAATTCAGAAACACATCCTGTACAGCCCTTAACCATTATAAAGATCATATTCATTTAACCACTCAATACAATGTAAAATATATTAGCAATTGCAAAGTAATCAGGATAACTCCAAGACAGCGCTAAAATATATGCAAAAGCAATGGCTGTACCGCTGCTTCCTACCTAGCTTCTCCAGAGGCATGATGCAAACTCTCAGAGGTCCAGTATTTGTAGGTTGCCATTAATTCACACGCAGCATGTTCATCATGTTAATCAGCCTTAATAAATAACTCTACCCCAGGGCTTTGGGCAATCCTTTGATGCTCACTCTGGCTGCACTGAGGAACTGCTCCAGGAAATGGATTTAAGACTTTTAAATAGAATACCTGCAGAGCAGGCAGCTGTGCTGCAGGGGTTAGCAGTGCAGCTCGTGGAAGTGGTGTGCGCCAGCCCAGGGTTTCTCCAAGTCCCTAGAGAAATCAGATCCTGGCATCAAAGCCTTCCACCAACTTGAGGTTTAAGCTCCCTTGTGTTACCACCAAAAGAATAGCTGCAAGAGATAAATCATGCCAGGCCATTTGACTAACAACAACAAAATCTTCAACTTCATTCATTTTTAATTAGGCTTTTTCAATAAGGAACCCTGGCTGAGCTTTACACATGCCCCACTATTGCCGTATGCAACGCTGGCCCTGTTTATCCTCATCAATTCTAATCCCACTTTGAAAAACAAAGTCTCAGCATCAGGAATTAAATGCATAAAAAAGGAACACAGGAATGATCACACAGGCCATTTGTTCCCTTTAAAAACTGCTTATATATAAACAGATGAAAGAAGTACTACAGAGATACAACTGAGGACGGTTTGACAAGCCTTTCGGGGAAAAGCGCCTGCTAATGCTGACAGAGCGCAGGAAAAAGCAGCCTGCAAAAATGGGGGAAGGAAGCCAGGGACCGCGCACACAAACAGTCTGGTTTTTCACTGGTGAAAGCAACAACTAACCCTGATCCACGAAGAGAATAGATCAGCAAACGTCTTCAACTCACTAAAATAACCCAGAATCTCAACACCATCTCTCTCCTCCCCACCCTGCTTCTTCACTTTTTTCCTTTCCAAAGCAAGTTCACAAAGATTTCCCAGCCAAATCCTTGCTGCTTTCAACGAATGTAAATAAGTACAGGAAACCATGAGTGTCCAAAAAAAAGGCTGATAGAAAAACCGCTGCATGCATATAGATATGTCTACTCATTTTTGTGGAAGAAAACTTTCAGGCCAAAAATACCCAATAATATATTAAATATGCTTATGATCATTTTCAGTATGACTTCAAATACTCTCTCCCACTAGGAAAACCCATCACTGAGCTCCATGTTTCAGCTTCAGGTTAAATATGCCCCAGAAACATGTGAATTAGGAGCATCATTAATTTGAACAGCTGCAGGCCTGCCAGTGAGAGCACAGCCTGGCGCACATGGGCACACGCCAGACTGGCAGTCAGTTTTACTCCATGTGGCTTCTTCCACGTCATGATGATGCAGATTTATAGATAAATAATCCACCATAGATCCTAGTTTTAAGAACAGATTAAATATTCAAAGCTTAAGTTATACTAAGCAATTTCCCTTTTCACTTCAAATAATTTTTTCTTGAAAACTTGTGTTTTGTCCTTAGTATTTGAAGTGCCACAGAGAGAGAGAATTTTCACTTTCCTGTATACCGGGTAGCAGAAGCTGGCTCCCTGTGGCCTTCTCACCACCTCCAGCTGTCATGCAGCAGAAGTACCACCACCACCCATGCCTCCACGCAGCAGGGCCACACTGGATGGGCTGAATGTGGAATGGAGAGAGGCCCTGGGGCCTGGGGCCTCACATGGCTCAGGAATGCCAGACTTGTTTTTCCCAAATTATTCCCAGAACATCCTAATTTTCCATGGGATACTATCTGGGCCTTAGGGCTCTTGTCTTCATGAAGACAGGGCTCTTGTCTACATGCAGCCTGAAGGCACGCTGACCAAGGCTACAGTACGGTACCAGTAAATGCTGTGCTGGTCGTGAGGGAACGATACTGAGGAAACCAAAACTGGTACATTGAAAAGACGGAAATTTTTCCCAAGGCAAACCAAACACAACTGAACTAGAAGAAGCTGAAGAACTTTTTATTTCCAAAACAAAGACAATTTTTGTAGCATTTCACTTTCTGAACATGCTAACCCAGCAGTCAGACAGGTGGGGAGCAGTGCCCAATGAGGGTCTCTTAGAAAAAGCACTTGGCGAAACAAGAAAAACTGGTTCCAGCTTTGCTCTGAAGTTCATTCAACAACATGCTGTATCAGCGGAGGCTGTTCTGCAGGCTCCGTTGTTGAGAAAGGTTTTAGAAATGTGTTTTTCAAATATCTTCCATCAGAATCTCATTTATCTCACATAAAGATAAAGGTGCTATTGTGGTGAAAAGACTTCTGGTTTAACTGGGTGACATTTAGAGTTATCTGTAATATGTTTTTCAAAAAAGTCCCAACGACTGTGCAAAACTTTATAAAATTAGACTGTGCTTGATTATTATCGTTTTTATTAGAGAATTTTGTGTTAAGAAAGGGTGAGAAGTCTATAAATCATGAAAAGTAATCAAGCATTTATCTGACTGTAAGTCTTTTCTTCTTTTGAGGAAAAAATACAGACAGGTTGTGTCTTCAAGATGTAGTCACATCACAACTGAACAATGGTCAAAAAAACACATTACTGGGAAGAAGAAAATCACTCCTTAACTGTTTCCTGCTCTCGACAGTATCAGGGCTATATTCTCTGCCAGGTTTCATCCCGTGATGTCCCTGCTCAGTCACAGACCTCTGTGTAGCAGAAATACTCACCTTCTCCATGCCCATATTTTCATTCCATGCTTGCACACAGCTGTGGGGCAGCCCCCAGGCAGCCAGCACACAGCCGGCAGGCACCAGCTGTGCCGGAGCACTGGTTATTTTCCAGCACAGCAAAACACAGGGAGACATGGTGTGGAGGAAAAGGGGAAATCCAGAGGACTCTGTGATACAGCCTACTCTCGTCACTCTTCCTTTCTATAGAAAATACTGTCTATTTGATCACATTCAGAAAAGAATTTGCCTGTGTTATTTCCTTCCCTAAAGGGCTGCAGCGAGCTTCCTGTGCCGCAAAGCAAAACCAGAGGCAGTGACACAAGCCAAGCCCAGGACACCCTGGTCCCAACAAGCGAAGCCATTGGACAGTAGAAGAGCTCAGGGCAATGGGGTCAGATATCTTCATTGATAAACACTACTTCAATCCTCTTTCCTTCCATGCTTGAGTTACACTTTGCCACTGTCCACATGAACCAGTTTTATTGACTTCAGCTACCTGAGGATGGATCTGGCTTTGAACCTCAACAAAAAGCACACATGTAACCAAGAAGAACTTTCTACTACAAGTTGATAAAAACACTGGGAAAAATACCCTGTCCTGTAGCTGATCCTTCAAGGAGAACTGTAACTCTTTTGTCTTTCCCTTCTAAAAGACACAGAAGCACTACAATGACTATTTCCACTCTCTTCATCTGACAGCTACAACAGAAAACAAGACAGTTAGCGGCTTGGGCAATGCATTAAGGAGCATCATGCATTGAGGAATTTTATTCCTGTAAATTTCATGGAAAAAAAACACCTCTGAAGTGAAAAATACAATATTTGCACTACAGAATTTAACTATGGTTCTCCAAGCAGATTTAGGGACTTGGGACAAGCATCAGAGATGTCTGTGTGCTGTATGTTCTCCCCATGCACTACAGCAAAGTGCTCCCATGAACAAGGCCAGTAAACAACCTAAGCAAAGTGGCATTTTTACTAAACACTAACCACAGCTCTCATTACGTAGAGAAATGAATTTCTATGCTGATCCACACATATGCTTCTCTGAACAGCTTGCTGATTGTTTTTAAAAAATACACAGTACAAAGGTCTTCAACTTCCTTTTCTTTTTCACAATTACAAAACATTAATCTTTGTCAATCACCTTTGTATAAGGTTTACATGTCATGACACCAGGACACACTTACACAATGCCACTTTCTCTCTTGGGATACGGCAGCTTGAGCCGGCTATGAAATAATGACATAATTCTCGTAAGTCACTACAATTACGCCAGCACTGTTTGGATATAAACGAGGCCCAAAGTACCTCCTATGATTTTAGTCAGCAGTCATTCTTACACCATTGCAGCAACGGTTCAAAGGTACTGCAGACCAGCCCCCCTTTTCTTGCTGGCTATGACTGTCTTGTGTAATTCCTCTTTGAACTGGTCTCTTGTGTTTGCTCTCCATTTCAAAAGGAAATACAGGGAAACATCTAAAGGAAATCCAGCTCAGATATTGCTATTTTTTATGCATAGGAAATGTTTATAAAAATTGATTCTGAGAATGCATTTTTAATAGCAACCAATAAAAAGAGTTCCTGTATTTTAGATTTAACCTGCATATACTGGGACCTGAAATCATTTCACCACACTAAGTTCTAGAATCATTTCAGCATCATTGTAGACATCTAATTTAAGAGCAGAGTCACCCAGGCTTCCCTCTATAATTAACATCAAATGGCTGATGACCTGAATCGTTCTGTTGAAATACCTTAAACTTGTCTCATCTTCCCTGCTGATTTAAGAACTTCATCTAAAGACTTAAAGTCAGGTAAGGAGATTTTCAAATTAAAAAGAAATTAAAATAAACCCCAAAGAACAAAAAGCCACCCAGAAACCTACAATAGGAGATTGTCTGCTTTAACAGCCAGGTGAATGCTCAGGGTCCACAAAATATTTAATGCCTATGTGTTAAAATATGTTAAAAAATAGAATCAGTTTTACAGCTTAATGAAGCAGATGGGCAGAGCGTGTGCTGTTTTCTATGCACAAGAGCCCAGTCAATGCAAAACAACATCCCTTCTGATGTCCGCATGTTGGTAAACTCATGGGATTAATAACAATACAGTCAGAGCAGCAGCATTTTTTTTGAAAGAAGTTTGCAAATGAAAATTAATTTTAACAACTTGATGCTTATCTGATAAATAGCACTAGAAATACAGAAAACATATGTTTCAAAGATGTATTTTCAAGCAATTATTTGAAAAGGCTTTGTCACAGTGGCATGAAAATTGGTTACTGTCTACTGATTTGTAATCATTCCTGCCTCTAGAGTGGCTTTCAGGAGCCCAAGCACACCAGGCTTCAGCAGAATGTTGTGAGCATTTGGCATTTCTGAATATTGATCAGTCACATACCACTCCAGAGAAATGAGTTTGCAAAACCAGTCTATGACTTTCTTTTCAGCTCTGCCAATGGCTGAGGGGTGAAACCACACTTCAGCATCTGCAACTCCAAACAGTGCCCAAATCATTGCATTCACACTCGGAAACATGAGTGAGAAATCACTCTGCCAGCAACACACTGGTGATGGGTAACACGGTAACACCACAACAGCATCATGACTATACGCAGTACCAGACAATACTGAAATTACCAGGTGATGCTGCAGCACCTGTGATACCACACTTGTGCTGCACCGCCCCTGCTTGCACACTGGGCTGCCTCACATCCATCTCCTTCCCTGGCCTCTTCCATTACGGCAATTCAAAACATGCACGGTCCAAAGGCCAGCAGCACCGCTGGGCACTGAAACAACCACAACTTCATGGGAAACGTGCTGTGTGCACTGGTCTGTGTTGTGCGACACAGCAGGGCTACCTGACCCACTCACATCACAACCCTCTTCCAACATTCAAACCAAAATCAGCAGTTAGAATAACACAAAAATACCAAGCACTATTCCAGTATCTTTTATTTTTTTATATCATGGGCATACTTCTGCATGCTGCTGCAGGAGCCCTTCACACTGGCCAGCAACAGGGGAGGAAGAGGTAGATTACATGCGGATAACCAATGCCTTTATAACGTAAGATTTCTGAACAGGAAAATGGAATTTGGAGCTTTAGCTTAATGTTCAGGGATTTGATGACTGGATTAAAGCTTTTTACTCGCTGTCCTGTTACTCCTCTCAAGATTGGTTATACTGCTGAGGAGAAGGGGTATTGCTTAGAGGAGAGGGTTTTTTGTACGCTAAGTTGTATCGCTTAGAGCAAAGCATTAATATGGATCACATCCAGCTTTACCCATTCAGTATCTTATACAAATGGAGATGCTTTGGTAAGGCTGTTTTCTTTGGTTTCTTCAAAGCTGTAGCACGATGAATGAGAATACAGCTGTTCTCCAAGCAGCAGGGCTACTTGTAGCTTCATTAATTTCTAAGAAAAATATCAACAAAATCTTCAACTGAATTTACACAGCACATATCCCAAGATGAAGACTTAAGTAAATCTCAACAGTAAGAGCTACATGTTTGTGAGCACTCCTGGTGGGAAGCCCTGTATTTTAGGGAATAATAACAACATTTTGCATTTTCAAAGCACCTTTCATTGTAGCATTTCAAACCACTTCACAAATGTTAACTACCCAAAATGTAAACTGTCCTGGGAAGCAGGTACCATTACATCCTATTACAGCTTGGTTTAATATCACAAATGATTTGGTGCCTCCAAATGTCCAAACTGAACTGTAAGCACTAGCACATCTTCCAGCGATGTGAACGTATTTTGAAAGAAATAAAAAGAAGAACCAGAAGGGGAAAGACAGTCACTATCTGTTGTATATGCTAAATATCATAAATCCAGGCATGAAAACGCTAGTTTTGGTCAGTGGCAAAACAGTAACACTCAGAATAAACCATCCTATTTCTTCCAGAAGTGATGTTTAGACTGTTTGAAAGGACAGATGAGGGGGACACACACAAAAAGGATGAGAGAAAGCCAGTGTTACAGTTGTGGAATCCTTTTCAGAAGTGACGGTTTGTCTTTCAATGACTTTTTTTCAGAGGTTTTTGCAGCCTCCAGCTTCAGCAGCTCATGCTGAGAACTCTGACCCCAACCTCCAGGTTTCTGGACACTATGGGAAAGCAGGACCATGCAGGAGCTGAACACATGGCATGGCCCAAAATGACAGGAACTTACCCTGAGGTTCAACATACCAGTGGTGGGTAAAGGGTAAAATTTCCAAGTCAGTACACATGAATGATTATAACAAAGTTAAAGTGTTAAAGTAGATAGCTACATATTATGCTAAAGATATTCATTTAAATTCATTCACTGTATGCATGAAATTTTTAAATTCACCAAGGGTTCTTGTGCAAGAAAGGTCACCATGAAAATGATCCTACCATCCTAATTAAAGGTTTTCAACTACTCTGCAGCTACTTCCTCTCCAAATATACTGCCTTTTTTTTCCAGTTTGATGTGATCGTTTGCAACCATTCTATTTATGTAGTGGTTTTTTGTTTTTTTTAAATCTATTTACTTCAAGTGAATGAAATACTCCTCCCTCCATACTCTCCCTCTGTATGGAAAGACACTGTCCCCATTTCAGAGACAGCCAATTCAAATGACTGGTAGGTTTGTCACATCGCAGCAATGCACTTCCATTTTAGAAAAACTGAAATAGAAAAATGGAAAATGGAGATAACAGTTTTATCATTCATCTGCCTGCTTCTTATCCTATCTATTTAGATTTCAGGAAAATGCTTTTGTTTCCCCTGATGTTAGAATAGCAATCCAATCTTGGATGAGGATGGAAGCTCTGTCACAATATAAACAAAACTTTCTGAAACACTGAGCAACCATTTGCTCCCTCAGAACTAAACTGGAACTGTTGAAGTACACAGCTGCAGAAATAAAGTCATAGATGCCATGTAGTTGAAGAATGGAGCCCTTAAAAAAACAGTGGCTGCTCTGAAGAGAAATAATGACAGGTCCTACAACTTTGGACAAAGTCTTTCATTGATCACTAAAAAAAATGGGATATTGCAGCAACTTTGACAGACTCTGAGCTGTGTGCCCAGGTACCAAAAGCCCTGGTTCAGAGATCCATAATGGAACGTACTTTTATTGGTGCAAACAACTCACCCTCAACCACATTAACATCTGGGAAGCCACCGAATGCTGTTTTTACTTAGAAGTTTTATATTCAAGGTGAAGTTCTGGAGAGTCTTAAATTTCACGCTTCGTCAACATCAGAGAACGCTGCATCCAGGATGCAATGCCTTTGGGCAATATCTTAAAAGCCAACTAACTTCTGATTTTTCCCCAGTGATGTTAAATCTTGATAACAGGGAGTTGTTTTCAAACTCTTCAAGGTGAGGTACAGACACCTCTGAGTCTCAGAAGAGGACTGGAACGTATTCAGAAAACAGATGCATTTTCCCAAAGCATTACTTAAAATTAAAGCCCTAAATGCATGAAAGATGCTAATGGGCAAGGAATTTTTTGGTAGCAAGAATAAGAAGGACAGGGATAGCCACGAAATACAGCCAACAATAACAACAAAATCAGAAAACATTTTGTGGTGTTGCTGGTTCATCAGGCAGGATTTGCAAGAGAGTTAATGTTGCAAATACCTTCCGAACGTGAAGACATTATCTCGGTCACTGGCCTCCCTTTCTGCAATGTAACCTGATGATAAAACCTTTCTGAAAGGTAGAACAAAACCATTCAAAAGGCAGAATCTTTTCCCATGTGGAAGAATCCATCAATTTCACCTGGAATTGTCCATCCTAATGAAAACATGAAACCTTTGCTGGTTAAGAAACAGCTATTAGGTGCTTTCTACGGGACTGGTGGACGCTTATAATTCCCTTAGGATTCCCACAGGACTCACTAGTTTATTTGATTGGGCTTGCAAATCCCTCAAATGCCCATGAAATTTTAAGGATTTATACTCTTCATGTGTCCCTCCTCAACAATAAGGGCTCTTACTTCTAGCCTGAAACAATACAACCCTTTTTCTATGCACAAATTTTCATGGGTAACACTCCCTGGTGACTTCTGCTTTTTTACAGAAATGATTAGGAAATGCAGAGCACCTCCTTGGATGCTGTAAAGGAGACCGGCTGTGGAGGAATCACAGACAGTGGGGCAAGCTGTTATAATGCATTATGTATGCTGATGTGTACAGAAATGAAAACACAAGACATACTGCAGGAAAAAGCAGAGTGTGTGTGTGTGTACAAAAATCATGACTTAGAGGAAGGAAGACAAGTATGATTTGTTTCAAGAGTAACAGTACTGCAGGGTTTTACTGTGAAACTGAAAGCAAAACACCATCTCTACAGGTGTACTTTAAAATATACCTCCATACCTTCTTGATGACCAAGGAAAACTATCAGAAGAGTATAAAACCCCACCATCACTAGTGCAGTAGCTCTTGCAAAAGCACCCAGGAAAGCAGACTCAGAATAATTAAGAACTATTTGGACAGATAATTATCTCACACTCGCACAGTTTCTGGTGGTTATTTTCTAAGAGCTTTAAATTTGTATACTGGGTGGGGGTTTTTTGTTGTTTTTGGTGGTGGTGTTATTTTTCCTGATAGGATAACAAGAGGAAATTGGGACTGGAGAAATTTCCATGGCAGCACTGATAAACCCCACTACAATCTGCACATGTACACCCAGATACATATATGGCTTTCGATGCCAGAGGCATTTAGTAGAAATATAGCTGTTATAACAGGAGAGAGGGAAGGGGAAAAATATTAGTGTTGGAGGAACCTCAGATGAATGGGAGATGAAGCTCCAGCAGATACCCAACGCTATGGAGAGCGCTGTGAAGCCATCTGGTTCCCTCTCTCATGGGCTTCTCCATTCGGCACAGTCACTTCATGTTGTCTTCCACCAGGAAAAGCCAAGGTGCTGCTGTCCTGCTTGAGAAGCTCATGCTGCAGTCGGTGAGGCACCTCTCTTGGCCAGACCTCTCTTTCTGCCTGCTCCCCATGCCGGCCAGTCTTTCCTGTCCCCTCTGATCCGACTTCAGAATAACTCTGAAAGGCCCAAGGGTGCTGATGAATGTTCCCCCTCCATGTTTGCTCCACCACAAACTGTTTTCAATGTTATCATTTGGAGCTTAGATTGTAGTTCCTAAAATGCAAGAACTTACTTTTTCCCTCACCCCCACAGTTTTTATGGATCGTACAGCCCGGAGTCCAACCAACCTCTGTGCTAAACTAATAATTGAGATTATTTTTAATCTCAGCATGTGCGGACCAAGCCACACAGAGACTGTTATTTAAAGGCTAGTCATTCAATCCTGGATTTAACTTGATCAACCACCTAGAACTAAATCATTTGTCTGGAAAAATACAAATAACTTTCAAATTTTATTTTGACGAACAAAAGCTCTAAGCAAGTATTATTGGAAAATTTAATTACAATCAACTACTGAATGGAAACCTTACATCCTTAATGAGATGGTAGAAAAGATAAAGATCCCAGTAAAGATGTATTAGAAATATTAGCATTACGGACATATTTAGCACAAGCAATACCTTACCTAAGCGACACCTGGCAAGCACACTGCAGGAGCAGGCAGTAAGTCCGCACTGGCGGTTATTTGTCCCGTGGTGATAGGAACAGACTGGGCTAAGGATATATGGCTTCTGCCAGATGAAGGCACTTCTCATCTCCAGGAAACACAGCACTGCACAGCCCTAGGCAGCCTGGCTGACCCCACAGCAACAACACAAAAGAAAATGTTTTTGTGAAGCAACTCAGGGAACAATTTTCATCTGATACGAAAATATTGCCAGTCCCCATTGCGTCAATGTATCTCCCAGTGTGCATGCGAGCACACACTTCACCCACACTGGCACATGAAACAAGATTTTATCTTCTGTTACATTCAAAGATGACCATTCACTGATTCCTAAACAGCAAGGATGTACACTCAAATGAAGAGGTACTCAATCCTGAGAAGATAACCAGGTAAAATTTGTAAAGGGCTGAAGGAGTTTATGCATTGAATCTCTCAGAGACTGGAAAAATAAAAAGAACAAACGAGTTACTGTAGCCCACAACTCAGCAGAAACTTATGCTCAGATAATTTATGTAATGTATGTTTCACATTCCTACTGTTCTGCACCACATTGCAAAACCTGCTGTTATTACGTGCTATATCGGCATGTCTATTACTTTCCAACACAAAAGTCATTACTTTGGCCTGCTTCTTGATCTTGTTGAGCTTTGTATACCTTACTTGGCCATTTCAAAATCACAAGCTGAAAAGCTGCCTATAAATCAGATACTCAACAGAAAAAAAAAGTATTCTGCACTACCAAGCAAAGCCAGGACCATGCTGCATCAAAATCCACCGTCCACTTTTTAACCATGCCATCACCTAGAAAAACCTGCACTAATAGAACAGAGTCAACATTTGATATAATGAGGTAGGTGCTACAGTGCTCCACCAGTCACAAAGGAGGCATTACCGTCTGCTGTTTGTGAATAAACTTCCCTTTGTCGTGATTTAATCAACCTTCATTTTTAATCTGCATACATAAAACATTAAATGCTAGAAGCTTTAATTACTTTGAAAAACACTTGCTGAATAATTTAATCTCAAAGCACGGTTTTCTCCGTACCAAGAATCTCAAGCAGGTCATTAAGGGCAAAATCCTCACAGAAATCTATCAGCTACATCTGAGAACCTTCACAGAAACAGTTAACTCATTTTCAATGACTAAACACTGCTTCTGCAAATACTTTTAAATACAGAACTTGTCTATGTATCAAGTGCAATGTCAGGAAAAGAGATACAATATGGCAAAACAACACTGTAGATACGACCCAGTCTCAAAAGCAAGTCTCAATATAGCAGATGTAAAGCAAGACTTTTCTTGTTGGGAGGAAAATACCTCCCTGAGGTACAGAGCAACTGATGCACCAAGCAGATGGAGTCACTCTGCTAGAGCTAGGTGAACATTACCATTTGCACAGCCGAACTTGTACCTGCTAAAGCCACAAAGCAGGTGTTAATGTATTTCCAGGCCTGCTTTAACTGAACCAATATTGTGCATATTTACAAAGAAGACACATATGAATTGTGTTTTACTGCAATAGTCAATGCAGTAAAAAGCAGAGAAGAGCAGTAATTTCCTCAACATGTAGACAGCAAATGAGACCTGACAAAACTAAAATTCTTGAGCTGTCAGAGAGAAAAAAGGAGAAAGAAAAAAAGAGAAGTTTGCATAGTAGTGATAGCCAGATGGGGGTCCTAGAACCAGAATTAACACTAGGTCATGGATGAATACTGACCACATGCAGCAACAATGCAGGCTTCAAAGTCCTTTTCATAGTCACAGCTGCAGCTTTCAGACCCAAGAATAAATACATATTAGGTTTTGTTAAACGCTGTATGGAAACTTTCCTAACAGTGGGATTTCATATTTCAAACTGCAGCTCTTTAGGAGAAGTTCTCTTGAGCTCATATATAAAATATCCTATTATTCCTTTGCTATTACGACAAAGATTTACAATAGCATGTAAAAAGGGGAAGAGGAACTTTCTATCATTGTCAAGCAGCAGAAGGGGAAAAAAAAAGAGAGATGATTGGTAAAGAAGGTGGGTTTTTTTACTCCTAGGAGTTCATTTATATCAACTATCAAGACTGGTAAGACCACTAACAAATCCATAGGTCCAGCAAGGCATCAGAAGGGAACCCCATCAATCCGTCTCCCACAGACTCCAATCCATGTCATTTCACTCAGACACCTCTGTCTGCAAGCCAAGAATTTTTCCTTGGGCGTCTTTCCAGAGACCATTTTTAGTTAAAATACATTGAAAGGCAGAAGACTTCAAAACTTACCTCAGCAGCTCTATTCCAAGGGTTATATTGGAAAAAATATAAAAAATAAAAACTTAAAAAAAAATATGCTCCCCTTTTCTTTATTTTTTTTTTTAAAGTAGCTATTGGTCCTTGTTATGATTTCTGCAAGATGGGGAACCCAAATGTTGTGCAGACCAGGACCTGAAAAGCGGCACTTATTGCGTATCTGTTCCCTCCCTCAGCAGGTCAAAGTGAGGGACTTCTGTCCCATCCATTGCTCCTATTTTACATACTTCCTTCCACTGAGCTCTGACACGCACATATTTCAGACGGTGAACGTGCTGGACCCCCTGCTTTTAATGGAAATCCACTACAGTAAAAGGACAACTCCGTTCCCCTCATTAAGGGAAATGGTTTCCATGTCAATATGACTACGGCTCATTCCTCTATGTTGTACTTGGGCACACTTTTCTTGAGCACACAGATAGACACAAAAAGTGGCTACAGGTTACTTAAAAACAGGTGACTGGTTAAGACCGCATCCTGCTCAGTTGAGCCACATGGGACTATGCTAACAGCAAGCACAGACCATAAACTTACAGCCCTTATCTGCTGGGGTTAGACAAGCAGGGAAAATTAATTCTACCCAAAACTGCTCACATAAAATGCTGCCTTAAAGTTAGCCCTATTAACCACTTTACAGCCAATCACTGAAAGATATACTGGATCTACCTGAACTCCAAATGTGTTCTCATTATTTACAACTTAAGAGTATTTTCCTAGAGTAATGGAAAGACCTACCCAAGTCATATGGAAATCCTGTGAAAGTCCTTGTTCTGTTCTTGGTTTGTTAATTTCTGATGTCCTAATCTTCATCCCTGTTGTGGTTTAGCCCCACTAGGCAGCCAAGTGCCACACAGCCCCTCGCTCACTCTCCCCAGGTGGGATGGGGAGAGAATCAGAAAGGTAAAAGTGCGAGAACTCATGGGTTGAGATAAAGACAGTTTACTAAGTAAAGAAGAAGCAGCGCGTAAGCAAAGCAAAACAAGGAATTCTTTTGCTACTTCCCATGGGCAGGCAGGTGTTCAGCCACTGCCAGGACAGCAGGGCTCATCACACGTAATGGTTTCTTGGGAAGACAAACGCCATCACTCCCAACGTCCCCCCCTTCCTCCTTCTTTACCCCAGCTTTTATGGCTGAGCATGACGCCACATGGTATGGAATATCTCTGTGGTCACTCTGGGTCACCTGCCCTGGCTATATCTCCTCCCAGCTCCTTGTGCACCCGCAGCCTCCTCGCTGGCAGGGCAGCACAAGAAGCAAAAAAGTCCTTGGCTCTATGTAAATACTGCACTGCAACAACCAAAAACATCACCACTATTTTCATCAAAAATCCAAAACACAGCATTGTGTGAGCCTCTACAAAGAGAATTTAACTCTAACCCAGCCAAAACCATGACAATCCACTTTCAAGTTAGTGGTACTCTTTCAGCATCTCTCCCACCCCACTCCAGGGGAGATGGAAGAAGGATGCCTGACAAAAAGAAATGGAGCAGGTAATTAAGAGTAAAGAGAACCACACCTCTGTAAGTTATGGTAGTTTAAAAGATATTAACAGCAGCAGGTAAGGACATTCATTTACTTTACACTTCCAGTGCTTTATTTTGGCAGAAACTGTTCTTCCTTTTTAAAGGGATGAGAAAAAGTCCTGTACTGAAGCACCATTTCATCTCAGGCAAGAAGTGGTATTAAGTCCACTTAGGCTAGTAACTGCGAGATGAACTAAAGCAAAAGCTGGCACTGCACTGCATTGCACTTGCCTGGCTTACATTTTAGAAAAGAACCTTTACCCACTCAGAAGTGAGGAAAGATTTATAAAGAATATAATTGATAGTTTCCTAAATACAAACAAAATATTTAAGAAAGTACAACATGAATGAAGGAAAGGATAATGGGGAAAATCCGCAAAGCTGGTTTTGGAGGGGGAGGGTTGTTCCGGTTTTGGTTCTTTTTTGTTGTCATCTTGCTACTCTGATTGCTTGTTGTTTAGAATAAAAAGACCCAGCCCAACCTGGATACCCAGATGGACTGGGTGCCCCATCTCCAAGGAAAATAATGCAGAGAGGTGGCCAGAATGAGGGAGATAAACAAACCTCAAGAAAACAACATTTTCAGTTAAGAAACTTACTTTTTCTTTACACATTGAGTATGTTCCCTTGTTGACATGACATATGGCCCCGCACATGCTTCTTTCAGAAAGTATCTATCATCTCTCCATATGCATTGTATGGAGTGAGACTCCAGATTCTTGGATTTGGTGTTCAGGATGTAAATAAAGTAAAAAGACATACCCTGAGCTGATACACAGGACCATGCTATGCTGCTTACAGAGTTAGTACACTAAGCTTTCTCTCTTGAATTCTTCCTTTTCTCGAATAAGCAGGGTGGTTCTGTGCTACAAGTAATTATGCTATCAGGAAGAAGAGAAGGAACCTCCTTTTCCCAAATTCTGTTACCAAGATGATACCACCTACTATGAAAACCAAAACATTCTGCTAGTATCTCTTTATGTTTACAAGAATAAACATAGCAGAGACCAGGCATAAGATGAATTCAGATTTCCTCTGATATATCAATATATAGCTGATGAGGATTACTTCATTTTCATTTGCTGACCTGTGCATTCTTTAAGCTACAAGCTTAATACACATTAACATCATTAATGTTGTGGGATAGGAAATTAAGAGCATGGAGTTATTCTACTAGAATAAAAAATCTATGAAATGTATGTCTGTCTGCCATTGCTTCCACTAAAGACACCTTTCTGGCAGCTGAGACAGATTACCACAATGACACTGAGTATATACCATGAGTATATTCTCTTCCACGCCCTCAAACGTAACAGCTTCTCGGTATATAATGAAATCACCGCATTGCAAAGAAAGTATCAAAACACATGCACTCATTATATATGTTATTGTCCTCTGTCCTCTGAGACTCCTCTTACACTGTCGATGAAAGCTAGCATTACATTTAATCAAGTGAGACAACGTTCTTCAAATGATTAGCAACGAGGAAATAAGAGTAAGGAGATAAAGATGATAAAGATGACAAAGAAGATGAAGACATTGCTTAGCTTACAAAGAGAAATACAACACTGGTAAAGAAAGGCAGAAGGGCTGTTGGAATAAAAGTGTTAGGAAAACTCTGAGTATAGAAGATTAAAGATGGGAAACTGGAGGAAAAGGTATGATACAGGAGAGGATCACATGGAGATGTAACAAAACTGAAATGAGAAAGTAGTGAAACAGCTTTGAGAACTGCTCATGCAGAACAGAGCATTTTACAGAATCAAAAACATGTCTAAAAAGAGAGTATAAAGGGGCCAAAATAACAGCTAAGGGTGCAATCCAAATAGTGACCAACAAAAAGAGACTTCACTGGAGTCTTCATGAACCAATCCAGCTCAGCTTTCATCCTTCTTCCTTCAGTTGTCACTAGTCATGCCATAATGAAATAAGAAGTGTAGGGTACTAACACTGCTACTTCCAACTATAGCATCAAGCTCCTTTTCTATCTGTACTGACAGAACACAAAAAGGGGCAAATCCTTTCTTCAGTACAGAATTGCTTGTAGAAACCCTTCAAGAAATACAAGAAAACGTATATACTATACATAGGTAGAAACCCTGCCTCTCTCGCAATGGCTGAGCAAAACACTTGCATACAGCTGACTTCAGGAACCTTTTCAGAACCTGACTTGTAATACTGGCATTGTAGTTCTGTTCTTTAAGTCTGAAAACATGCTGCTACATGGAACATTTGCTACCACAGACTTCAAAAAATGCCAGTCACAAAATTTGGATAACTACCTTTCATACAGACTGAGTACTGCAGCTTGATCCATCTTACTGTATACCAAGGACTTCTTTTTCCCAGGATATAATGAAAATGATTATGGTGCAAATTATATAATTAGTCTGTAGACATTATTCACATAAGTAGTCCCACTGACTTCAAGGGGAATATTCCTGTAAATAACCACATTAGGAATGGGCCAGGATATATAAATATTTTCAACCATCTCAAGGACTGAAAGGTAACACTTATTCAATGCACCCCATACAATGAACCTTTGAATTAAAAATAAAAAAGGAACCTTTTATAACTAATTTCCTTGCATAGAAGCTACCCTCTCATTTCAAAGTTTTCTGACTTTGTGGGCTTATTACCTTGAGAAGATTTAAATTTATATTTATGCTTGATGACATCTAATTACCTGATACAATCATCCGTGCCCTAGAAGCAGAAATCTCTTGCCTAAAATACTCGGTAGGATTTTGTTGTGTTGCTATTCGCACTGGGATATTGCAGAATTCTTGACAAATAAGGCAGGAATGCCTAAAACAAGATTTCCAGCAGGGACAACAAAGAAAACCTACACATTTTATTACTAACACCACCCAACTCTTATAGGCATTTTGTGTTTGTTTAGAACTTTCATTAGACCATCCGTTTTAAACAGTTCTACCATAAAATTTAAAACTGCAGCACATCATTACTCCTAATTAAGTGTACTTAAGCTCAAATCTTTCCTCTGAAAGACTCCCCTAATATATATGAAATGCATTGATTTAAGCAGTCTCTGAAGCCTTAGGATAGGAAAGGAGGAAAGGGAGCCTGCAGTCCCTGCGCAGGCAGGAGCAGAAAGAACAAACACTGAGGATGAGTGATCAGTTGCACTGGCAGTGTTTGATTTAGTTTCTTGCACTCATCCAGCATTTCAAACAAGTTTAATGGTTTTCCCACTAGCATTTGGAATTCTCTCCATATTTCCAAAAATAAAACTAATGTTTGCCCAGTTTGTTTTCTGGAAAGCTACAAAATGCTTTTCTGTTTTCCTCCCCAAAGCAATGTAAATTGCAAATATTGCCCCAGGCAGTCTAAAATAACTCCCAAAAGCCTTTAAAGAATCTTTATTCTCTTTAAATCATAACATTGTTTAACACTTCCTAACTGATTTCCTTAAGACAACATCCTCCAAACATCAGAGGGCTTTTATCTTAGTTGAGAATCATTCAAAACTATTTACAGATTCTCTACATAAATAATACATAATAAGTTATGTGACTGTTGCCAGCAGTGTTAAGAACTATTAAAAAAGGTCTTTTAGCTTCAGCCTCAGATCTGTAGGTCATCCAATGTCCTTCCTAATGGATAAATAGAGTAATTTATCATCGTCAGTCACCATCAGCACTGTTCTTTTTACTATCATATATTCATGAACATTATTCGATGCAGCTGAGTGGAGCGTAAAAGAAGTATATGATTAAAGTGGAAAGGTACAGAGTTTGAGACAGCTGAGATCTCGTGGCTAATGCATGGACTTGAAATATGACATAGGTCTTCTAACAGTTGTGAACATGGTGTCAACAAATTGCAGCTACCTGCTGGCAGGACACAGGCATTTGCAGCAGCAGCAGAGTCTGCCCGTGTCTTCCAGTGCAATGTTAAAGAAAGTATAACATGTGAGCTATGCTCTTGTATACCTAGAAGTTTTCCATAGGTGAAGTATATTTCAAAGCTCTATTAGTTTAAAACAACAACAACAACAACAACAAAAACTAAGCTACTTCTCTAGGGATCACAAGTTACATTCACCCTTATTACCACTATGGAGAGAAAGCCTGTGTTCACATCTGTGAGTCAGTAACATACGCGTGTAATCTCTGAATGCCCTCAAGTTACTAAAAAATGCTAAGATGATGGCTTTCAAATTCTACAATAACATCAAACAACATCTCAGCGTGCTTAAAGAGTTCCTCCCTCTTGTTAATTATCAGAATAGCTTGCCTGAAGCAATACCTTTGGTTGGAAGATGCTGAAAAGAAACATAGGCAGCAGGTTTTAAAGTAACTAATGCAATAGGTCTGCTCTGATATCTGAGGTTACTATGTAACCTACAGCGTGCCTGCAATTCACTCCAACACAGAATAGCCAAAAAGATTGCCCTATTTCCCAGCTTCTGCATTCCTGCAGTGACTAATCCCTTTAATCCACCTGCAAAGTGGAGGGCTCCAAACGCTGAAAAACCAGGTGCTGTGCTATGCTACACAGATTCCCGCACTCTGTTTTGAATGCAAGACGTGGAGAGACACGGAGAACCTGCACAAACGCATGGGAGCCGTGAGGGGAGAGTGCAAGGAGCAAACAAGAGAGCACTGGCGTTGGTGCCTTGTTCTGTGTCCACCAAAAGAGACCTCTTCACAGTAGTGCTCCTTGCAGGTACCCAGGACAGATCAAGCATTGGAAGTTCTTTGAAAAGCTTTCTGCATTAAGAAAGGTTTTTTCTGAAGAGAAACTCTTAACTTCTGAATTTGAGAAGTACAGAGAAACACACTTATGTGCTGTACAGCCACCTAAAGAAAATCCTATCACTGCTCACTCAAGCTACCTGAGATCCTACCTGCAAACAGACTGTTTATAAGATATCATAAGAAATGATGTTTCTCAATTAACATGAGAAGCACTTCACCAACATTGAGATCCTACTCAACCCTTCTCCACAGAGATCAGGTTAGTGGACTAGGAATGTAATGAAGATTGCAGATGAGCTTCAGCATTTTTGTGCTGATCACCACAATCAGGTACATGACTGAAGTACATCTCAACAGCCACGTGGAAAAGGGAAAGCCAATAAAGGCCATGTGTAGTATTGAAAAAGTGCATGCTCCTTGCCTTGCCCTAGAATATGAATCCTGACCGACCTTCCAATCCACCACTACTGATACTTTTCCATGTAAGCTTCTTGTGCTGGTCATACATTGAACGGATGCTGCAAGTCCGTAATATTTCTTTCTGGATCCAGCACAGAAACAGTATGGCATATATATAGTATAAGAAATAGAATGTAAATGTTAAAGCTAAGATTTAGATGTTAGCTCTTTATGAAATATTACAGGCATAATAATATAATCTTATTTCTCCACTTTTATTGGCTTTTTTTACCTGATGCTTTTGACATTCCGTTGAACCTTGCACACCAGTACGTTTGATGTATTGCTGCAATATAACTAGTACAAAATTCTGCTAGGTATGTAAGAAGGAAAAATGCGAAGTCACTTTGGGTTATGTACTAGAACAGAGTTTCTTATCTCAGCTTGAAGCTAACTCTGAATGCAATCAAGAGCAGAGGACATGGAGCTGACTACCTAACTAAATTTTTCATGTTACTAGAACTGTTGTAAGTGTACCATTAAGCATTCAAGCTTTTTCCTGACCCACCAAGCTCAAAATGACCTCAGTGGTGCAGGGGAGAGAGAGCCCTTTCACCTTGATAAACCTCATTAAGATGAATACTGCTCTGGACAAACACAACTATCCATCAGCATTTTTCCCATTGCAAGATCAGAGTCTAATTTTGGGAAAAAGAAGTAATGTAATGAAGGAAGACATACAAATATAAACCATTTTAGCCTTACTCACTGATAAATAAACCACAGATTGTTCTCTTGTGTTCAGATGTGCTTTCAGAATACGCCCTTTGCTTGGTGACCACAGAAACTGGTCCCGAGACAGAGAAAATTCAACTTCTTAATCAGGACAGACATGCTGCTATTGAAGCAAACAGTAGTCAGTTGTGCCCGTATGTATACCAAACATTAACTGAAATGCTTACCAAATAATTCCTTTATTTAACACAACACAATGCAGTCTGATTTCATGTCTGCTCACCTGCTTTGAAGCACAAGAATGCAGTAGTTTCTAAGTGACAAACAGTAAAGAAACAATCTGTTTTTGTGTTGGTTTTTTTTGTGTATTTTAAAATCAATTTTAAAAAGTCCTTAAGCTGGAAGAGTAAGAGAGGCTCAGGAGAGAATGGTTATAAATTTCAAAGGTCTGTCTTCTATACACACAAAGAACAGCAAGCAGCACCAGGTGGTGTAGATCATCTGCTTCTTTTCTTTTTTTTTTTTTTTGTAAACATACTGAAGCCTCACAAAGGTAATACCTAAAGGAGTTATTTTAGTTTTTCATCCGCACAGACAGCAACATTCATCAACCAGTGAGTCATACAGGTACATTATATTTTTCAAATATGTTGTGTCCACTGACTACTGAATGGTTGTGCCTTCTAAAAACGATCACTAAACATTATTGTCTAAGACCCCAGGACACTTCCTAAAAGCTACAAGATAAACACTATTTTTTGTACTCCTTCTTGTACAGAGGGAGCCACATTCGCTTCTGACACAAGCTTTCAAGTGATACAAGTCTGAGCCCTTTGATAGAGCTTTCCAGAAATGAGGAGAAATACAAGTAATTTACAGCTATTTCCCTTCTACAGTTGTATCATCAGAATATAAAACTGTAATTTTAGCAATAAATATGAGTCATCATTTAGCAAAGAGTTGAGAATAAATCTGGCTAATTTATCAAACCAATCGCTGAAACATCGATAGCACTGCTAATGGAAGTTGTTATTAGATGCCTTCGCCCAGGGGAGAGTTGGTTTAAAAATACCGTCAAGGGAAGTGTTGGATATGAAGTTGTATCCAATTTATTTATAAGCTGATAGCTACGGACACTTCAGTCAGTCGATCCAAGCTTTTATTTAAGTGGAGAGTCCCAGCATTGGCCTGCTGTAATTTGAAATTGCAGCTCAGGTCCCAAGCCTATAAATTTACTACAAATGCATCAGCTTCAGTAGGACTGTTCTCAGGAGTATTTGTAAACTGGGCTCCCAGTGTAATTCCTTACTTCTTCTTAGACTTTCCACAAGTCCAACCACTTCCATACTAAAAAAGCTTTGCAGCTCCTGTTGTCTCATGAAGCCCTCTTGGTGCAGATGTGGCTTATCGTTAAAAACAAGTAACTAAACTACAGCTGCCACCTGTAGTGACACTGCAAGTTTATACAAGCTCACCCAGCAAAATGAAATGCTGAGCAAGAGTACCCTGACAGAGATGGATTTCCTGAAGGCCCTAAGAAGGCTGCATCTTGCAGAGGGGCCAGCCGGTGACAGTGCTACAGGCTATGGAAAACTGGGATGGACGGACGAGCTCCTGTTCGTTCTTCTGCCCATGCCCACCATGGCTGCAGCCTGCTCAGGGTCTGTAACAGCAAGTGCAAAAAGGCAACAAAGAGCTTCTAACTGTAATATCCCTCCGCTGAGGTCACAGCCTTAGCCTGCTGTACTAAGAACAGCTTCCAACATGAACTTGTGTCATATCACCCGTGCCCAAGCCCTGGAGAGAGCTCAGCTACGACTGCTTGGCTCTTGGCTGCCATGGTGGTGCACAAGCACGACGCTGTGTTCGCGGAGATCCAGCTGTGGCCTCGCTCTGTATGGAACTCATGGCAGGACTTAGGCCCACATCCCTAGTGTTAGCATTTAAACCGACAGAAAGATTTGCCATCCATTGAAAGCGTTTTGCAAGTGATGCCATTATCTGCTGCACAAAATGACATCTCTGGCATTTGTGTCAACAGGCAATCAAAGCTGATTCAATATCAACTTTTACCGGGAGAACCAAACTTGGTCTGGAGAAACCTGATGCAGATACACAGGACTTGGCACTCACACCTCACGCAGTCAGGCACAGCAGACAGCCCAGCGGTCTCTCCACCCACTGCTGAGAGAGGCTGAGAACTCCAGAGTGCTTGGGTAATAGCATTTCTATATTTAGGATAAACTCCTAATGTTTGGAGTGTTTTAAATTGAAAATTTACTGCTGTTCCTCATTATGACCTAAAAGAGCAGTAAAACCAGTCATTTTTGGTATAAAATATTAATTTATTAATTTGTCCGCTGAAAAGATTTCCACCCTCCAACAACAAAAAGCCATTCTGGAAATTCAGCATGTCTGAACTGAATACGAAAAAATAAAGATTGGCTAAGTTCAAGCACTTCTTATTATGTCTAAAAGCAGTATCCCTCTAAAGCAAAACAATGTTCCTGAAATTTACGAGCTCAGTGAATCTCTACTATTCAAAGTGATCTTGACTTTTCCATAAATTCTACTATCTACATGAAATTTAGGCACCGATGCGTTATCCATCTTTCAGATAATATAACTTATGCAATTAATTTATTCAAGATACTAGAAGGCTCCTTAAACTCAAATGTATTATTTTACCGATATTACATGGAGATGTGTCGTAATACTTATACTTTCCAGCAAAAAGCATACATCTTTAAATATATTCAAATGCTGGGTGCATTGCTATCAGAAGGACTACCCACAAGCTTAATGTGCAGCCCGGGTGTGCATGCACCACTAGATACCTCGGTACGGGCTTTCTGAACCGTAACTGTGCACAGCAGCTTGTGCCGCTGACGTTTTTCACCCAGTATCAGCGTATCAGAGGAAAATTAAGCTGAGTAAAGGCACATATGGAGACTGAAAACGCGAGATACAGTTACCCATGCTCTGCGAGCCCGCGTTCAGAGTTCAAAACACGAAACGGCGAGTCCTGACAACGCGCAAAAAACGCAGCCTGGGAAACACCGTTCGAGTGAGCACATTTCAGGTGTTTGCGGGCAGGGGACGGCAGCGCGGCCGGGCCTCCCGCGGGCCGGCAGGGGCAGCTCCGCGGCCCCGGCGCCGCCTCTGCAGCAGCGGCAGCGCCCGGCCGCTGTGCCCGGGACTGCTCGGGCGGGTTAGCGCTGTCCCCCCGGAGCAACAGAGGCAGCGGTGTGGTAGC
>VXAL01019208.1:160527-180585 GCA_013399475.1 Chauna torquata
CCGGCACGGGGGCGGCGGGGCCGCACAGCCCCCGCCCCAGCCGCGGCCCCCCGGGGACCGGCCCCGGCCTCGCCGCCCCGGGAAGCAGAGCGCGGCGGCCGGGAGAACGTGGGGCTTCGCAGGGGAACGCCCGCCGTGCCGTCAGTCGGTGACAAGGGGTTTTTGTAAGGACCGATAGCGGAGCCAATTTGTCTCTAACCAGTGAGAAGGAAAGCACAGAAAACGTGAAGGCACATGGTAACTCAAGTGACGGTGACCGTGAGTCCATGAGCCTTTGAAAGGAAGGAGAAAGTCAAAACACCGAGGTTTGGGCTGGGCTGTTTGTTAACTCAGATCAGTCTCCTGATCTCGCTCACGGCAGGGTCCAGAAAAAGCAGAATTGTCACCGCGGAGGAGACAGTGTGCCGGGGCAGGAATGCAGCCCCAGCGCTAGCCTAGGTTTCACAGACTGCAAGGTAGAAGGAAAGCTATCAGCACGTACCGTGAGAAGTGTTGGATCTTTTTAATACTTTTCCATCGAATTCACAAGAAAGGTCAGTTCCGACTGGATGCAGAATGCACTTAATAGCAGTGACAAGACCAAGATTTCAGCCTACGGTGGGAACAGGGAGCTGACGAGGGACTGAGGAATTACGGGCCAGTCAGCCCAGAGTACACAGAGCACTGAGTACCCCCACCTGCCTGTGTCACCCATCGCTGCATTGACTCCTCCACCAACCAACAGAAGCAATTTCTTTTGAAGTTCCAGTAAAAGTTCTAGAAAAAATAATCAAATCAACTTTGCAAAGCACCTAGACAAAAACTAGATGACGACTAATAGCCACAATTAATTTGTCGAGTGCAGACCATGTCAAACAAATCTAATTTCTTTCTTTAATAGGGTAACAGGCCTGTGGATAGGAGAGCAGTAAATGTCATCTATCTTGATTTAGGAGGGCTTCCAGCACTGTCTTCCAGGACGGTTTTGTGAGGTAGAGAGAAACATTGTCTGAATAAAACTAAAGCAGGTATGTAAAACTGTCTCCACCGCACCACTTCCAGCAGCTCCCAGCCACAAGGCGAGGCCGCAGCGAGGTCCATCCCGCTGGGGTCTGCCCGTGCTTCCATCAGCGCCGCGGTGGCGGAGCACACTGAACGCTCATCGGATTCACAATCAGTATGAGGATGAGGAGGATGAGAAGCATCTTGGAGGACACCAGCAGAGCTGCAAGCAAGCTTGGTAGACTGAGATCTTGAGGACTCGCGAGCAGCTCAGAAAGGACACGTGCGAGGGATGGACAACAGCGGGCTGGACCACTTTTTCAAATGAGGCACGGGGGTGTTACAGAGGACCTCAAAACTGAACGTAGGGCAGGGTCCTGTTATCGTGAACATGACAGGCAGTGAGTGCACCGCGATGAACAAGCTGTCACCATGCGTGGAGAAATCCTGCCCTTGTCAGTATAGGCAGAGCATCAGACAGCGAATACAGGGCCAATGTCAGCAAATGCACTGCAACACAGACATGTGGTGAGGATAATCAGAGGTCTGGCAAACACACGCACCGAAGAAAAACCGAAAATCATTGGGATCAGTTAGCATAAAGGAGAGAAAACTGACGGCAGACAGAGAAACAATCGTTGAATGCTTAAAAGGTACTGCAAAAGAATGAAAATAACCTCTTTGTATACATGGCGGATAGAACAAACAGCAATAGCTTTAAAAAGCAGGAAGAAAGATACATGTTAAATACCAGGAAAAAAAGCACATTTCCAAAAGGGGGGGAGGCAGGGGGCAGGGACAAAGCAGCGGGTTGGGTTGCCTCCAGGGGTTTTGGGGCCTCCAGCCCTGGAAGCTGGGTAAACACCTGTCCAGAGCATTATGAGTACAGACGGTGCCACCTAAGGTAGGAGAATGGTCTAAATTAAGTGACAATCTCTTTTTTTTTTTTTTTTATGCTGACTTCATGCTTCCATCCCGGCACGACGCTGAGGACCAGAGGACCACCCGCAGCCCACTGCATGAGACCCCCTTTAGCAGCCTGCAGCAAGGGTGTGCATCGCTTACCCCAGGTGTCAGCCTGCACAGTTGTTTTCTCTCGGCTCAGGAATCAGTCATTCCTGCACTTCTCTTGACACCGTCACTGCCCTTACTCACCTCTCTGTTTCACATCCCTGTTTCCTCTCTCACAGTTCATTATTTCCCTAACTTCTCTACCGTTGCTGCTGTCAGCCCTGTCCCTTTACCTTCTTGCCCTCTGCCGCTGTTTCTTTTTGTATAATAATTATGCCATGCAAAGAAAAAGCAAAAGGGGCAACCAGGACAGCATCTTTTGCACACCGATACCCACTGCTCAGCTTTACTTCTCTACAGCAGCCTTTGCTGCCAAGTCTTCATTCGTGCTGGCTGTATGCTGCAGGACCCAGGATCTTATTTTTTCTGAGCAGTGCATAACAGGCAGAGACTTAGATTTTGCCTGTGGCCTCTAGGTGCTACAGTAATACAAATAATGAGTCCTAGAAGCAGACATGTTCTGATTCATGCTGTTTATGGCACAGGTCTATTGTAACTCGATGAATTACTGAGCCTAAGAATTCTGATGATTTAGGGTTTGAATGGGCATGTTTCAAACAGAGATTACTTTCAGCTTGTTTTTGATGGGATCCATTGTGTTGGAGCTCCACTGTTAATCAAGAAGGAAAAAGACATTAGCAGCCGATTTAGCTGAGGCTTGGTTATTCACAAGATGTTCACTGCGAGGTTTTCTCACTATAATGAACTGAGATATGCAGCACGAGTTTCATTAAAGGTCACGTGTGCTGGTTGTTGGGTATTCATAAATCAACTAGAATTATTTGAAACAAGTATTTTGGGCTTAGGAGTTTGGGGAGTGGCTCTATACACACCGAGTCTGATCTAAAGCTTCTTAAAAACAATACCTAAACTCTCATTAATAACACTCGATCATCCCTTTTATCATTATTTTTGAATGCTGGTTCCTTGGTTTGTAGCATTGATGGTTTGGGGATAACAAATTAATTCACCAGTTTTCAGTAGTGTCCACACCAATTTTTATTTGGGTCTTTTTTTTTTTTTTTTTAAATTACTGTTCAAAGTCATTTGACTGGATTGTTTAAAAGAACAGTTGTTTTATAGCCAGTAAAGAGGACACAACCTTGAAACTGGAGCCTGGTACTAGAACTAATGCCATATGGGTAAAAGCCATTAAGGTGTACAGTATTTAGGGTAGTTTCTTGTACTGTTTGCACCAAAACGCTTCATTGTATCAGCAGGGAAAGCATTTACCTGCCTTCTAAAGGCTTGGGTGAAATAGCCGCAGAATGAAACGGAATTGTGCTCTTGTTAATTTCTTTACAGAGTCATTACATTAATTCGTGTGTCTTCCAACTGAGCTGTTATGTTACAGCCCGCTTGTCATTTTCTCCATCTTGCTCACCACATGCAGGATCTGGGTGCACGAATCGAGATGTAACACGAGTATTTCACGTTCCATGCCAGCTGAACATGGAACCCACCAGCGCGTTATTTGCTAGTTACAAAGCGCATCGTGTGGCGACTCGGTAACGTAGGTGTCCCCTTGACAGAGCAGACTAATACACAGTGAAGATTTTGGACAGCCTGCAGGTGCGCCAGGAACCTGGTAGGGGTGTAAACGGGCAGGACACATGCAAAGAGAGTACAGCGGAGGATGCCCCAAGAGAGGGAAACTCTCTCTTGAGAAACCCTGTGGTCTGCGTGGCTCGCTGTGCTCCTGGCCAGCGACCGCTTCAGGCCAGAGCAGCTGCTGAGAGCACGCGCGGGTCCAGGCGCTGCCCGCGCTCCGCGCCCTGGGAGGCGTGCTGGGAGGTGCGGTGTCTGAGCTGAAGGAAGGATGCAAAATTGGCTGGCAAATGACGTCCTGGCTCTCAAGAGATTTACCTGCAGAGCAACCGGCACAATGAAGATCTCGTCCCTTCCTCAGGGAAGGAGTTTATATTTTATGTCTGCTTATGGGGAGTTTCCAAGGACAAAACCAGGACAAGCGGAACTGGTAGTTTTGTTTTCTGCTTATTTTAGATGGCACTCAGCACTGAGTAATTGATATCCGTACAGCTCACTGAAGATGTAAATACTACTTGACCACTAATTATAAGCATTGCCATAAAAATAAAAAGCCCGTTAAATCTTCTACATTCAATTGACCCATTCCTACAAACAGCTTCTGCTGTTTTGCCATGAAGTCAATTGACTGAGATCAAAGGATTCTCAGGAAGCTCCAGTCAAGAACTTCAGCTGTAGATGTCTTGCAGCAGCACTGCTCAGCATCGTACATCCTGAGAAGAAAAGGCTCCAGTCATGCTACCCACAGCCTCCCACAGCCCAGCACTGAGGCGTTTATGAAATCTGGAAGGTCAGGGCTTGAGAGTTTCTCTGTGGCTTTTTAAAATCAGATCTTATGAATATACTCTGATTATGGATTTCTGATTCCTTTTAACACTAGCAACTGGGCTAAAAAAATCCCTGAAGTTATAAAGGTGAAGTTAAAAATCAAGCTAATGTAATCAAACCCAAGAAAAGTTAAGCTGATTGTTCTTTGCTGGTGTTCTAAGTGGATCTGTGGGCTTCCAAAAACTAAAAATACCTGTCCAGAGGGGAACCACTCAGAGGTACATAAACCTGACAAACAGACAGGATGTGGGTTTGTACAAAGGGCTTTTTAAGGGCTGGTTTTAATGACAGAATATTTAAACTTTGCTGCTTAAAAAATCCTGTTAGAGGGAAAAATTCCAGTCACCTTCTGCATTCAGAAACACATATTCTAATATCTGTTTCAGTGAAAGGCTATTTTCTTTGCAAATAAATTGTACTCATATTTTTCTCTTCTTGTCTTTTTTTAGAAAAACAATCAATGCAAACACTGAGTTAATACAAATAAATGCAAATATATTCCAGCGGGATAGTTACAGGACTTATTAAAACACACGTGCAAATATTTCAGCTAAACTATACAGAACAGGACCATATTTCCAAAAATATCTGTCACTAACCAGTAAAACGCACTGCCGGCATTCAAGAACATTTGAAGAAATGGTTCATAGCAGAAGAATGCAGGAGCCGTGATTTCACCCCCTCCTGATTACCTGACGATGTATAGAGTCATAAACCACAGCGGTATCCAGGAGAAATAGGGATATACAAACACATACTTCCAATACCACTGCCTGAAACTCAGGTGGCTGCTACAGTCACCACGTGCCACATAGATGTCCTGAGGTACCCGGACCCGCAGAGGGTCCTGCGGGACCTTCCTCCCCCACCTCGCTGTGTGCAGCAGCCAGAAGCCCAGATGTGGTTCCACAGCGCATCCATACTGCTGCTGGGAGGGATTTCATACGTTCAGAGGAAAGGTTTCGAGTTGCCGCAGTTCTGATTGATTTGCTTGATTATATTCATAAAACATTTCTCCTTACCGATGTTGCAAGTAGCAAATTTGCAATACCTAACCATGAAGTGAAAGTGAATGTAGTAAGTACATACTTACAAAATAGTATGTGTATACTGATAACAACAGTATATATGTAATAACAGTATATGCTGATAATAACATAAGTCAAAATTAATTGAAAGCAGAAAATCAAAGAAAATATTTCTATACCCATACAAATTATTTTCTACCCCCTTTCTAAAATTTTGTAAAAATCTGCATAATCCCACAGACCTTTTTGATCAGACTTCATTCTTGCAGGACAATTGTGCTGTGAAATATTTTCCATCCACCTCTAATTCACTCAACAAATCAACGTTATGATGCTAACAATGATTACAAACCAAGTTTGTATTGAGAATTTTATTTTCCTTTACAACAGAGATATGATTCATGTGCATTTTATGCCAAAAATTATAAAAAGCATCTAATACTGCACAGTTTGTTTCTAAAAACAGTAACCGTGTCTGACCGCCATAATTCTAAGATGCCTTAAAATATTGGCAGAAAGAACTGGAGATCACTGGGGCCTGTTCTCTATTCAATGCCCTTAATTCTGATTAGGAGGCACTGAACAGAGGAGGTTTTATAATCCTGGAAGATTTATTCCTACATCAAAGGGAAGGAGAAAAGATTTTGTGTACAATTATACCACTGAGCTTTTTTCTGTGATGTTATTACAATAAGAAACGGAGCTGTCACAGAACTATATGATAAGAGCCTATTCATCCATAGCACGCATTATATAATGAAAGGTATCAAACTTTTGGATAATAACACACATATATTATCCAAGATTTGTATAATACCTTTTTTTTTTTTTCCCCCAAAGGATCTGAAAATGTTTTACAAACTGATATACAAATTATCCATGCAAAAAGTTATTCATCCATCAGGGAAACACAGCTACAGCCCAAGGCAAAGCAGAGCAACTATATAATACAAACAAAAATCTTCAGTAAATGAAGAAAGTCTTCTCCAGTCAAGACCGCGAGGAAGACGTTAAGTAAACAGCAAGTAAATACATGGGATTTGGGAAGAACCTTGCTTTTACAATCCTGGTTCTTTAATAGAATACGGTAGGATGTCTCCTGCACATTGGTATTCACAATATTAAGTAAAATAAGTACACTCTTAACAATATTTAGTACAGTAATAAGAATAATAGGTATAATCCTAATCTTAAATATTAAGAATTTATAAGAAATTTATTAAAACACAGCAGTGCAATGAATCCAGCCTCATACTGGAGAACTGGTTTAGAAAGAAGCACGCCAGCATCTCCTGACAGGAGGAAACAGATCACATTTGGGGAACAAAAGCAAGTAAAGTCAAGAGGATGACTGAGAAGCCAAACACTGATGGAGGGCTTGAACAAGCTACACATACCTGCGGGTTTATCCAAGCATAAATTCACACGGTTTCCCTGCTTACACAACCAAGTGTTTGCAGAATAAAAAAGTAACCCCAATCCAACACTGCCATTTGGACCGCAAATGGCTAACTCCCACTTCAGTCTGACTTCTGATCTTGGTGACCAGACATTTCGTTTGGATAACATTCTCTGATTTCTTCACAGCGTTTTCAGCTTGGCAGCCATTTTAGCATTTTTGCTCAGTAAAGAAGGTAGCAGAGATACTCAAGGGTGCTTACAGAAGTCACAGAGTGTGATTTGAGGCAGAAGAGAGCTCTTTTCCTTTCAATATAATTATCAAGAATCTCTAATTAGAAGCAAAATTTGTAAGAAAAAATGCAGACAGTGGGAAAGTTAATATCATTGGAGAATTAGGAGGACACATTAAGAAGTGTTACAGAAACTTTGGGACTATTTTTAACCTTGAGAATTGGAGCAAACCTCACACATCCCAATCAAGTTGATACTGTCCTCTCAGGAGACTTACAAAGGACCAGATATTGGCACAACAGTACTTTGATTCTAAATAACCATCTAAAATCCGGCCTTAGCATCATTACTCATCTGGGAGCTACACTCAGAAACCCTCTTGAGGATTTTGACAGGCTATCGGGCAGGAGAGGCAGATAAGGAATTGCTGATGCTTCTAACCTCAGAGAATCCAGTAGGTTTGAGAAAAAGAAATGCTGTTAAGGAGAAGAGCTATCCTTCACATCACTCCCATAAGCTAAGCTGATATAGTAAAAAATAAAAAATAAAAATAAAAATAAAAAATCACACAGAAGAGAAAAAAAGTTGATATTCTGAACATATGAAACTCTCAGGCAGACTATTTGCTTGGGAGATTGAAACAGAATTATAGGAAAGAAAATAACAGAGCCCTCAATTAAGAATCTAAGGTAGAGATATGTAAATGCCATGAAAATGAAAAATAGCTGCAAGTTTTTGTACACAGTGAACAACATAAACGGCACCATGGAATTAATGGAATGCATTGCAAAATTTGGATTTTGCTATAAAAGTGTAATAAACTGTTCAAGAGCAGGAACATATAAAAAAGGAGGCCTTGCCTCTGCATCAGTAACACATAACCCAGTCCTGAAGTCTGCAGTTCAATAAGACAGAAGGAATTACTGTCTTCTTGAACGTCTCTGGGTAAAGATAAAAGGGATTATGAATAAGAGTGCTATGCTACTGGAGTTGTTCTTTCCCTGTTTAACCTTGAAAATCAAGAACAAACCCAAATATCCCAAGATTCATGTTCTTGCATTTAAGGCAGTAACATGCAGAAACATCCTAAGAAGGATCAGGCTTCAAGGAGGACTTTTATTATACAAAGGTCTGATGGAAAAACAATACGGGTGGACAAAGATGATGCACCAACCTTCTGAGTTCATTGGGGACCATATTTTATGTTTCCAAAAGAAAGGAGAAACCACCAGGGAAATTGAGGGCGTGTGAAAAACTAGTTAAGAACCTAAAGTTGGAAAGTTATTCAGATGAGATGATTAGGAAAAATAAGAAAAAGGTAAAAAAGACTTAAGCAAAGGCACACTTCAAAAGAAGAAAGATAAAAGAGATATGGCTGATGTTTTAATACCTTTTGTCACACAAAAAAATGGAGACCAGATACTTGGCTAACTATGCCCAAACTATTATGAAGGCCAGCACGTGAAAATAAATAAATAAACCAGGTAAATAAATAATTAGATAAATAGAGTGCATTCAAATCAACAAATCAATCCCACTCAAAAATATTTGAAGCATCAGCCGTCTCTGAACCATTTGAGAAAGTTCTCTGAGAACATCAGAGGGACGGGATAATTCTGAAGGAATGGAAAGAACAGTGCTTGCCTTTAACAAGGAGGAAGAGGCTGAAGTATACACAGACAGCTGAGTCTTTAGTTCTCAGAACAAAAGATCTAAACAACTTAAGTTTATAGAAGATTAGGTGATAAAAAGAACAGCCAGCATTAATTTACCTAGAGCAGTTAATATCCAGTTAATCTAGTTTCCTTCTTTAATCAGCTAACTGTGGACAATCAGGAGAAGGCACAGCAAGACTTCAGAAACTTTACCACATGATCCTCTCATAAGAAAACAAGATCTAGATGAAATTGTTATTGCACAGCAGGTTGACAAACTACTCAAAATGTTACTTTTTAATATTTAATTGCTAAAAGGGGAAGTATTTTCAATTAGGGCCTTTCGGGGATTTGTGTGCAAATCCATCATTATTCGTCATTATTTCAGTCATTAGAGAGCATTTTTACAGACATTTACAGGTACAAAACTCGGAATTGGGAATGTACAGAAAGGTGTGTTACAAATATCATCAAGAACAGGATCTGAATTCAAAACAAGCTTAATGAAATGGAGAAATGATCTAAAATCAACAACGTGAAATTCAATCAAAAAGCATGCAAAGCGCTACCCATACGGAGCTGCAATCAGACGCACAAAAGCAACAAGAGGCAGAACTGCAGTCCAGGAGTAGCACAGCAAGATTTTTCCACACTCCATGCTGCAGTGAGCTACCAGCTACGTATGACTCAGCAGTGTGATGCTGTTCCCAAAAAAGCACATTTCAGTACTGGGGTGAACGAAGAGCAGGGCTCATATATATGCCACCAAAAAATTATTTCAGTACCAGTCTTATGGGTCTGTGGTTCATTTTGGTCACTGCACTACAAAAACAAACAAAAAAAAAGAGCAATAAGGCAAGTGGTTACAGAAACTTGAGATCTGAAGAGCAGTTAAAGAAATTGGATTGGTAAAGTCTGTTACATGGAAAGACAAGCATTTTCAGTCCTAGAACCACAGGCATGCTTCAGGAGTATGTCTCCAATGATAAGGAATTTCTCTCACTACTGACCGGATCTTAGCTGACCAGGTACTGTCAGGTGTGGTTTACAGGCGCTTCAGGAATGGACCAGAGGTTTTTGAGGAGTTCCTTAAAACCCTCAGTATCCATGATCCCTGGCACCCTCTTCCCTTCCCTCCCACACTCTGCTCTGCACAGCAGGTGAATAAGGTCCTGAATTAACCTTTCATCCATCCTTAGACTGCAGTATAAATAAATCCAGTGACACTTCACCATATACCTGAAATTAAGCACATGCTTAAGTGCTTTGCTCAACAGCAATATACTTTAAGCACATACTTTAAAACTCTGCAAACTGTGTCTTTATAGCCTTCCAAAGTCATTATGATGGTGACATGGGTCTAAATTATTGCTATATGGGAATGTAATTGCCTGCTGTGAGAGACCTAGAAAAGGAAAGAGGAATGCAAAAGAATACTGCTAATCTTCATTCAGTGTGTTCACATTTTTTTCAGACTAAATTGGTGAAAATTATGGCCTTCCGCATTACCTCTTGTCACAGAGGTATTTTCTGAAATCAATTGCAAATTTCAGGTTCCCTAATGTTCTCCTGACACACAGGTGACTGCAGGCCACAGCACTGCAGCACACACATGTGGATCTCAGACCAAGCTGTGTGCCTGGTCAAAGCAGTTTTACCCAACACACTCAAATATGATTTTAAAGCAGATGGAAAGTGAGGGTTCTCTGAATATTTGAAGGCCTTAAACCTTAAAAATATATATATATTGATGGCTGCTTTAGATCTACCATGACTGGTCTTATAATGACTTTTTTGGGGATAGATCTATGACAATCCATATGCTTCTCATCTTTCTTTTTCTGGCTCTCTCTTTCATTCCTACTAAACATATACTTATTTTGACTCTTGGGTTCCAACACTGACAGTTACTTTGGTTCAGTAAATATTTAGCCATCTGATCAAAAGACCTTCAAGAAAAGTCAATAGCTGTGTTTTCTTATGTGGCAGGAGGCACAAGAAACTGCAGGATTGCAATTTAGTATATTACCTGTCAGGGTGCATAATCTTTTTTTTTTTATTGCATATTTTGTGGCATGCTTAAGCTATACTTAATTACTCATTGCAGAATGAAATCTTTACAAGGGTATTCCGTATTGCGTCTTTCAACTTGGCTTTATTTAAAGAATGAGATGTCTTAGTATCTTCCTAATCTTGAAGCATAGTCTTCCACTAAAGAAAATCATATTTGAAGACAAAGATTTAAAAATTATTTTCTCAGAAAACCTATCATCATTGGACTTTCATGGAAAAAAAAGATAAGAAATAGGAAGGAGAACAGGAAACTTTATCTAAAAAACACAGCATCAGAAAATTAGTAATTCTTAGTGTTCATATGGTCACTGTTAAAAGTGGCGTTTGAGTGTCATTGCAAAGAGGAAATGCAAAGCCACAAAGAAAACAAAGTAATTTGCAAAAGTACAGTAGGCAATCACATTGATGCCAAGATAGGCTTAGGTGATAGAAATTCTGTGTATGCTCATGCATTAAAAGACTCTGAAATGACACTTAACCACTGGGGTCAAGTCATAATTTGACACCTTTTTTAATGCAGAAAGGATGGTTAGAGATCAAAAATAAGTGTTTGACAACACATCCAAAATGTGACTTTATTCCCACCAACAATTTGTCCTTGTTTGTTGCTTCTTGCCCTTTAATTAAAACAATCATGGCTCTAGCTGAAGGAAACAAAAATAACCTTTCACTGCTTCATTAAAAAGTAACAGCTTCAATGCACATTTTGGAGGTGGTTAATGAAACAGTTTCATCAGGGCTTACCCTGTCTTATCTAGTAGCCATAGTCAATGTTCTGTAACATTTACCACTTAATATGAGAAAGAAAATTGTGACTACTTGGACATTCAGGAATAACATTGTTCCTAGTGTCTGCTCTGGACAATGTTCACCAAAGTCAAAGCCTTTTCCAAACCCCTGCATTTCTTTAGAGTAACTCAGATAGCTCCAGCCTTGGTCAGCACAGCTTGGGAAGCAGCAAGGCTTCCAGACACTGTTTGGACACTGGCACCTGAAGAGAGCCTCCGAATCCACCAGCAGGGGGTATTTTGCTGCGTCAGTGTTGATCTTAGCTTCCAAATGCAGAATTGGATACTTCATTCCAACAGAAACTGTAAGGCTGCACACGTTAAATGACTGAAACTATTCAGATTGAAGGGGCCATCAGCTCCCCACAGATTTGGTTTAGCAATTCAGCATTTCAATGTACATGACTGAAGCTTTAATTTATAGCAGTTAATCTGAAACCATTTGACATGAAGTACATGTCAAATGTGCAATATGTGGATTTTTTAAAGTGGAAAATAAGACTTTAGGCTCAGCCTTTAAGTGAAGCTCAGCAGTCATTAAGTATGGGGGACAGAACTGGCTTCATGCCTTCTTGCAGCACTGACATCTCCGGGATGCTGACAGCATTTCACAGCCTTAACCTACTGTCACATATACGCAACTGCTGCGTGAGTACCTTCTACCAACCATCTCTTTGTGCCAAATCTTTGACTTTTACACCTAAGGATAGAATAGGTGGTATAAAATGTAGTGATTTCCCATCATGAGGAAATCATTAATTGCTTACTTACAGTGATAAAAGAGGACTTGCTGCAGGACAGAACTTAGCTGACAGCCACTTCAAGCCCGGATTGGTTGTAAATGATAACAGAAGCACTTTTGTTTATAAAGAAAGCACTAGCATGCTTGAAGTAGAGTTAAGTCACAACGTTTTTGCAGAACAGCTGAGGGCAGTGTAGGTTTTACAAATGGCCCACCTGGTAATCTGGAAAGAACTCCCTGTTGGAGTTCTTGGGGGGAAAAAAAGAAAAAGAAAAAAAAAAAAAGAAAAAGAAAAGTGAAGCTGTTTTGTCTTCTTAATCTTCATGTAAGAAAGCCCATCCTTCATAACAAGAGGAGAACAAAAAGAGGGGAAAAAGCAATGACTGAAAGAGCATTGACATTTCAAACCCTTCTTAAGAGCTTATCAACTAGAGCAATAACCAAATGAGAAAGGAAGCTGCACAGTTCAGAAGCAACTGTTCAACCTTTGTCCTGTTCTAACATGACAAGTTTTCTGCTGGGTTTGCCTTTGTGGCAGCAGAAGGTAGCACACTTTTGCTAAAGCAATCATTTCTCACTTCTGGAGAAAAAAAGAAAACAAACAATGCTCTTCTTCAAGCTACATGCCCAGTGTATTCATTCTGTAGTATTACAAATGCCAAATACTGAGCTTGCTTTGCTGTTCTTGTGTATTTTTGGCAATCATTTACATCTGTGTAAACAAAGCACGAAATACTTTTACACTAACACACTCATTGTGTGAATTACAAAAGGTGAAAACCAGTGGATAATCAAGCCCACAATGTATAGTTATTACTCCTTCTAAACTGCTCTGTTAACTCCTAGCTTTTTCCTATCCTTGAAAATTATTGTTTGCTGGTAGAGAATGTCATTTCCAGATTGAAAAAGGAGAACAAAAGAGAAGCAAGCCATTCTTTGGGGAGCATGTGTAAAAGGTCAATCATTTTATATTTCTATATAAAGGACTGATTAACACAGCTCAAGCTTTATGAAAGCATGCTTGCCTTAGAGAAATCAGCATCTAATACAAGAAAAATAGCAATTCCTAATACAGAATGCAGCTAATGTCTTGAATATGATAGAGTGTACAAAAAGGAATGTTTATTTTCTAAGCAATATCCTATCCAAAAGGCAACCAAAAAGCAGCATCAGGAGGATGAAACCCATCAACATTATTGGAAAAAATATCTTTCACCTGCTGATTCACAGCAGTTCCAATGTATGGCCATATAGGAGCAATGATATGGTCTAACTCAGAAGGGTTGTCCATGGCAGATGCATGTTATGGATTTGTATATAATGGAAAAGCAATGTGTCGAACCTCAGAGTCATTGAGTTCCCTTAAAAAATCAGAAAACCTCAAATGTTAGATAGTTTTACTCTAACCAGTCTTTAAGTCTTATAGCATTAGATACGTAAAAAAGGAAAGGATAAAGATTAGAAAGTGCAGATTTACATTACCCTGCTATCAATCTCTAGCTCTGCCCTCAAGCTGTGGCTTTTCTGAGGAAAGCCTCTGCTAGCGAAGCTGAAACCACCTCAGCTGGCAGTTCTGACTCCTATGCAGGAGCTCTCAGAGTTGGCACAAAAAGACAATCCCAGAAATGGTGATTTTTTTTTCTTTTGCAAGCTCTGAGACATCTTTTCTTCTTTTTTGTTCAAATTGGATTCCTCTTCTCACTCTCTCTCAGTTCCCTTTACAATTTCTTTCCTTCTCCACAAAGGGAACATCCCTTCTCAGTGTACGACAGCAATGTCTGCAATGACACCATGTTCCCTCTCCCTAGTCTCAGAGATGACACTCCAAAATACACAAATGCAGTAAATGAGACACCCTTTCTGCTCTGGGAGTATTTCTAAATTAATTTTCCTATGTATTGTTTAACAGGAAAAATCCCTTCCAAGTTGCAACTGTAAAGCTGAAAATAATGTTCACCATCTCCAAACAAAGCCTTCTGTGTATTGCAGTGAGCACTAATAACATCCTGTCATAGCAATGACCAGCACCCAGGGACTGATCTCTTAAACCAGGTGGAACTAAGCAGTCTACCAAATATATATATATATATATATATATAAAGTCTTCAGGTTCAAAAAACAAACAAACAAAAATTGGTGAGTCATTAAAGATCACGAATTTTGTGTATGTACACTGGGTGCTGTAGTTTTAAACACCCAATAGCTGCAGATGTTAGAGACACTTTCAAAAGAGAAATGAGAAACTAAGGTCACACGTGCCTTCACTCCCATACACCAACCCATGTTCCACAAAATAGTAATCTTCACTGGACTTTAAGAAAAGCTGAAGATGTTCTAGAACCAGCAGCAGATGTAGAAGCTGTTCTGAAGGTCAGATATAAGAGCAAGTTCTCTCTCTAACAATTCGACACTTGCCATGTTATTAGAGAAGCCCCTCCTCCGAAGAAAAATATAGTACTTGTTAATACCAGTAGGAAAGACTTAAAAAATTTGATTATACTGCAGTAACTTTTCAATTTTTCCATTTTTGAATGAATTCAGTTAATATGCTTCATTTTTTATGTTTTGCATTAATAATCTAGTCTATATTTTTTTTCCTTTTATGCTTCTTTTATACTTTTTTTCATTGCTCAAAAGCTTGCTAGAAATCCACTCCCCTCTGACTTCAGCCTGGGGCTTTGCAGCGCAGGTGTGTTTGCAGCAAGGAGTAGCGTCCATGCTGACGTTATCCTAATAAAACTGGGGGAGCTGGAGTAAGCTGGCATTGCTGTATTTGCCTGCTTATCTATTTTAATAATGTCAGGTCTCACCTTTAACAGGAAAGTCTCAGGCGTCTGGTCCCCAGCCACGTTAGCTACCCCAGTGCTAACAGCCAACACAACTCAGCACTTTTGTCTGGGACGGATGCAGGCATCTGGCACAGCAGCCACGGGCACACAGGATGCTGAAAGCACAAGGGAAGCTGCTCCACGGAGCTGCCAAAAAGCACGTGTGCCTCCTTATGGGCTCAAAGCTGTGCCGTGATGGACCTGCAGCGTTGTATTTGGTTGCTCCCTCATTGCATGGCTGGGTTTGCACCACGTGGTTATGACCCATCGCACTCAGCCCTAAACACTGAGAAAAACTGAACCTGTGCTGTTCCTGCTCAGGCTTCTTAGCACACCCCATGTTTTCTAAATGTTTCTGCTCCTGTTTTTTTTTTGTTTGCTTTTACCAGCTAATATACCAATAATTACACATAATCAGTCCCCAAAATCATCAAAGCAGAGGGACTGATCCCTCTGAGACTGGGTACAACTGAGTTGAACGCATAAATGTGTAGAGACCCTGAAAATCTGCAAAGCATCTGCAGAGGTAGCTTGTGTAGAAACAATGAGTCAATATGAGTCACTCATAAAAAAGGACATTAAAACACCATTAAATCCTAAAAAAGAATGACAGCACCAAAATACTTAATCTGAAAGCAATTCTAACTTCTCAGAGAAAAAATAACAAAAGGGCATTTGACAATAAGGTGAAATGAATACTATGTAACATAGCATTTAAATATACCTGCCAAACAATCACAAGCTTCTAATATTATTGCATGAAGAAATGCCCTTAGGGATATATATGATGTGCAATATTTTTTCCTTAATTTTAATGGAAACAGCACCCTCTCTGGACATCATTATGGACATAGACGTGTTACGCATCACATCCCCAAATGGTGCGTTTGTTAACCTTCCTTTCTGTTCCAAAAACAAAAAAGTTAATATTCTTACGTTTTCATGCCAAGTCTCAACAGACTGGGAGGAAAAAGAGAAAACAGAAACTGAAAGCTAGAACCGGAGACAGAACAATGTATCTGATGAGCCATTATTTCATTTCCACTGACAATGGTGGACTTCGGATGAGTGAAGCTACTGCAGGAAATCAGCCTATAACTACTTCTGCCAGCAAAAAAAAAAAAAAAAAAAAAAAAAACAGAGCTTGTCTACAGCTAAAACAAAAGAATTCTGCATTTATTGATAGTGACTCTTTAAATAGTTACTGGGCACTCAAGAACTGGGAGAAGGAATAAAAAGTTCTGTTTGGTTTTCTTGCTCCAAGCAAGATACAGCTTATCATGTTGTATATATATGATGTCCACAATTTACACAGACAAGCTAATTTTCCTTTTATGAAGGAAAATACTGTTTCATATGGCTAAACAAACAGATGTATTCTAAGGTTTTATAGCAATGGGCAAAAAAATCACCTTTAATACAACTACTGATATCAGGAATAATTTCTGAATATTTTTTAAATTAAGGGAGAAAAAAATCACAAAACACTGCATTACTTCAAACACGGCCAAAATTATTTGTAGCATCTGTACTGTATCATCTTTTCAATGAAATGATACATTTGTATGTAAAACTGATCACAGATAGCAAACCTCACTCCCCTGAGAAGAAATCCCAGCTAATCATACCAAAATAGTGAAATCAAGCCGAAAAAGCCTGTACCTTAAACACTGCAGATCTGCAGACAATGCAAGCAATGGAAGAGCCTGCGCATGCATTTTCGTGCCTGAGCATAAAGTGACAACTCCACAGACCTTTGCTTTCTCCTTTACTCTGTGTAAGCCTCTCCAGGACTCATCGCACTGGCCACTCTGATTGTAGGGTCCATTTATTAAAGAGAAAAGGAAAGCAACTATTTTCCCCAAAATTATCACTATATAGATTGGTCATAAACACACCACAATTCTTCTTCAGTATAATTTAATGTGTTTTTATTAAAGTTACAGGAAATGGCTAATAGGATGTGTAATGTTTTTAGTTTTGCTTCATTAAATAATATTTAGTATTTATCTCCAGATACGTTAGGTAAACTATAAACAAATCACATCCATTTATATCATCCCAACGTGAAAAGAAAGAAGACATCAGAGATCGCTTCATAGGAGGTTAAACAGAGCATCTCCATGAACCCAGCACCAAAAATATAACTACTTTCACACTATATTAACATCAGATACAGTTCTGATGTTGTATGGAGAAAACAAAGATCCAGTAAGAAGCCTAAAACACTCTATTACAAAGTCATTTTTGAGTAGCCACTAACGTTATAAAACGTGTATTCGCTTTTCAACTGTAATAATCTCAATGAACTGATGAAGTTCAGAATAGGTTGGTTTAACCAAGGTGACAGTATAAAAATGAACAACCACCTCACAAAATTTTACTTTTCAAGGAAAACATTTAGAGTAGCAGTGAGTATGACAAAGGGTGAAACTTCTAGCTCCAAATTTAAACTAGCCAAAAACTAGTTTTTCAAAACCAGGCATCAAAGCAAGTGTCACATCCCTGAAACCACGCAAATAGGCTTTAGAAACCAAATACTCATTTGCACCTGTATTGAATTTCTTTGCAGTTCTCTTCTTTTTGTCTTTCTCGTGTGATAAAGCACAAGCCCTCAAGCTAACACAGTTTTAGTTGGTTTTCAAAGCCAAAGTTTTAACATCTACTGTGACTGGAATTTCAGGTCCAACATTTTAAGCAATAGCATAACATGAGATAAAGGAGATGTGTGTAAAGCTCACCATCATATCTACACTTCCTGTGTAGTCTTTCAGTCATATTTACCATGATGAGTTTGAAAATTCACCAAAGAATTCACCCATTTATTTTTTTAATTAAATTATCCCAAGCATGTCTTCCTAGAAACATGATGATCCCTGCTAATTTTTGTTAGACAAATGAGAAAAGGTACTAAATTGAGTGATAAAGTTCTCTCGCTAAAAAATAATTCAAAAGAACTACAGAAGGCAATCTTACCATGACATGTTAAAATAAGAAATACAACTGGATCCTGTAAATGTAAGGACCCAAACAGAAGGAGCAAAGAAATTACATTAAAAAACTTTGTTTGTAGCATTTTTTTTACTTAAATTTGAAACAATTTCTTCACATTTTCCTCCAGGATCGTTATAGGAATGGACATATTTTCATCTGAATTATTCGGTTTTGGCAAAACTTCATTTTTTGATTAAAAACTGTAATTTGGAAACATTTCAACCAATGATCCCTAGTTCACAAAAAGCAGCTTCTACTTCACCATCTTCTAAATGTTTAGTCTACTTACTGAGTTCGAGCATTATTTTAATGAGTAAAGTTTGTTGTACGAATATTCCCCAGCAGCCAAATGAGGCTTAATTTACCATGCCTATTATAATGAGAAAGTGTTGGTATTCATGCTATCACTTATGTACTTGCAGTTCTAGCAATAGTTAATAGATACTGAAAATATGCCTTAGATCAGTCTTGGACACCTTCCATTAGTATATACTTTTTATTATCTGATTTAAAATAAAATGTGTTAAAGCATTACATTTGCCAAAATCAACAGCCTATTTAAACTACTTTTTGAAGTTATTTATTATCTCTTATTATTAGAAACTCATTAAGGAAACTCTTCAAGAAAGTTTAAAACTCCTTTAATGTTTAATTGCATCTTTGATCATTAATTACATCTGCACATAGAGATAACTTTTTAAATCTTAATTTTCTCATTTAAGTTTGAAATAGAGCTCATTGCCCAATAAATTTTATTTTAGTGCACGTATAAGGCCCACGTATTGATGAACCTTTTAAAAGAAACCTACAGCTCAATCAGAATAAAATTCTATTTATCTACCGTATCATAATACGAGAATGAAAAAGTCAACTTTGCAGCTGAAATTTTGAGTTTCATAGAAACACTTTAAGATTTATTATTTATACATTTATAAGACATGACTTTTTTATTTATACATATCCACTACAAAAGTGAGGTCCCACATTTTTCAAAAAGCACCTCAAGCCCCTTCTTAAAAAAAAAAACCAAAACCATAAGTGTCATGTGTCATGTCATGCCTAGAAGCTCTCAGTGCCAGTCCTGCTAATCAAGATATTGCTTGATTTTGTGTATAACACTTCAGACTGTACAGTCCTGGAGCAGAAAATTTGTTGTTCTTCTATGTAACCCTTAGAGCATGGGATCCTGCTCCACAAGTGAATCTTCTGTTTGCTGACAGAGCACAATACAGTGATCTCGATGACCGACGTTGTGCAGTACTGCATTAAACACTCAACAAATCTCCCATGAAACTACATTTTAATTTAGGGGAGCCACCGAACTTGTTAGTGAGATAAGTTCCTGTTTTCTTTGTCCACTACAGAAAACAAATAGTAAGGAGTCCAAAGCAAACATCTAAATATGCAAGGGCTTATATGAGTCAAGAGCACATCACGTAAAGCATTTCCCGTCCCTCAGGTTCTGTGAGGAGATTATTCCTTTTCACTTCTGGCATATGTAGAGATTGATATGGCACATTACCCAACAGTAAAACATTGGCATTCTACGTCTCCTACACTGAAATAAGCACACTTCTCTTCTGGCTTAAATTATATCTGCTGTGCTTCCACAGACACACTGCAACCGAAGAAAAATGATCCTGACTTTATTAGGTCTTTGAAGGGTGGAAAACTGACGGGTCTGACTGGGTGTCAGAACAAGCTCATGAACTCTCCGTTTATGAATATATAACTCATTCCACAATGGATTTTTTAAACCGCCATGTGGGAACCTTTCTAAGATAGCTAACAGTATTTTGTTCAAGACAGTAACATGAGGAGCAAGCAAAAATCACAATTTGCTTTTCCCCAATAACATTTACCATGGACTTTTTTTTTTTTTTTTTTTTT
>VXAL01019208.1:180614-199654 GCA_013399475.1 Chauna torquata
CACTCATAAGGAACTTCCCTGCTTCACATTCTTTTCCTTCCTTACCTCTTATCTTTTCAAATATGTGTAATTTGAATAGTCTTGTCTGCTGCTTGATTATTTTCTGTTACTTTACTTCCAGTACTGGATTTTTTTTCCTAGAATGGTTTGTTTAGGAAGTTCAGGGAGGCTTAGAAATAACAGATATGAAAATATTAGAAGTCACATGACTGTACTTATTTTCTTTTTAAAAAGATAATTAGTAAATCCTATTTATGACAGAGACCATTCTGTCTATTAAACCTAGCTGTATATATGAAAAATCAGAAGTATGATGTTTAGCTTGAAGGTGACAGAGAAGAGAGAGACCAAGTTGCCTGTGACAGAGACAGAGATGAACAGATAGCCAGATGTACACATCCCACTGCCTTCTAGTCTCTGAAACTTCCAGTTATAGAATCATAGAATCATCAAGGTTGTAAAAGACCTTCCAGATCGTCAAGTCCAACCATCAGCCTGACCTACCAAGTCCCATCACTAAACCATGTCCCTTAGTGCCACATCCACACGTCTCTTAAATACCTCCAGGGACGGAGACTCCACCGCGTCTCTAAGCAGCCTGTTCCAATGCCTAACCAACCTCCCTACGAAGAAATTCTTCCTAATGACCAATCTAGATCTCCCCTAGCACAACTTGAGGCCATTTCCTCGCATCTTATCACTTGTCACCTGAGAAAAGAGACCAACACCCTCCTCATTGCAACCTCCTTTCAGGTAGCTGCAGAGAGCAGAGAGGTCTCCCCCCAGCCTCCTCTTTTCATGACAGAAGGGTTTGGGTTAGAGGCTTAACTATTTGCATTATGCATCACTAGGGAAGGAAAATAGTGTATCACATTTCAGCAAATACTGGCTGATGTTGAGTATTAGGTTAGCCCTGTTTGGTTTTTGTATGCTTATTTAAGTGGCATAAAGTGATGCAATATTTAAAGATGGACATTGCACTGTTTAAAGACAGACATTGTATTTATATTTACATTTTGGAGATTTTTTTTATTATTCTTATTCCTAGCAAATTCTGGCAATATTTTTATTATTCGTATTACAGTTAGGCTGAGAAGATAGCAGACAGACTTTGGAGTAATAAAAATATCCTACACTAAATAATCTTCTGGCTATTATGTTAACGTTTTTTCTTTGTTTGTTTTTTAATAATGAGGTTGCATGGCCAACTCCAAGGGACTCCAATCACTTTTTATTTATAGATACAAAAATCTTTTGCCCATCTTTACCAAAACATATTTAGAAAAAACAGCTTCTCTAATTCAGGCAAACATACAACAATACTAACTCATTTGACATGAATCAGTCTGAAGACTGACGCAGACAGTTTCTTTAGATAACAACTTAAAAAATTGTTCAAGTTTAGATAAAAATATGATAAACATAACAGACTCTTTTGGATGTGTTCCTTCAAGATTACTTCTCCTACAGATTTATTATTCCTTATTCTTTACGCAAAAGGCTCAATTGCTGATAAGGAAAATGGAGACCATGGACATCTCAGTCTAACTTTTTTTCTTTCTGCTAGGACAACCTCTAAGAATTTTTTATATTACTTAAGCAAAAAGTTTTTAGGCAATTACACATATTTGGCAAGTATGCTATTTCCAGACATTTTTCAGTAACTTCAGAGATCATTTTAGTACATTTTAACAGAAATAGTAAATGGTTCACTGAGAAACATAAAAATCGTTGCTCATATTTTTTGTTGCTAAATCCCTGTTTCTTTTGAAGACCTTATTGCTCTGGAGTCAAACCTTATCACTGCCCTTTCATTGTCCACTTACACCACACACCTGAGGACTCCCTAGAAGTGAGGCTGTGATTTATGCACTCAGTCCTCCTCCCATACTCTAATTTCATTGTTTTTATGAATCCCGTGTGTTGTTTTTTTCCCCTGACCTCACTTTTCAAACGAGGAAGACAGCTTATCAACAGCTTTCAAACTGCTGATTTACCTGTCTCTGATACACAGCCTTACACCACATGTATCATTTATCAGCAGGCATTAAACCATACAGATTCCAGCTCTTGCAGCAGAGCTTTGTCCTGGAGAAATAAACAATTGATTTTCAAAACCAGGAATGACTAGGACCTGCCCTGACTAACAAATAGCATTTCCTTGGAGGTGGCTTCTGACAACTGAACCATGCTAATTTCTGAAGATCTTTCATGCTTCAGGAAGGGTTATTAAGAGATTAACATTTAATCCATTCTAGTATATAAGTGATGAGGGTGTGGATAAAATATCGAATCTTGTTCCTCTGGGTACAACTCTCTTACACCACCTGGGGAGAATAAATTGCTGGTAAAAGGAATAGGTTAATGGTGCACCTGTTTCTTTATTTGCTTGTCTTAAAAAAAAAAGAAAAAGAAAAAGAAAAAAAAAAGGGGGAAATAAAATCAGACTCGTGCCAGGAAGGCGTCTGGAGTCTACAAACAACTGAAATCTCAAAGGTTCCCAATCTTTCTCACACTGCAACTTTAACGGTAATTTTGAATATTTAGAAGACCTTTTTGCTTTTACTTGGGAACATATCCTACACCTAATATAAAAAATAATTTGGCTATTTAAAACCATCCTTCCCTGTCTTTGAGTTTTAATATGACATGTTAGGCACTGGAAAATGCTGTGTTCAACACATCATGCTTTTTGCATTATAAAAGTAAAAAGAAATACTGAAGTAACCCTTGTGCCCTTGATTCCCCCTCCTTTCCAAATGAGATATTAAGGGAAGAATGATATGAGTTGGCTTCTTTCTGATGGCCTTGTTCAGCTTTTTGGCACACAGAGGTAATACTATAAAGAAACAAGATAATTCTGAGGAATCTTAATGTTATTTGAAAGCATAAATCCCATATTTGTAAGTATACTCTGATCATGATTCTGTGTTTATCCTCACTGGATAAGAATAATTTTCCGAGTCCCTAGGGACCATTCACCATCTTCATTCCTTTCTTCAGTATAGTCTCTCTCCAAGATCTTCTATCCACCTCCCCTGAAATTTCTGTCCTTCATTCTCAATTAAAAATAGGTAATAACCATGCATTATAAATTACACTTGTTTCTAGTGAAAACAGCTTGAAGTTTGTCTCTGTTCATTGTTCTAGAAGTTTTTTTCTCTCTTTTTTTTCTTTCTTGTAGGCTAGTTTCTAGTTTATTGGCCTGATCTTACAATTTGATAACTTTAGTATACAATACAATAACAATGTTTATGATAACTGTTAAAAAATATAACTGTAAGAAGTTCAGAGTACTTGGTTTTCCCTCAGGAAAACGAAGACTAGAAAGATATCATATTTTGGATAAATTCTGTCACGATTGTTAATTCAACCAAATAGTTCAGCATGAGTCAGTTTAATTAAATATTGAAGTTAGATTTCCATGAAATGATTGGACTGTACCTTGAGTTGTATCTTCAATAATTACTTGCTTTGTTCTACTTACTAATAGACAACATCAACTGAAAATTAGTATGAGGCCTGTTATTAGAATTAAAACTGAAAAAAAAATCTATACTTGATCTGTGATTTCATTATTCAGAATCTCCATTGTAACGCATTTTTCTCAGCTCCATTATACATACAGCTTTTGTTTAGTGTAATGTTTGCCAGCCATATTAATTTATGCTAACATGTGTATTTGGAAAATTTGTAAGGGATGCATAAATTTTTTTAAAATAACCCTCTTCCAGGCACTCACAGAAGTTCCATAATATTCTGAGATACTGCAGAGAGAAGTGATTTTTTTGTTGTTTGTTTTGATTTGTTGTTAAACAAAGATGGATCTCGTGGGAACTGTCTGTATAGCCTTAACATTTGCAAAGTAGTAGGTGCAGCCAAAGTGTCTTATATGCGGAAACACATCAAGAATCCTTAAACCCAGAATGAGTACATTCACAAGCCACTTTCTTGTTCTGTAGCATCTGTTTTATATTTTTATTACCATAATTCTCTTTTCCTTAGGTCCTGGCTACCAGTGAACATTACTAATCAGTTTCTCACTCGAGGTGTGTTTCAACCGTGAACATTCAATGGGTCATGTGCTCACCTCCAACTCAGTCAAATGTAGGTGTGTAGCAAGTGGGCGATTACCATCAACCGATATCAAAGTACTCCGGACACCTAACAATTCAAATGCAGCGCTACCCTACTTAGTAACTGAAGTGATCCTTATGCCCTAGTCTACAGCATTCCGATTTAGGAAGATTTTTTAGTATCCTTTGAAGTTTTGAATACATATATATTTTTACCCACTAAAGGAAACTCAGTGGAAAAGAGAGAAAACCAGCAGAAACATAAGACACGGGGCGGGGCGGGGGAGGCTTCCTTTGAACTTTAGAAGCAGAGTGGCTATCCCTGCTTTTCTCCCCTACTGAAATCACCTTAATGCCAATTTCACTATCTCCTGTCTCCTGCCAGAAAGCACATGTATCTTTCAGCTTCCCAAAGCCTAACATTTGCACACAAATGTACCAAAAAATGACAGAAAAATGATTTATGATTCCTTCCTTCAATACAGTTTGCATTTTGAGTAAGCCAAACAGATAGTTTCCATTAGCTGATATAAAGAATATTAAATAATAAAAATGCTCAGTTTCTCAATTTTGGACAGAATCTGGAGGGGACATTTGAAAGATTGAGTCAAAAGAATTCTAAGCAGAACATCTTCATACAAATATGCCATTTGAGCTGCTTTATTTCAATGGGGAAGGAATATTTTCCCTCTTCCGGTATTAGAGAAGGTGTAGGAGTAGGAGAAGGAAAGAGACCTTTCAAATGAGAATAATTTCGGTGAGTCACTGCTATCATAAGAGGTACAGTAAATCTGACTCCTTTTCAGAGACTTGAGAAAAGCATTTGGGCATTTTGGTTCCATTTATCTGCTTGTAGGATCCAAGAAGAGATGAGAAGTGATGGGGAAAGACAAATTGATGGACTTTCAGGGCATTTTCATACCACCCACTCTTGTACAGCTCATAATACTTACAACGTTCTTTACTACATGCTCTTCTTATTTATTTTGCCAGTGCCAGCTAATAAACCTTCGTCATCTTCTTAGCTGGCTACCTAGCAAGACAGAGAATAGTAAAAGCCTATACAGGCACTGACAGGTTCAAGCTGAACAGGTGGAAAAATGGTGAGGTTTGTAACAGTGGAATTTAAGCTTCTAGCAAATCTGAAACCTCAGGTGAAATGTTGGGATCGTTTTCTGAAGTCCTTTTTGTCCTACACCTGCAGCCCAATCAGCTGTGCTGAGCAGATCATAAGTCCCCTGCCAGTCTGCACTGCAGCGGTTTTGCATATCCACATACAACTCTCATACAAGACAAGACAGGAAAATAATTTGGTTGTCCACACTTTCCTAGGCCTGTTAATTACCTGTTTTCTCTCCTGGTTTGCTCTCTCCAGCTGAGAACTGCATCTTCCTCAAATGACGCAGAGCTAGCATTTGTTAAGCATTTAACTGACCAAATCAGGTTCAGGAAACACAAAGTGGGTATTGGAGAATAACAAAGCAACTCTCAGTGGCCAAATCAAACTCAATTTTATCTTGATCTGCCCAGAGCATTCACAGCCTGAGTAAGCCCAAATTCATCCTCTACCCTGGAATTTCTTATGCTTGTTGCTAATATACATGAACCACATATAGACTGTAATTCAACTTCAGACAGTTGCTGAAGTTTTTCTCTGAGACTTTCTGAAGCTCTATTTAGCCCAAAGACACCAACGTCCTTTATATTTTAGACACATATATCAGGTATCCTAAATCCTCCCAAAGGAAGAGGGAGTTTGCCAAAAGAATAATTGTTGGTGCAAAGGCCAAGTCACACAAACCATACAAACTCATTAGCAGATCATCGCAGCAATTCTCTCACAAATAAAAAAAGCAGGCAAGGAACAAATTCTGTCATGGAAAAGTAGTGTATAAGAAAAATAATATGATTGAAGAGAGAAACTTTTTAACCACGAAATGCTGAAATTTAAGGCAAACTACCAACACGGTTGTGCTTTATTAAGATATGTAATTATAGCTCCATTTTTGCTGTCCTTTGTGACATAGATTCCAGCAAGGTGTTAGCAAAGACTGCTCTTATAACGATACACAAGCAGCATATTGCCATTGTGAAATGCTTCCTAAATAAAACAGAGTGTTAATTGAATGTTAAATTTCTGGATTTGGCACTTGGAGGCTTTGTCAGGATTGGAATGAACGGTAGCCCACTGGGAAGCAGGAAAATAATAGCTATCATAACGCTGCTAAGTGCACTGCAGACTGCTGATTCAAGGACATATGCAGCAGTCAGGTGGATTTAAAGCCACTATACTCACATCTGTACGCAGCAGGAATCATGCAAGGCAATGATGTAGGGAATATCTCTATGAATAAAATATAATCCGAGGTTGTTTCTAAAAGAAAGAGATCTGCCTGTGCTACAATCCAAAAAACTGGTGTTTGGCCACAGCCTATGTGCTGTGCTAGCTGACATCTCTTTAAGTCAGCTGGATCTTGCTCTGTACTTCTATTATGCATATTAGGGATGTCTAAAGCATGCTACCTGGGCGAAGTGTAGCTAGAGCCGCAGGATCTCTGCATTTACAAAGCCCTGTCGCAGGCAGCAGCCCCCCCTCCCCAGAAACAGGCTGGCAAGGTACGTACAGGCTCATAAGGACATGCCCCAGCCCAAGCTCGCACATGCATTTCCAGCGCTCCAGAACTTCACTCAGTTCAGCCAGGTTATTCTGTATTATACCACCCCACTAATTTACCCTGAGAGCTTGCATTATTCATGCTTGCAGTGTTCTTTTATTTGTGGAGGAACAGACTGAGAGCACTGTGGAGTTCATGCATGCTGTGGGACAAGCACTAAGCAATGCACAAGGTAAAATTGGCTATTGCTGGTGCAGCGGAGATGCTGAAAGGCAGCTGCATTTGGCACGGCCCTAAGGATGTCCATACAGCAAAGGCATCAGTAGCACAGGCAGGTCTGTGGTCAGCACAGGTAGAAAAGCAGTGCCAAGTTGTCTGCCTCTACCCAGAAACTAAGAAGAAACTAAGGAAGTGTGGGGAAGATAGCACATGTGAAAATGACAGCTTTGCATTCTGGCGTGGACGCGCCATCAGTATAACATTGGTTTCCACAAGTGGCACTTCAAACCTCTTGCATGACTTTGTTTTAGCAGTTTCAGTTCCTTACTAATTAAGACATCACAAAAATTTTTACTGAAATACAGTGATATAGACAACTTCAGACATGTTATTGTGGGATCAGTGAAAAACAAGGTTTCAGGGAAAAAAAAGTTACAGAATACCTTAACAGAAAAATGTACAAATCTAAGACAGTCCACCACCAGGACAGTCTTCTGGAGCAGTTAGATACAAAAACTCCTGCTAGCTCCTAACAGATTTTCTTAATGAGAAAAACAGACGATCTCACTTTTCAGACCTTCAGTGATTCACTTACGTGTCATACATTAATTAAACTGGAGGTGAAAGAGATTTGCAGAAAGGCTAGAGATGGACAAGGAACTGTCTAAAGAAGAGATCACAAAAATAGATGGGGATTGATAGAGGAAATCAATGACTGGAGGGGGATCATTTGGAGAACCACAGGACAGCGTTTATGTTCGTGAATGATTGGTACAGAAAGAGGAGCCCTAGTGGAGTCTTCTGATGATGACACAAATTTTGCAACACCATTGATACAAAAGTCTACTGGGGTATCAAACAAGAATTGCATGACTGAAAACAGAAGCAATAAGTAATTGACGTAATTTAATACTACTAGGTAAAAGGCCACGCATATAATGACAAGCAAGAATTTCGGTTATAAACTGAGCATCCTGAAGTTTGAAATTGCCTAGGAGGTAAGGGATCAAAATGCACTTGTCTTCTTGGAGGAAGTAGGGAAAAGGGAGAAACATAAATTCCTTTGTGGGCAGAGAGATATTGCCAAGAAGATATGGCAAGTGCTAGCCAGCACTGTACAAGACACTAGTCTTTGTTTTGAAGGCTCTGAACTTTTGCGTTCACCTGCGTTAAAATATACAGAAGTATTAAAACCCAAGGAGAAGCAGAGAAGCACTATAATTAGGGAAAAGGCTTCACTCCTAAGAGAAAAGGCTAAAAGAACCTGGCTTGTTTAGCCTAATGATTGCTCTCAGAAAACACTTCAGGGACACACCAGGAAAGGAAAAATTTTTTTTAAGCTAAAGGATAATACTGGCACAGTAACAAATCGGTATAAATCGCCTTGAATATATTTAGGCAGGACATTAGAGGACGATTTCAAACTACCAGAAGAGAGAAGTCCTGGAACAGCCTCCTGGGGCAAAAAAACACAGAACAGCTTGAAGATGGGATTTATTTAATTCATGAAAAGGATTATGTGATATATTCACGTCACAGCAGAGGACTGCTTCTGATGACCCAGAAGCTCCAGGAATCCTGTCTCCCCTGTTCACTGGCAGCTGTATTTTAAATCAGGACTTAAATTTCGTCTTTGAATTAGAGGAATTTAAACAAGGTCTATTCAATCATAAGAAAATTTATGTCTGATTCTTTTCCAGCCCACACTGTATAGCCATGTCAGTTTTCATGAGAAAAGAATGGAATATCGGATATTTTCCACAGCTGAAAAATAATACTGCAAGCTACCCTTAAAATCATCACCTTGTTGAAACACAACAAATGAAAGATGTCAATGTCAGGTCTTCCTCATGCCTGCCAATCTACAGGTACCTTAAGTCTCAGAAATATTTCTGCTATATGATAAATGTGAATAGACAACAATTTTAGAAATTATGAACAAATCATTTCATGTATTATTATAATTTAAAGTATTTTTTGTAGTTAAACAGGCATTAAAGAACTGATTGTCGTCTTAAAGGAGTACACTGGAAATAATGATTAAGACTTTCCTTTTATCCTAAGCATTGATCAAAGACAAGTGCATAGTGTAGCTTTTTTTATTTTCATTGAAAAATGAAAACCCATAGCACTGAAGCTCATGTTTCCTTATGCTGATTGAAGAGCAGACAACATTCACAAAAAATGAATAATATTTGCATAGCCAATGAAGATCTAATAATATTCAGTAAGACATGTAATGTCAAATTTGCATGAGATATTATCTTTTATAAACAGCTAATGTCTCCCTCATTATCCCCTTCATGAATCTGTTGAGAGTTTTTTCCTTTTTTAAGTGTCTCATAATTTTCATTTGATAGGTTATAAAAATAACAACCTGATTTGGATATTAGATTAAAATGTTAATCACATGTACACAGTTCAGATTGGATTTGATATAAATCAATGTTATCAGAATTTACGCACATTAAAATAAGATGTGTCCCATTTCAAAGCATTCATGATATCAACTTCGAATAGTAAGAAAAAGGTTGATCTGAATTTATGAATGTTAGGATTAGTAGATGCTACTAAATCTAATTCATCCATAGAGAATCATCTGTTCTGTAGAGCAACTTTTGGATGCCTATAACTCTGCGTCATCTATATCATTAAAAATTAAAGAATCATTAAAAACTAAAAAAAATTAACTTTATTGAAAGCTTCTGGTATTTGTTATTTACTACTCACGTTTGTTTGAGACAATGATTTGTATGTGATTAATGCTAATTAACTTTATATTCTGGGTTAGGTTTTCCTATATACCAGTGAGCAGTCATACTATTACTTGAATTCTCGGGCTTACAGTCATTGGAGCTTTATCTCGTTCAGTTTTACGAATGGGAACTGGCAGCTTTCACTTCATACAGTTTTGCAGATTAACAGTGAACAGACCATTTTTCTTTCTCTGTTTGAAAACAGAGCAAGATACTCACTCACATTCATAAACCATGAGTGAACAGAGAGGGCTCTATTCTGCCCACCCTCACCAGGTCCAGGCTGGTATAACTTGGCACTAGTACAGTGACTTCTAACTTACCCTTTTGTACTGCAAGTAGGATACCAAGTTCTGGGATTTTTCTCAGCTGAAGCTGGATGAAGCAGACACAAAACAGTTTGCAATATAATGAATGGCTTCAGCAGTCAGCCTTCAGTGTTGCCTGGAAGACTGAATGAGCTCACCCCAGTTGTTCACTGTATTTCAGATATTTCCTATAGTAAGTATAGAAGTTTAGATAACATCCTATTAACTTAACCTCCTCTGTTCATATATGGCAATCTAAGTAGCTGCTAGAATCGTGCATTAAACTCATGCACATTTACAGTAACGACGTGCAACAGAAGATGGATTGTGTATTCCAGAAACTAGGTATTACTGTTAATTTTGAATTGATTTAAATCTAAAACAATGCTTTCTTTGTTAAGAGTCCCACTTCTGTTCTCACACAAGTTACTGACATGATTAAAGTGATTTTAGTACAATTTTCCCTGGAATAACTATGAGACAGCAGATTCAAGTCTGATGCAGAAAAAGAACACGTAAATTTCAGAAGGTTAAAGTTTTTATGCTTTCCAGCTGAATCTCCAGCCTCACAGATGCGTTTGGAAATGCAACTGCTCATGTACAAGTTGACTCCACGGAGCTTACCCCAGCCTATCACATCCTGAACACTTCAGATACATAACACTCACACAGTCCAGCTGCACAGTGCAGGCGGAACAAGCTCTGTGCTTCTCACGCATGGTGGTTATGGCTGACGGAAGTTTGCACAGAGGCACGTCCATCATTTTGTGCCTCAGTTTTGCCATTTAAAAAGCAGATTCCCTTAGTGCAAACCTCTATTTAGAGATTAGTGCTCTTGCTTTATTTACGCTTTCTTTCTAAATTGAATACAAAACGTTCTTCTTGATTGAACCATATACATAGCCACTCATGCCTAACTTCAGTAAGCGGTTATTTCTTATAACTATTAGGAATTCAGTAAATTAGTTTCATCCCTTCATTTTCAAACTCCAGTTGAACAGTTGGAAAGGAGACAATGGTGCTACTCCTTCAGGCTGATGCAGGTATTTTACCCCTGGTTTCTGTTTCAGTCATTTCATTTCACCGTTGTTGCCTGAGGTGCATAAATCATTCAGGCATCAAATCATCATAACAGAAACCAAAATGCATTTTATGAGGCTAGGAAGCCCTCAAGGACATCACAAGGGTCAAACGAGTGCTTTTGTTCAGCTCATTGCTTTGATCCACCGGGGACCTTCCCGTGGGCTCTGGCAGCAGCGACGCTTGTCTCATGAAGCGGCTCACTTACTGACTGAAAAAGCACCAACATCTCATCCTGCTTGACGAGGTTTAACTTCGAAGGATAGACAGAAGCCAAACAGTAATAACAGTAGAAGAGAAGAAAACTCCATGCTCCCATCAGTTGAGCCTTTCTAACTTCTGACCCCGAATTTGGGAGTTAGAACACAGCCAAGTCTTGTGAGCAGCTGTGACTGATGCACCAGAAGTAATCCTTTCTCTGCAGAAGTGCTCATTTCTCCCCTTCCCAGAGCAAGTTATGGTCTGGTTCAGTAGACAAGGAAGATAAAACCCAAACTTTCGCATTTTGGCAGTCAGGTATTTATTGTACAGGAGGGGCTTCTAGAGTTGGAGGCAGCTTAAAGAAAACTTCACTGAAGCTGGAAGTAAAGGACCAAGGCTTCTGACATCTGGCATACCAGGAGGAGTGACACCTTTTCACCACCACCACCACAACCCCCAGTAGCCCCCCACCAAGCACTTGCATACATGTCCTTGCAATGGAAACAGGTTGGATCGGAGAAAAAAGCAGGTGTACCACAGCTGCAAGAGGCAGAATTGTCAGGAAGAGGCTGTTGACTCAGGCTGCATAGTTTACTGCCAAACACTATTTCTAGGCAAATGGATAAGCTCACCACACTGCCTGTTCCTACTTTCTCTGCTCACACAAAAAGTAGCATGAGCCAGCAACAGTCTGACTGTGTCAGGTTCAAGGGCACAGCATCCTCTTGTCTTGCAGCCTTCCGAAGACAGAGAGAGAGAGATCAGATTCCTCTGTAGGAGGGTAGGGATGTTTCACAGGGGCTGATGAGCACCAGATTCAACATCAAGAACAGCTAGTGCTGTGTAAACTCTTGAGGATGACCATGGGACTGGCCTGGGCAAAGCCTGCAGAGCTGACCCATAGGGTGCTTCATGCTATTGCTGCAGGGGTATCTGGAGATAGGGGGGTAAATCTCTCCACCTTTGTGTTCTGCCCCACTTCTTCTGACTTTTATAGCAAGAAGTCCATGATTCAGGTCCACACTTGCAAGCAACTTAAAACTAAACACAATAATACTTATTATATCGAATCACAGTACATTTTACCTTCTGCTGAAACCATCTCAAGCAATGCTAATTTTGAGAGCTGTCTCCCTACAATGAAAATGAAATAAACAACAAGAGAAGTGATATCAAAGAAACCTTAAATATGCAAACACAGGAATGGTTTGTATCTTCCAAAGCTTTGGCAGATGTACTATTATTCTGAGTAAATGATAGAGCTGTATATATTTCAGGCAAAACAAGGATGAGAAAAGAACATCAATATTTGTTTTGATTCTCTAAGCATGCCTAGTTATTACAGTTACTACTGTGGCTGTCAATCCCAGGTTCAAAACTTATTTGTGTAAATTCAGGTTTACAAATCTGCTTTACCTATGATAAATTAAAACTTGAAGGCACCAATAAGGTGGAGTGATACAGAAAGGAGCCCATGAACTGCTGGAGTCGCTATGGAAAGCAATCTGTGCGGTGTGGGCACGACTTTTAATCACAGGCAGTAAATGTGAAGGCAAAAAAGTCTGCAAATGCTAATTAAAGGTGACCAGCTCAGTCTTTCATAGACATATACATGTGTATAACCTCAGCTGCGTGCAGTTCAACGTGGCTCCCCAGGTCCCAGCATCTTGCATACAGGCTGGACTCCAGATGTAGCCCATACAACCCTCAGTAGTCTGACTGGTTTGAAAATAAAGCGTCACCTCAGTAAATCTGTTCCAATCTATGTCCTAGAGAGGCCAATGGAAAAGCTCATGCTGAAACTTCTCATTCAACCTGATGGTGCCTGGATTAAGCTAAATCCTTACTCATGCTTACACCACAGCAGCACGTTTTCAGGCTGTTTTTCTTTTATGTAGGAGACTTTTTTCCACTGTCTTCAACAGAAGCAAGGTCGGGCCAAATGCCTGTAATGATTGCTCCTGTAACTAGCCTCAGTGAATGCAAAGCTGTTCACATCTGGTGACACGTTCACATGACTGAGCTAATTGGTATGGTATTCTGTTTAGAGTTTTAGACTCTCTACTTTTATTTAAAAGTTTTAAAAGGTATTTATTAACTACATAGAGGGAAAAAAAACTTCTCGATTAGCAAGACAGTGCAACTACATCATTTTTGAGTTCACAATAAGCTGCTGTCAACTCTTCCAGAGCACACAAAATAGAAGTGGGTTTTACAGCCTGTCACCATCTCCTGACAGGCAGGTAAGGCACTAGTAATAATCAAAACAAGACTCCTTTCTGGGCTGTAATTTCTCCCCAGGATACACTGCAAGATGACAGTCTTCAGTTAGTTCACAACTAGAACATGTTTCTTCTCCCAGCACAAAAGTTGTACTCCTTCCCAGAAACTACCAGAGGGCTGAGCTCTCCTTTAAGCTCTTCTTTCTGAGGCTGACAGGTAATGCAGGGGATCCTGAGCCCTGTTTGACACAGGAAAGGTTTGCGCTGCTTGCTCTGCAGAGATTTTGAGCAGCAGTTGTTCCTGGAAGCAGGCACTTCCCTGCCATTTGTGTTACAAGAAACACCCACCAGATTACCCGGCGGGGTCCTCCTCAGGCTCCCATAGATAACCATTTCTGAAGCAGTAACAGGAATTTTGGAAATATCACCATTCTTAACCCCTGGATTCTTATTCCAGGAATAGATGCTTGCCTCATTTTGGAGCACACACTTAAATCACTTGTAAACAACAGCTGAAAACAACAGACCACCTAACTACAGTCCTAAGGTAGCTAAATGAGGCAGATTGAAAGTGAGGGCTTCAGACACATTTAATGAGTGAATGTTGATGCTTCCAGACCTGCAGGCCAGATGGTCCTATTTCTACAAAGCCCAAGGATGGAAAAAAGTAAAAGCCTCCAGGTGTCTACTGTACATTTCAATCTGTGATAATATTCAAGAAATGACAACTCTGATAAATTAAAACCCCAGGAGGCAAAGCCAAAAAAAAAAAAGAGAGAGAATTTATAGAGAAGATTTAATTTATGCAGTGACTTATGGAAACAAAATAGCAATTAAAGCAGCTTCCTACAAAAGAATTGTTGTCAATTTATTTAATCCAAAGATTTCTTTTTAACTTTTTTTTACTGCTAATCTGGAATAAACTGTTATTTGCTAGCCTTCACCACTACTCAAGTTTTCTTTCTCCATTGGATTTACCACCTGGTTTCTCCATTTCCACTGTTAATGCCCGTTATGTCGCATACTAATATATTATTTACACTTTGCGCTAACATTATGTGTGACCTTGCTGCTACTATGGGTCTCGAGCAGATGGATCCTGTGCTTCTGCAAAATCCTGCTGCAAGAGAAGAGGGACACTGCCTGCACACCTGGCTGACTCAGAAATAACCTGTTGTGGAATGATGAACTTTGATCACAAACCTGGGCGAACCATAATTTGGGCATATAACATCAAACACCACAGCTGTGATTTGCTGATTTCAGTTCAGCTGAAACAGTTTTCATCAGAAATGCTTTTGCACTGGTAATTTTTTAAAATTTAGAAGAAAAAAAGGCTATTGCTTCTTTGATTGAAGATAATGTTGCTTGAGCTATGACATACCTTATTCCAACTAATGTAAGTTAGGTGCTCTGAAACAAGAGATTTATTTTTCTCAACCAGGCAAGGAAACACACTATTGAACTTTTTAAAAAATACCCATGTGGGTAATCTCATTCCAACTTCAGTGCTCTCCAGCTCCAGTACATCAAGGTTTTATGGCATATCGCTTTTGTACCATACACTCTTTCGTTAAAATTCCAAGTTCTCCGAGAACAGGAGGTGCTTTATTTTTCAGATTTAGCTATATTTCAACACGCTGAAATCCTTTATCACCCAGAAGCAGAGCTGTTGCCATACAAATACTCCCTAAAGTCATGATTCTGTTATTGACAACATCCATGTAAGGCATTTGAAACAGAAGACATTTAACTAGCTATGTAACAAAAATGAAAAATTTAGAAAAGCTAAAATATCAGTGCATCCAGGGAGGAAATGAAACTTAGGTGACTTCACACTAAAACATAGGGTCACTAACACTGGGGTGTTTTCAAATCCTCTGCTCTCTGTGAAATGCTACTACCTGTATTAGTAATGGCTCAACCTAAACCATGAGTTAGTACGACTTTTTCCAAATCTAGTCATCATCCTGAACCTGCTCTTGGAGGCAACTCCATAACTTTGTTGTTGAATGATTACTTTCTTATCACCATCAGTGACATTCTAAAGATTTTTTTTCAGCTGATGAACTTTGTGGGTTAGAAAATGTGGCAATACATCTTGACAGGTATATTCACTGTTAGCTTTCAGTTATTAGTGTATCTGTAGAAATCTGGGTCTCATTTTGCTTGACATCCAGATATAAAATCATTTTAAAAATTATTTTTGAGAAGCCTGCTCAAGTTAAAAATGTTAGCAGTATCTTACGTCCATATTCTTAAAAAGTAACACAGCTTGGCTACATAGAATCAAATTCTTATTGCCTTATCTCTGCTGAAAAACACCTTATTTTACGATTTACTTCACAGTTGCTGGATTAGTTACACTATTCACTAGCTCACTGCCTTCCCAAAATTAAATACAAACAAAAAAATTGTCCATAAAAATGATTTTATCCTTTTTAGGCCTTCCATCTTTCAAGGTCCCAAACAGAATGAAAAGTGGAACGTGGTACGTATTTTGAAGAGATTACGGAGACTGCAGATTTTCCACTGCTGTTAATGTTAATACTTCTTCTCCTTGATATATCTGCAATCTTTATAGACCAACAAGATACAGAATTTCTATACTGGCATTCCCTAATGAGCAGAAGCATCTGTCTGAAAATCTTGTAAACAAGCCTCTCAAATGCTTTCTAAAATCAGTCTTCACTGAAATACTGTTACTAATAAAATTTTTAAAAGTTGGAACCCTGCTATGTTTGCCCTGGAAATTTTCCAATTTGAGGAATGTAATCTCTGCAGATGTATCTACCTGTATTTGCTAGAAATCTGAAAAGACAGTTGCTGTGACCTCTCAGTAGCAGCTATCTCCCATATCTCTGATGATTCTGTAAACAACATCAGCTAATCCATTGGACATCAAAGCATAAAGACCTCAGAAAGTTCTGAAGTAATTAGTCTAGAAGTCTGCTCACAGCCAAATATAGTAAATACATTAGGTCCAAACAACCTACAAACCTTATCCCAAGCAGTATTCTAAGACAGAAAGAAGTGGGGCATCTAAGAGCTTTTATAAGTGCCCCAAAGGATTTTGCAAGCTGTTTTGCAAGCTAGATTTTACATCACCATACGTGCATGTATGCAATGATCTGACACAGTCCCTTGGCTTGATCTGGTATTAATCAACGAAAGGTGAAGTACAGCTTTGAATATACATCCTGGGTGTTCTACATGCTTATCTTGCAATTGAGTCAGGTAAGAAAAACACCTCTGGGAGTCCAAAACACCTGTATATGCACAGGGAACTACTGACTGGGGCAGGGGGGAAGTTGGCCACAGGTGCTCAAATAATCACAGACCATGGCACCTACCAAGTAGCTGGAACGGATTATTTAGGCCTGTCACATCCAAACATGAGCTAATAACTCTGCAGTTTTTGTGCAGTCCCTTTTTTATTCCAACCTTCAACGTTTCAAGAGAGCAAGTTCTGAGGTCCGTGGCACAGAAGCTCTCAGGCAGGGCAACCTTCATTTCACAAACCAGTTGAGGAAACTAAGCATAACTTACTAAAACTAAACTTAGCACATATAAATACATTTTATCAGCAGAACTTCAATATTCCTAATAAAGCTATATAATTATCAGTAGACAGTGAGAACTTAAGCTACTGGCTAAGAATAGAGTAAGTCAGTGATGCTGTTGGGAACTAAATGTTCCTCCATTTGCAGTGAGATTAGAGAAAAGGCAGAAAAGGGCTTGGTATCCCTCAACAATGAATTACTGGGCTATATGGCAATAAACTTAACACTTAGGTTGTAAAAGGAACCGTAAATGGAACCACAAGACCCTGATTTATGTACTAGATAGATCCTGGTTTAAGATCTATATTAATTCTTTAATAAAGATGCTATCCATCATTGAAAAAGACCTGCCTTGGTTGTTTATTTGCCTATCATGAACAAAGAGTGTTAATTATGTTGTTTCAAATATAGTAGGTCTTCCCTAATATTTACAGTCTGCCACACTGCAATATGTCTTATGCAGGAATACATTATATTTTCAATTGAAACTGACTTACCAAATTGAAAACAATTTTTTTTTTTGTCATTGTAAGCCATATATTGTATTCCTGCTTGCACTGCTACAGGACACCAATGGAGAAAAAAAAAATCATATCTGTACCTACTTTTACTGTAAAAAATAAAATTGTATATTCTTTCAATTATCAATAAAATGAATGTCACTAGAAACAAAACAAAGCTAAGGATTAGTTTCAGGAGTGTCAAAATGTCAGTACCTGTTCTGAAAACATTTCTGCATATAATGGTATAAACGTCAAATTGAGACGTTGTGGCCTGTTTTCTACCACCTTGAATAGAAATATCATCAGGACAGCAGTTCCTACACAACCTGATATTTATTTTAGTTATAGGTCCTCTTTTAGGACAAATCCAAACCACTGTGAAGTTAGATTAAGGAAAAAGGATTCATCTGATCACAGCTGAAGTGGAAGGTGAGCTGATTCTTGTTGGCCCCAGCTGGCACTCTCTGGTGCTATTTTTGACTTTTCCCACACTGCAACTGAATGCAACAGCAACAGCAGCAACAACAAAAATCCCCAAACCCAGGCTTTCAAGCCAAACTGAGCTGGTTGTAATGAAGCCTCCAGGGATTTACCAACTACTAACTAGAATGCAACTTCAAAACTGTTATACATTTCTCATTATTACTCACTTGCACAATTCATTTAGATCTATGATTGCCATGAAACTGATTTTTTCAACTCACATTTTCATAAATTTCAGTGACAATTCTATATAAGGTTTTAATATTAAACTTACTTTTACACCAAAAAAAAAAAGCCAAAAAAAAAAAAACCAAAACCACAAGNNNNTAAAAAAAAAAAAAAAACCAAACCCACAGTTGAGCACTAGCTATTACACTGTCATCCAGAAATAGAAGAAAAGGTTTTGATCCTAAAACTAGGTATTTCTGGTTTGAAATACAGATTAAATCTATTGCAAGGACAAAACCTCTGTTTCGTTCCAACAATCAACTATAAGTACAATTTGTTGGGTTAAAAAGCAGTCAGGAACCTAATTACATAACATTACCGCAAACTCACATTCAGCCTTGCCCAAATATCACTGAAACCAGCTAGAACCTCCCATTGATTTCAGTAAGTTTTGCATTAGATCCATACTCATTTCCTTCCAACCAATAAAGTGTCTGCATTTTCTCAATATCCTTTTGCAGGCTTCCCTGTTTGCTTCCCCTGTGATCACTACCACTTCTAAAAAAAGAGAGGACTTCATTATTTAACTCTAAACAAAAGAAGGAAGGCAATACTTTCGCAATACTTCTATATCCTTTAGCCCAGCTTCTGACAATTATCTACATTGTCATTTTATTCTTGTATTGGAGTTAAAGTAGCCAGTCTTTAAGATTTCTTTATCTGATGTCTGTGGATTAGAAATACTGTGATGACAAAAAAGAGAGTTCTAGCAAAAGTCATGTTTAGAAAACCGAAAAAAAAAAGTCATTTCAAATTTTTTTCTTCTATTTCATCTGCAATCACAAA
>VXAL01019208.1:214949-260195 GCA_013399475.1 Chauna torquata
AAGAAAGTGGGAGGGTAGAAAGTACCAGGTTGTCCCCTGTTAAGAAGAGGGCTGCAGAATAAAATATTGTATGTTCTTGTCGATTATATCAGAAGAATAAAGGGTACAAGAAATCTGGCTGAAAAAGTAGATGAAGTAATGAAAAAATACTACTATTAAATCAAAACAAGAACCTTATGCATGGGAGATTATAGTACATGTGCAGAACCAGGCTGACAGGACACTGCTGTATGTCCTGCACCCATCCCTGCAGCATGATTTAAAAAAAAAAAAATTGAAGTATGAGGGAAAACAGGGCATAGACAGTAGTTTGTACCAAGAATTACTCCCTGAGAAAACATAAAGCTGTTTTGTTTTTTGTTTTTTTCATTAAAACTTCCTTTGCCTGCCCAAAAAAGCAGACATGCAATGACTGCATCTGCTTGCCAAAATCAGAAAATAGTGTAACCAGGACAAGATATACTTCAGAAAAGAAACTGGTAATATAAATTTTCAGATCTTTTACTTCAAAATGCCCTTTTGGCCCAAAAAAAGAAAAAAATAAAAACGATGGCGGAAGAGGGAGACAGGAGAAGACGGAGATGATGTTAAATCACCTGAAAACTAGCTTCAAATATTTGAGTGAAATGAAATGTTCTCTTTTGTTGTTGTTGTTGTTGTTCATCTTTGTGGCCTTTCAATTTTGTGACACTCCTGTGACAAAAGTTGTGTTCATTTTCTACACTTTCTCGATGTTTTGTGTTAAGGCTTTTGGTCTAGTTTTAATGATGAAAACTAAGTATATCAAATGTAAAGACTTGAACAGTACTGGCCCTACATTTGCTGCAGTGATTAGAAAGTAATCATGAAAAAAAAAGGAAATTAGATTTACGTTTAACCTTCTCCAAGCCTGAAAATGCAGGCTCTTGTGAATTTTTATTTAAAAATAGAACTGAAATAAAAACATTCCCAAATGTACTTTGAAGAACATCCTAACTTTTGCCTTTTTCTTTACCAAAAAAGATTACAGACTTTGTTCATTACCAGAAGTCTTAATTTTGAGTTGCATCTTGAGGGCATTTTACAAGATTTGCGTATATGTGCAGTACAGTAATTACTTTTTTGAAGAGCACTGGAAAAAAGGAAATGAAGTCAGCAGGTTTATGATCTCAGAGCTTTTTGATTTAATTAAAAGTCAATAACAGCAACCCCCACTATTCAGTTGCTGAGCATGCCCAAATACACAGCTTAAATCAGAAGCTATAAGCTGTAGGCTTTACAGCTGGCTCAAGTTGAATAGATGGCAAAATTCAAGCTTTTACCTGTGCCACAGAGCGGACAGCAAACATGACAATAACATGAAGATGGTTACTGGCCCCCAGCACAAGAAAGACAAGGACCCATTGGAGCTGGTCCAGAGGAGGGCCACGAAGACCATCAGAGGGCTGCAGCACCTCTCCTATGAAGGCATGCTGAGAGAGCTGGGGTTGTTCAGCCCAGAGAAGAGAAGGCTTCAGGGAGACCTCACTGTGGCCTTTCAGTACTTGAAAGGGGCTTATAAAAAAGGTGGAGAGGGACTCTTCACATGGGCAGATAGTGATAGGACAAGGTGGAAAGGTAGTAAACAAAAAGAGGGGAGATTTAGATTGGATGGTAGGAAGAAATTCTTCACTCAGAGGGTGGTGAGGCACTGGAACAGGCTGCCCAGAGAAGTTGTGGATGCCCCATCCCTGGAGGTGCTCAAGGTCAGGCTGGATGGGGTCCTGAGCAACCTGGTCTAGTGGGTGACATCCCTCCCCATGGCAGGGGGTTGGAACTAGGTGGTCTTTAAGGTCCCTCTCAACCCAGGCCATTCTATGATTCTGTGATAAAAAACTAAACAGTGAGCCTAATGTGACTGAAGGTTAAGCTTAGTAGAAGAACAGTAATTTATATTATATTCCCTTCATAAATGTGTTATATATTATTATTTTTTGTTTTGTTTTGTTTGTGGCATTGGAAACTTTCGAAGTCACATATTTTAATGCACACACTCAGTCACAGCTGAATCACTCACTAATGTGCTATATTCCCTGATGAGCTGACCAATTTAATATCCAGGCTGATGCCAGAATCTCAACAAAATGAAAGCCCCTTCATTGACATTCTGGTGTAATACCTAATAACAATTAGATTCCTTTCCCTCAGTATTGTTTCTTGCTATTGTCATTTCAACAACAGATGCTTCTCTTCTAAACCACTGAATTTACTCAAATTTAAATGTCTGGCGGACCAAGTGAATGCGCAGTCCATGAACCTGCACTAGGGAAAACGAGCTCACATCTGTCTCATTACAATATACTGTATTTCCATTTCATTTACTTTCAATTCTATTCAAAAGCATAGTTTCAAACAATTTTTCAATTTCCAAACCAAGCAGCATCTGAGAAAAAGTTAGGTGATTTTTTTTCCTTGCTATGCCAGAAAATAATGTTGTTCTTTGGTATATTTTTATGGCGTCACATGAGATCCCAGAACAATACAGCTCCCAAACACATCATTTAACCACACAGCAAAGCAACACAAGAAACCACCATGCAAAGTTCCTGATGAACATCAGTGCATAATTCCAGGTATCGTGTACATAAACAAGTATAAATTTTATACCCTATGTCATTAAATGAATGGGCTTTCACAGGGGAAAGTAAGAATACAGCCAGACTGTGGCAATCTACAATTATATGGGGTGTTGTGCTGGAGTATTACAGATACTTAGTGATGCAGATAACGTCTCAAGGAGTTTCTACAGTACTTTAGTATTTAGGAAATTAGGTCCTTAGATGTTTTTGGATACATCTCATTAGTTGCACCTTTAGGTACATCGGTACATTAAAAAATCTTGTTACTGAATTCAATATCTGCAAATAAAAGTAATGACTTGTAGGCGGATACCAAGCTTGCAGGCCAATCTCTAAATAAATCATTTAATATAAGCACTATTGAATTTTAAGAGTATGATGAAAAATTGGTTTGTCTGATATCCTTAAAGACATGGGGGGAAGAAAAAACAGTAGTTCTGACAAATTCTAAAATCAGGCTAATATGGTGTGAAGGGCATCTCCATTTATGCCAGAATACAAGCCAATTTCTCAGTTGCTATGATTCTACCATTATTTCAAAGGGATGGCCATCCTCTTGTATACTTGCAAATGTAAAATTTGCTGACTAAAGACACCTGTTTCATCCAAGGTTAGCCTGTTTGTTCCCAGTCTTTCAATATTTTCTTTATTGTTAAGAATTTTAAATGAACATTTTATTGTCGAGTTCCCTGGCAGAAGTCCATGTGAGTTGGGAGTGCAGTTAGAATACAAATGAGAAAATTAATTAGTTGGTGACAGTTTGGAATATTAGTTTTCAGCTGTCACTTTTTATTAGGTCTCTCTTTCTCTGGATGTGCATGAGTTGATTGACAGCATATTTCAGAAATACATAGGATGTTTTGAAAAATTTCATACTGCAGAACAATGTATTCTAACTCAGTCTTTTTGGAAATTGCCTAAAATACTATACTGTATTTAAGTTGAATAAGTATATGGCATGGAAATGCAGGAGTTCTGCCAGATTCCATCAGAAATCCCAAGTCTTACACACTATGATGAGTTTTGGAGACTACAAAAAAAGAAATCTATTATTTTTCTCGCCCAAAGGTCAGTTGTTATATAGCAATACTGGCCAAACTTTGGCCTACAGATGTATTTTGTATCTCCATGGCACTGCTAAAATTTAGCAGCTGCTGATACATATAGGAATTAAGGGAAGAAACCATGATGGAAGAGCAGATGATAGAAGAATTTGATGGAAAGGCATGAGACAGCGTTCAAGATTAGGTACAAAAAGATGGGAATGGAGGTTAGGCAGAAAACGCATGAGTACTTTCACATCTTAGAAGGAATACATGGATATTAGAGACCTTTTAATCATAAAAATGAAGCTTTTTGTTAAAAAAAATATTCTTCATTTATTAGAAATGAAGCTATGGTTAACAGACTGCGTTGGAAGGGGGCATTTATAATATTTTATTAAGAACGGCGTTAATTACCACTGGAATAAGAAGTCTATAAAAAAAGAAAATGTTATTTACTTTGAAAAATATTTTTTGTGAAAAATCATGTTTCTTGAAAAATAAATTCAATGAAATTACTAGAACCTCTGGACAAGATTAACATTTTAACCTTGTAGAGCTTAAGTCAAGTCAACACAAGGTAAATATGATACCGTAATGGCTTTCTCACCTCTGTGCTTCTGCTTATTACTTATTTTTGAACCTTAGCATTTTAATTTCTTGTTTATCTCATTTATATTCTCCTGACATACAACAAAATCAATTTTTAGATCTTGATAGAGCATTTGTAGCTCTGCTATATTACTGCACAAATGCAAACATGGAGATACCTTATTAAAATGTCACTGTTTCAGAGATGTCTTTGGTGCAAATGTTATTTAGATGAAAACCGATTATCACAACAGTAACAGCTCGTTTTGTAAAATTTCATTTTAGTCCAGCCTGTTTTAGAAGGCTACAGCTGTCAAACCTTGTATCTTTCTCTGATCCCTCAAGCAGATGCACTTTGTTTGTTCTTATAAAACATGTGTCTGTCCTTTAGCTAATTAGTGCATCAATGAGAACATAAGATATTCACTGTTTCCAAAGGTTTCCACATCAAAGAGAACTTTAAGCAGCTTTGCAAAATGAATTTGATTTGTTAAAACCTCAATACTACAAAAGGATGAAGCTGGAGGAGGTTATTGATGCATAATTAGTGCATATAAGTGGTCCAGATATGCATCTTTGTCTACAAAATTCCTGCATTTTATGTATGTCAAAACTTTACCATTCTGGCTTTTCTAAATAATTTCTATCACCAAACGCGGAATCAATTCTTAAACATGTAGAAATTTAGAAGTATCATACTTACATTAAAACAACAACAACAACAAACCCCTTTGCAATAACTCTCCATACCTATGCAAAGATAAAGGACATTGAGTCAACCTGTATAGTAAAGGCTCTTCACTACCTGGATGTCTTTGTCACAGTGCTGCAGCACAAAGCCCTGCTATGCCCATGCCAGGGATTCCTCTCAGAAATTGCTGCTCAGAATAGTCACCAACACAGTGCATTGCATTGGGCATTCCTGGTGAACACCGTAAAAAATGTATATTTTCAAAAGTGCTTAAAATATTGCTCCTATCCTGCTTAGGTTTTCCAATAGCTAGACTTACCGTATCAGAAGAGTATTCCTGCTCGATCCTGGAAAAAAAGGAGTTAGCTTTCAGATCGGCATTTCGTTTCAGGTTACAGAACTGAGAGCTGGTTCTGAATCTTTATACTCTGTTTAGAGTCGAGAATAATTATTGCTGAAATCTGAATGCAGCTATGATAAAACTTGAGATCAGAATCAGAGTGAAAGAGCAAGAAATGGTTATTAAAAATGAGTTTCAAATATCATTTTCATTTATTAAATTGATTTCTATAAATTTCTATAAAACTCTTGACACAAAGACTAAATTTAGTAATTACTCTTGCAAATATTATCCTCTACAGTATTGAAAAGAAAAAAGAATTCTTTCATAAAATGCATACAGTAGGTACTCTAAATATTCCTTATAATGAAATGTTGAATTGTATCTATTAGGTATAAACAATATTGGGTTGCAATAATGCACATAACAGCTACAATAGCTTGTCAACTGTTTGTGCAAATCTTGTGTACCATCTTCCCAGCTGTCAGAAGCTTCAAAGGAAAAATTGTTTCCCATTTTAAATAAATCTTACAAAATGCACACGACACTGCCAGCAGCAAGACAGACAGGACCTGTTAGCAGACTGTACTCCTTGCGCACAGGGGGAAACACAGACACCAGTAGCCTGCACCTGGGAGCTCTGTTGCCATGAGAAGACCTGACATCTGCAATCTTCTCAACCGCCCAGGTTTCCTCAGAAAAATTGCCCTCATTCAATTTAATGTCAGAAAGGGAGGAAGTCAGCAGCTGCACACATTCACACATTATCTGCAGTTCAAAAAGCAGCAGGGAAGTGGACACAGAGCAACGTAGGCAGAGCTCCCTAACGAATTAGCAGGCTCCCCTCCACAGTTAGCAATGAAATTTCACTGTATGCTCATGAAACACAAGGCGGTGGGCGAGGCAAAAGAAGAGGGACATACTGAGACCTCTCCTGCTATCTACGTTTCTTTATTCAGACTGTGTATACAGATGTTCATGAATGTAAAAATCAGTTTAATATATATTATTCATCTTATTCCTATAGTTTTGAAGCAAATGTATTGGAACAGCAGCAGGCTCCTGCTGTCATTACATCTAAGCTAGCTGCATTTAAGTATTTCTTTTAAAGGATCTGCACAAACAGTCAAGAAAATATTTAGGACACTGAGCAGCAAAATCAAAAGAACAGGCCAAACTGAGATGAGAAAACATGTACAAGTGTCCATGTACGACAGCATCTTCACTAACAAACTTTTAATCCATAACCTCATAGCAGACTAGAAGTTCAACAGGTCCTCATGGACTCTTCTCACTCTGAAAAGGAGAATTTTCTATTCAAAATAACCAGAAACAACAAAATGAAGATCTATATGTGTGCCACTATATATAAGAATATGTTATATAAATTAAAATTGGCAGCAGTCAGACGTATTAAGTTGGTCCTCACAAGGATCCCCTAAAATTTTATTGGTGCTGTCTTACCCATGCAGCCAGAAGGCTGTTGAATCACGTTAGAGACACGTAGCCTACTAAATGTGCACTCTGAACTCACTGTGGGGAACACAGGGCTTATGCTAAAAGGTCATCAATGCTAATTCTCGGTAAATGTATTTTGCTCTAACATGAATCCTTTACCAAGTCACATTTCATAACCACCTCCTTTTTTTTTTTCCTAAACTGTTTGCCCATTCTCTTAAGGTGAAATAAAAACATTGTCACAGAAATCATGGAATAATTTATGTTGGCATGAAAATCTGAAGATTGGTCAAGGACTTGTTAGGCCGAGACACCAATACAGTTAACATAGTCATATGAGAAAAAAAATAAAATAAAATAAAATACACGTAGGTTTATGTACCTGCTCTCTGCATGTTCAAAACCACACCATAGCCAGCTACTTCTCCATGTCAAAGGACCTAGCGAGGCATTGTCTAAGGGGCTTCCAAAGCCTCAGTTAACTAAGTCTTTAAATAAAAAACGCCACCTGCATGGGATTTACCTTCTCTTGTAGAAAGCAATTTTTGAAACCTTAAAAGAATGCTGACATTCCTTTAACTTCTTCCTTATCCATATTCTGCTGCATCACAGCACTGACCTCAAAGACCAAAGGACTAACAGTTTTCGCTGCAGCAGTAATTCAACTTTAGATCAACTGCTGGGGAGTGTATGGGAGTACTGCCTCTCTACCCTGCTGGAGGAAAGCATGACCTCTACAAATCTCCAATTTCCACCAAATTGACATGTGTTTAACCATTTTAGTATTAAATCTGTTATATACTCTAATGGTCCCTGCTCCTTCACAACTTCGCTATCTGAGTAGAGAAATTATAAATGCAAACTGCGTTCTGATTAATGAGTCATGAACATCACAAGAAGGCAGCAAGTGACCTTTTTTGTTCACTTTTGCAAGCCTTCCTGTAATCAGCATTACAAATATTTTGGCAGTTTGTTTATCGAATCTACGCTGGAGCAAAATCTATTTTAGAATGCTGTTTTCCTCCTATTTTGGTCCTTCTACAGGCAATGCAATACTGTTACAGGTGTATAGCCTCTTATAGCTGTGTGCCTTGATTCAAACTGTACACAGCCATCTATCCCAAGTTAGTCCATCTAATCAGACTGGAGCAAGGATTGCAGAAAAAAAGAAATCTTAAGGAATAGAGTGCAAAAATACTGGAAAAAAAAATAATACAACTCAGAAACCAAAATCCAAAAGAGTGATAATTAAATAACTTTCAAATAAAGTAATTTAATGCAGGATTGTTTGCAGACAGTACTGGCTACTGCAAAGAATTACAACACTGCTAAAAAAAGCTAGGACAGAAATAAAAGCGACAATGCAGAATACATGAAAAGCACCACAACTCGGCTTATCCTGCTTTCCAGATTGTACTGTGGCTAATGCAAAAAGGAAGTCCTCAAAGGAGGATCCTCTACAGTGTGTTAAATACATGCTGCTAAATGGTATTGCTTAAAGTTTCATATGTATTTCTGAATGGCAGGCTAGGACAGAGTTAAATTTTCTTCGTAGAGGCTCACACAATGCTGTCATTTGGATTTTTGATGAAAATAATAGTGGTGTTTTCAGTTGTTGCAGAGCAGGGCTTACACAGAGCCAAGGACTGTTCGGCTTCTCATGCCGCCCTGCCAGCGAGGGGGCTGGGAGTGCACCAGAAGCTGGGAGGGGACAGGACCAGGACAGCTGACCCAAACTGACCAAAGGGACATCCCATCCCATGTGGGCTCTTGCTCAGCAATAGGAATGGGGTGGCTGGCCAGGGCGAAGGTGTGGCTGCTGCTTGGGGACGGGCTGGGCATTGGTCAGCAGGTGCTGATCAACAGCATTATGCATCACTTGCTGTGTATATTCTTCTATTATTGTTATTTTCCCTTTCTTTTCTGTCCTATTAAACTGTCTTTATCTCAGCCCATAAGTTTTTACTTTTTTTCTTCCAGTTCTCTCCCCCATCCCACTGAGGGGGGAGCAAATGGCTGCGTGGTGCTGAGCTGCCTGCTGGGTTAAACCACAACACAGCTACTACAAGTAACCCAGTAGCATCAAATGGAAGAGGGTATGGTTTGAGACTAGAAACAGGCAACCGATTCTGCAAACTCATGTAAAATCTTAGTGCTGGATCCAGGATCTGCAGGGGAAGAGGGCAGTACTTAGCAGCCAAGAGGTGCACTCTTCTTCCCTGGCAATAGCAGGTACCAGGGAAGATTATCAACTCGAAAGTCACAAACACATTCATTAACCTGAGGAAGCCATCAAGAAGATAGCAGGAGGACATTAGAGCCACTCTTCCCCCAGCTCCCCAGGGGTGGGCACCTAGGACATGGGGGACACCCTAGGAGAAGCTGGAGAAGAGATAATATAGCAAATAGCAGCAAGGAGCTGAGGACTGACAAGGGTGCTTTCTGCACAGCTTTTCAGATAGTCCATGAAAATCATCATTATGAGTGGTTCTGGGAATGGAGAAAACAGTGCAGAGCTTAAAACCTACCTCCTGAAGGACAATATATGGAAACAACTATCCTAACTGACCTTCCTAAAAACTAGAAGAATGGCAGCCTAGGAGAATGATAATAGATTTTGATCTCAGGGAGGTCAAGATAAATCTGAGGCCATTGAGGATATGGTGGATATATACACAAAAAGGAATGTGACCTATGTTTTCTAAAAAGAAGTCAAGCAGAACTGAGTGGAAACCTCATGAACCTTTATTTTAAGTAATCTCTTAAAAGATTTTGCAGGCTCTTTCTAGTGATTATGGGATTTTGCAGTATTTATAATAGCCATGTAGCCATATCCAACACAACTGCTAGTTGGCTGTGCAGACAGAAATACACTAATTTGAATATTTAAGAGGCAGAAGTCAGCCATGTAGCAGAGTTTTTCATGGTACATTAGAAGATTTAGAAAGAAAATATATTAGCATTCTTCTGCACACAGAAGGTTGATTTACGGGAGACTAGAAGAATTAATAATCAGATATGGTAATGCATATTAACAACAGAAAAACCTGCTGCAGAAGATATAGACATGGATGGGAAAGTTCGGATAAAATAAAAAAGATTCAAGTACTAGTTGTTTTCAAAGGAAAGGGGTCATTCTTGCAAGATGTTATTTGTACACTGATCCAGAGCATGTAATCTTTAATCATTTATTTTGTATTATGAGAAGAGAGTATCTGGGGGTCTGTTTTCATCACAGCAAATATATGAATGAACTGCCTCTTTGCCTCAACTGATATTTTCTGAATTAATAAGAACATTGGCTCTAAGCAAGACACGCTGCAGCAGCATGCTGCACAGGGCTCTTCTGTACACCATTCCATGCCAGAAGAGAAAATCAGTTTCCTGATTTGGCTACCCCATTTCTTTTACTAGAGATCTATATTGTCTGCAAAATCTTGGCAATAGTAAAGACAAGGGTGTGCTGGATAGGAACAATTGTGACTGTCGTCATTTGTGCGAGGAAGATACACTCATAAAAGGAAGCATTACATGGCTCCATCTCCCTCTCTGCACGCAGTCACAGAGCCTGTACTCAGCCTCGCTCTCTGCCACCCAGTTTCTCCTCCTGTGGTGGAATAGGTCGTCTAGTCATTGCCAAGTAGGAAATCTCTTAAAGGCAAGGGCAGTTCCTAGAAGAGAAGGGTCATCATCAAATGCATCAACAGGGCTGGCAGCCTTCACCACATCTGCAGAGTTAATTGCTCTTTTCAGTACTGTATTGGATGTAAACTCTCTGGAGCTTAATGAGGCTTGTTGGCACAGGAAGGAGCAGGCTGCACTCATACAGTTATTACTGCCCAAACCGCGCAAACTATTTGAGTAAAACGCAACTTTGGTCATCAGTGATCTTAAGATGGCTTCTCTCTCAAATGCAAGCTGCACCTGTAATGGTTATCTTTTGCAAAGAGGCTGCCATGTACGCTTCTGGCAGCAGCTGTAACTAGAAGTGCTGTGTCTCCCATCTTGAACTCAAGATCAGCTCAGCAACATACTGTTATAAAGAGTATTTCAGAAAAATAGTACAACCCTATATCCTTGTTACATACTCACACCACAGATACCATTTTGCTTTTATACATGCTTCTGTATCTTTCAGAGCTATATGTGGGAGATATTTGCACAGAAAGGCTCTGTCCATTTTGAAGGACTTATCTTCAGTCCTTCACATGGCCACCTGGAAAGCAGGAAGTCTTCAGACGCAACAGATATATCAAGATATTAATGAATAGTAAGACTATTTTTCTTTAAGAAGATTTCTAGGTTATCTGAGACAGCAAATAACGCCTCCAAGCTTTGCTCCATCCAGCTGGAAAGGCAGCAAGTCGGCGCTCTCATCCATCCTATGTCCAGAAATGAAACTGCCCCTTTGCCCCAGGGTCCAAAAGGTGCAAGGAAGGACCTGGGAAATGCAAGCAGCCCAGTGAGTAATACAACGATACCGCAGAGCCCCTGACCAGACTGATGGGAGAAAGAAGGTCAAAAAAGAGAGGATATACTACGGAGCCATAATTACTGAATCCCCTGGGGGGAAAATGGTGAAATTATGTCAGTTTTCAGAAACAAAGATTAAAACATCATTATGAAAAAGGAAATTCTGAAGATCAATGAAGCTGATTCCAAGTCAAATATGAGTCCAAAGCTGAGTTCAATATCAAATTCACAAGTATGAAATGGGAGAGATTTTCAGTTACTTCGTGTACTGAATATAAACCAAAGGCTAGAGATTAAACGTCAACAAATGAAGGCAAAGCATTAATCTGTTGTGCCATATCACCTCACTCCCAAATCACTAACAAGCCACTATCTATCTTATCTCTGCTTCACTTATTGACAACCTCCATTTGTTTCATCAAGAAAAGGGACAATCCATTCAGGACTCAGCATACATCATCCTAAGCTGAAAGAATTACTTTGCAGTAAGTGCCATCAAAGTGATTGACTTTGTGCGCTACAGGCAGACTGCACCTTGCTCTAGCACAAAAGTACTTAGCAGAAAAGTATAAAAAGCTTTATTTTCTGTACTCTGTACATACATCTCTCTCAAATATACACAATCAACTCATTTTCCTTGGAGTACAGCAGGAACAGTCCCTTTTTAGTACCACTGGAAAAGAGGGCCGAGTCTGAAATCACACTTTTGTAGTCCACACCAACACTCAGCTGCTCACATCAGCTCCTGGGGGAGCAGGCTTCGTTCTCCGGAGCTTTGGGATAAAATTATGCAACCTCTAGGACAGCTTTCTCTGCACATTATGGGCCATGATTTTTGTGGAGAACAATCTTTCAAGCAGACTACAGTTAAATACAGCTAAAGAGGTGTGTTTAAGAGCTCCTCAAGAAGCCAAATTCTCCCAAGGAACCCATTACCTACACGAGGTTCCTCATGGGGAGGAACATGAGACATTGTTCTTTACAACACTACATTTCTAGGGGTAGAGGAGACTGGTATTTGTTGATTTCATACTTGTGCATCACATTTCATAAAAAGGCCTTGTGGTAACCAAGACGTCTGCCTTCACAGACGGAAGGACATAAAATGAGCAACCTCAATAAAACATAAATTTCTCCAAATGTAGCTCCCCTTTAACCTGTGAGATGCAGCCCAGCAAGCACATAAAACAGGGAAAGAGAAAGTTTTTGTCAGCAACAGCTTGCAAGGTACCTGCACACAGATTATTTGCACATGAAACAAAACTGTCTGGGATTTCTGGTCTCTTGGCCACTGTCACTACAATATGTGAGATTCTTGAGCAGGAGAAATTTGGTATTAAAAGTCAAAGGAAAGAGCTGGATGTTGTGGTCATGGTGTTATTTATAATGTGACCATTACATTTTGATGTCAAACCTACCAGAATTGTAAAGATGTTTTTGCAGCTTTACAATACCAGCAGACTCAGGCACACAGAGCTGCTATAATTCTGAATTACCAACCTTCAGTTGGTATTCTAAATGATTAATGATTTCTATTTAATTGAAAGGTCCAAACTTCTTCTTTTTTTTTTTTTTTTAATTGAAAGCTAAGATTTCTTAATGCATTTTTGTAGTGAAATGATTCTCTGGCAAACATCAAGACCAGAAACAAAATGAAAAAAAATCACAAAGTGCACAAGATCCCAGGTACAGGTCACCACCAGTGATGGATAATAGACTTGATGGACCATTAGTCTGTTCCAGTGTGCCTGCACTCTGAGTCAGTAGGGAAGAAGGAGGCAGTAAAAGAAGCAGACCGCAGACTAGAAAGGAAGGAAGGAAAATGATGTAGGGGAGACAGCTGAAAACAAGATTCACAGTGACTTTCCCACTAACATCTTAGCTCAACATTATGGCAGAAAAGAAATAATTACGCTTTGCCAGGTTAACTATTCTGCGAACACATATATTGCAAGCTGGGCTGAGGAGATGTAAAATCAATGCTACAAACATGTGTCAATTGGCTCATATTTCTACTGTTTACAGCATTTAACCTGCACCTCAGGAAAGCAACTAATTATTACATCAATAATGAATTTTAAGGTCGTTCTGCTATCAGCAACTCAGAAAATTTTGTGATTTTGTTATGAGGAAGTCTGGAAAAGCATGACACTTTACAGCAAAACTAGATAATTTGGCCAAAATTCTGCCCTGCCTGTTTCATCAAGTGTAATTTTTGTGCTGCATTTATTGCTGTAGTTAGAACTGCAGGGTTACTGAATTTTAAAAGAAAAGTTGTAGAACAGGATGTCAGAAAATTGACTACTAGTAAAGTTCAGATAAAAGCATTAGACATAACAGAATAATCAGATAAAATCAGAAGGTGAATAAGTTCACTGGTAAATTTGAGGAAACAGCATTACCAATGCTGAAGAAACAGCATAAATTATTTGTTCATGCAATACAGTATTCACCTCACAATGCATAACTGTACTAATATAAATGCATTATAATTAGTTAAAATAATAAAGTGGCACATTCTGTGTGTTTATCAGAAAATGTATAAAGCAAGAAGATAAAAAGATGGGTAATATTTTTATGGGTAATATTTCAAGATTGTTCCAGTGTGTGCCAGACATCTCCGACAGTTCTCATTCATGGATAAGGGATGAACTGTGTTGATAAGCACAAAATCAGACTGATACGAGCCTTGGCTTAGTCCTTAATGCTAAAGTCTCTGTAAATGTGAAAGCTGGGCTCTGGAGATAGCAGACAAATGTCATGTTTGAACAAATGATATTGGGAAAAACTAACTGGAGGTCCCAGAAATAGAACTACAGTGAGGGAGCAAGACCACGAGCGTAGTTACTTCCCAGACAGCATCTCTTCTTCATTCAGGACAAGATGGAGGAACACAGATTAGAGACATCTCTACAATGCTCAGTCACACAGAGGAAAACACTTTTAATGGAATTATAAAAGTTTGAGATAAAATAAGCATATTCCGGTCACCTAAGCCATCTTCCATCACTTCTGGAATTGACATATGCTACGTGACAAATGTCTCTGCGCTTTGTCCAGATTAGTTTCAAATTACAGGAGAGGCTGGGAATATGTCTGAAAGCAACACAAATATTCATTTCAGTAGCTTAAGTGAAATAATAATGTCAGTACAGCAGTAAGAGCTACACTAGCCAAGATGGTTGTTGAGTACAATCAGTATTACGTTTTGCTTAACGGGATGTGGGAGCTCAAATCACATGTAACTGTACCCAAACTATTTGTTCCTCATGGGTATATTTCTTCTACATTCTATTCCAGGCCTTATTTTCTGACATGCGTTGCACAATTTTACTAGTTAACACAGTGTCTTACCAGGTAACAGATTGATTCCTGTCCTACTGAAAGCTAATTCCCTTTTTTTTCCCCCATGTAATCAAGTGTATAGGCACTTAAATACTTCCCAATTTTAGAAACAGAATTACCACCTCCCCACCCACCCCCAAAAAAAATTAACAGCTAGATAATTTCCTACTGGGCCTTACCACTGGTGTGCTCTCATCAGTTGCCATCATGTTTACATGCACGTTTCAGTTTCTCAGTTTTCTTACGTTAACAAGGTTCTTACTAGTTCAGAATCACCAGCACCTCCTTAATGTGCTTTTGATGCAATTTCTTCGTACAGTTGCAGCAAGCCATGTTAGTCTCATCTTTCTTCATTTATTAAATGGGACTGCTTCCTTTTGAGCAATCCTTGGTTTTCAGTATGTGACAAACATACCAGAAAGACATACGTACACACACACACACACAAACCATTCATGTGTCTTCCTGTGCACCTGGCATAAAATTCACTTGTTTTGACATTTTGTTCTTCTAACCTTTCCTTTTCAAGCCTTAACTGAGGTCCTACTTAGTTTTGTTTAATGCTTTATTTTTCTGTTACCAACAGATTAACTTTAAGGGATTGTTATAAAATGTACTGTAGAAAAACCTTAAAAAGCACAGGTTAAACAGAAGCAAACTAGGGCTTTCTTAGGTAAGCTAGCAAGCCAGAACATCTTTCCTCTACGAATGCTTCCCAGTGATCCCTGCAAGTTCATAGCCATCATATCTTGTGTGCTTCCCTAAAACAGGAACCGTGAAACATCATGAATGCTGCACTGTTTTGGAAAGCTCTGCTTTGGAGAAAGGAATGGAATTAGGAATAAGAAAACTTGGGAGTGACTGGCAGTAGCAAAACTTGGCAGAAGACTCAGGAGGCAAAATAAGGCTCACTCTTGCCTAAATTGTTTAAAACACTGCTGAGGAGTGAAGTAGGATCTGTTCCTTCTAGAGGTCAGCCTCTAAACAAAAGGAGCTCATTAGCAGACAGATGTGGAGAAACACTGCTCCAGGCAGCACTCAGACACAGCACTATACAGGCTGTCCGAGAATGGAGATAAGTGAACTAAATTTAGAGTGATGGGGAAAAAAAAAAAAAAAAAGGATTTTTCAAGCTCAGAGCTACCTGTATTTCTAGGTCCAGGGAAGCCTACACTAATAAAATAGGAAAGAAATGCTTTAGTTATTGGTTCAGGAATCTATGCATGCTAATGCCTAAAATATGGCATCTACTGGGGCAATTAGCGCTGTGCCCATTCCTGGCAGGGCAGAGCACCCAGCCCTTGGTGGCAGCGCAGGCGGCCACGTGCAGCTGCGTCTCTCTCACCCACCCGCACGAGCAAGCCCAGGTGCTCAGGCAGGTTGGCAATGGCTGAAGAGGGAACTTAAAAAGAAGCCAAAATACCTGAAGAGAAACATTCAGCGATACTCAACACAACTGCTATAGAGTAAAGGAGGTCTCAATTTTTTTTCTTTTTGGAGTCACACAATGTGCAGTTTCCAAGTCCTGATCCAAAAGAAAAGATTTTCCATTATCTCCTACACCAGTGGAAATTGTTTTCCTACACAGCAACTCGTCCTAAGTGCTGCAGTACATCTGCAACTAAATATAGCCTCTCATTTATTTCATACTTCCCAGTCTTAATTACGTACAGCATTTCAACAAGAGAGAGACAACTTTCCTGGGCAATGTATGCAGTAATTTCCACAAAACTTAAATATTGGGAAAGCAAATATTGCATCTATTGGTAATGAGCTGGAAAGTAATATAAAACTTGACGAAGCTCCTTGTGCAGGACCACATGCACAAGCATCCAAGCACAAGTTCGGATACATGGAGAGCGTTTCATGAAAACTGCTGCTTCACAGACGATGGTGCTTACTACAGTTCCAGAATGAACGTCAGAAAAAATAAGCTGGTGCTAAAGTAAAATAATTTCTCAGAAAAGTGAAGCTTTCCATTAAAAAAAAAAAAAAGAACAAGCTTTGACTCATAAACTTTCCTCTTTTTTCATACATTTCTAAATGCATTCCCTATACAGGGTAATCTTTTTTGGGTCATTATTTAAGAAAACTGCTTGTAACAGTTCCTTACACTTAATTGTTTTACAGAGTCCCATAACGTTTATTTAAGCCTAGGACACAGGACTATTTTGCTGTCATGAACAGCTGAACATATGGTATGAATTATGAAATCTCTAGTATTCCAACACTGTATTTTGTTGCTAACCCCACTTCGCTATTTCTTCCCACTCCACCTATTTAATTTGACTTCTTCAAATATTTGTAGTGGAAGTAGAATCGCAGTCATCATGAAAAATTCATTTTAAGGACAAAAGCAGATAAATCTTTACAGCAGCTCTAAATATCACCTCACTAGGTACCCTTAAGCAAATACAGTAGTAAATCTGCAACCATTTCTCCAGTAACAAGAGTGTCACGAGTTTATTTTGTTTTTCCATTTGCTGTAACTATCATTAAATATTAAGTAGACAAAAACCTTGAAACCACAACCCACAGAAGACTAAGATCCCAGAGGGAAAACAGCAGAGATGTGGAGTGTTGTAGAAAATTTGTGCATGCTCTGTTGGAAGACCACCAGGTCTTTAGGCTGCACAATCATCTGCTAAGGACATAACATCACATTAGACCATGGTGACAACTGCAAAACAAAAAGCAAGAACATTTTTTAATTGTTTTTTGCCAGACAAGGTTACAATCAGTACATACCACAGTGTTGTATATTAATTTTAAAATTCCAAAAAATGACTGCATTCTGAAGTAAAGCTTGGTTGATCCCAAAGTGAATAAATCAAAGTTTTAGCTTGCATAGCAGATTTACAGTAATGGGTATAGCTACACTAATCGAGGCGATCTTTGACAACGATAAATATGACTTAGAAAGCATTATTCCTCTCATTCATGTTCCCAACATTGTACTCTGGTTTGCATTGCTGCAGATGACTGAAGTGACAGCAAAAGCTTAACTTGGAACAGTACCAGAAATAGGATTTAGTTTAAAAATCACTGAAAATTTTCTGAACTACATTTTATGAAGGTATATTTTGTCTCAGGTTTTAAAAATGTAGTACTGCCATTTCTGACTCCTTTATTTAGTGATTCCAACAGGAAACAAACAGGACAAATTCACCGTCATCCCTCTCCGCCCCACCTCAAGCAGTTTAGTGAATCCCAAGCCAGTAACTTAAGTTTAAATTCCATCTCAAGAAAAAATATCACTGAAAAGGTGGAACATGGCAGCACTCTGTAGGATGCATCATGTGCAAGTGAGCTCCTGTGTTGGTGCCATTCCCACTTTACTTCCCACCTCCCTCATCACAGATTCAGCAAAAGAAAGAACACTAGAGCCACAGCAAAAATGTTGCTGTTCTCTTTTGTCTAAAAAAAAAAAAAAAAAAAAAAGCTTTGTAGCTGTATGCAGTCAATCAAATATTGGTTAGAGGAACATTAATATTGTTTTAACTTAAGACAGGAGGCAGGCTCAGAAGGCAAATGTGATTAAATTCGTTTTCTGTCACCATCAGTTTTAGTATTAGATTTCTCCAAATACAACTATGCAACCCTGAGCAGGTAAAGAATGACATGGTGGGGATTGATTTTACCTTACTTCTCGTGCATCTCTTGGATCCTTTCAGTATGAAAATTAAAGAAATAGTACGCATCTCCCATTTTTCTTCTTTCTCTTTGCAACTCCACAGCATCTGATAAGTTTAAAATTGTATTTTTAAATTCTGTAGAAAAACTGCTGCTCCTAGGTTAATGAAATAAATGGAAAAACAACAAAAAAATAACCTGACTGGCACTATAGAGGGAAAAGCAAATTCTCCCTTGATCTTTCCCATTGTTTGAGCCAATTCAAGCTGTTCACCATCACCGCATCTCACCGACTTCTTCCAGCACGTCTCAGAGCACGACTGGGTGCTCCTCTCCTAGGGCAGCCATATCCTTCCCCAGCTCCTCACCAGTGACCATGGTCACCCCTGCATTATGCTTCTCAGTTCGAAGCATTGTGTCATTCTGCATCTCTGCCACAGAGTGCACCACAAAGCCGTAATATCCTGTGCATCACGTTTCTATTCCTGAATTGGAAAAACCTCTATCCCCTTCAACATTTGTCCTTTACTGATGGATTAAAAATGGATTTTTACAGCTGGGGCTGTAGTCTCTGCCTCATCTTCACTAATTAACACAAGGACAAGGTAGACTGCATCACATGTTTAACCAACTGCTCATCACCTAACTGCATATCCTATCAGACCAACAGGGATGATGAGGGCAACATCACCTACACTGATGAATGTGGAACAAAGGAAGATAAGTATCTTTGAAAGCACTTGTTGTGTACTCAAAAACAACAAAACTTTATAAGGATCATACTCTGTTTTACTCATGATGAAGCTCATATCATGAAAAAAGAACTATTCATATATGTATATGCATGTCTCAAAGCTGACAACCTTGACTTAGAAGAAATGGAATAGAGCCCTGAGTTTTTAGTTCATGTGCAATGGGGATTTCCATTTACAAGTAATCAGGATGACTTCCAAATACAGTGCAGAACCAAGGAGATCGGGTTAGTCCTAGTAATTATAAATACTGAGTTCTTTCATAACCATCAGGTATTCATAAATTTCCATTTCTAACAGAAGAAAATTGTTCTCTAGTCACATTTGTTAAACTTTATTTACCATAGTTAGTTATTTGAAGTAATACAAAATGTGAAAGTGATCAACTACACCTTACAAATAGAGCAGCATCAGCCTATTCCACGTGCACTGTTTTCATTTTACATGAAGGACTTTTGTGGAAGGATCTTTAAAGTAAATGTTTTTCAACCTGTCTGTATTTTTTTAATGTAATTAATAAGAATTGGAAATATAAATATATAAAGAAAAACTTAAACCCAGACAAGACCCAAAATTAGCTAAGAGGATTATTGGATCTTTCCTCAAGGTGAGAGCACAGAGCCAGGAAACCCCAAATGTTGCAAAGGGCAAAGTTTAGGTACAAAAAGGCACATGGGAAAGTGGAAGCAACACAAAAAGCCTCTCACTGAGGACCTTCTACTATAGGCAAAGGTTTCAGAGTTCGGAGTTATCACGTAATAATGATAAAAAGGAACTTCCAAAGGAGTAACAGAAATAAAGATAGAATCCAAATATGTTACATGGAAACTGTAACCAAATTATTGAATTTGTCTTTGCATTGTTTCTAGAGAAATCCCTCAGAGTAAAAATGTATTAAAAATTATCTTTAAAATCCATGGGACTACATGCCTTAAGGAAAGAACTTATCAATAGCAAACAATAAACCAGCAGCATTTACTACTTTAATAAAAAATTACCATTTGCTTTGTTTTGTTTCCAAGATGCTTATTTTCTTCTAAAAGAAAAATTGCATTAATCTTATCCAGCATTCCATTGTTTCTATTCTGCAGTTAGCTAAACTTCTCTTGTGCTTGATAGCGTAGCTGAATGATATGACAGTGCTGATACAGCTATTCACTTGTATTTTGAAGCCTGCACCAGTAATGAATATTTCTCAAGCTGCTTTGAAGCTTTTATTATGAAAATAGAATGAAAATGTGATTACTGTCACAGTAATACTGCCAGATTTCTTAATGAGACAATATTCTTTATTTTGTCTCAGACAAAATTTTACAAATAATACAAAAACATGATTAACACTTAAATTAGGCTCTGCTGTATTACACTATAGATGAAATTTATGCAGATGAGTCTTTTCCCCTCATCCTTCACACACATAAAACCTCCCTCTCTTCAGATATTATTTTCTTAATCTAGGTACAGATCCAGAAGACAAAATAAGTAAATAAGTGGCCAATACCAATGACACCCCGGTTTGACACTGTAGATTTGTCCTCTCTCCATCCCTAATCTTTCATTAAGCATCCCTTCATGGTTTCTTTCCCATCCTCTCTCCAGAAAATTAGCCAAATCTGCCTATGGAGTGACAAACAGAAACAAGCCCACACTGAAACGCAGGACCTGAACATCCACAGTGTTTTGGCAAATTCAGAGTAGGATTCCATTAATGTAGATAATCTATTGTATCAAATACATTACAAAAGAAGAGAGATTTTTCTTTTTCAGAAAGACTCAGACTGCAGTAACAAACATTGCACAGGTCAGGCACCACCAGAAATCCGTGCATGGAGCTGACTGCATCCACCTCAGTACACCTGCTTTAAGTTACAGTCCTACATCTCTCAATGTCATGAGAGCTAAATTCTCTCACCACGCTACTTTAAATGACACCATGATATTCTAGGGGTTCAAAGGGCTCTCTAAATCTACCTTTTTAAAAGATGCAGAAAGCAGAACATATCTATCACCTCTTCTGATTTCTACATATCTGTCAGAAAGTCCTTAGAAACACCATAACTGTCAGGTATTTTATATCACTTGCGCAGAATACTGTCATTTAACAGAAAAAAAAGACGACAAAATAGTGAAATATAGGTCAACATTTTTGTGTGTGCATACATACATATACAGATAAGGCTATCTACTTAAAGGGAGTATCTTAGGGAAACTCCCCTAGAACACAGTTTATGTCCAAATGTGTCATGTTTCTTACTATGTTAATCAGTGTGGCTTTGTCCCCCAACCGTTTGAATTGATTAATTTTAATTTTTTTTCAGTTTTACTTTAATTTTTTTTGAGAGAAAAACTGGGCATTTTAAGTTACTTCATAACCCAATAAACGCAAAATGCCTTAGAAGAGATGAAGGAGGTCAAAAATAAATAAATAAATAAGAGAGGGAGATTTCATCCAAACCAGTCAAGTGTTTCCTCACTGAACTGCTCTGGAAGGGCCAACACAGCAGTAGAAAATGTATATGGGTCTGAAAAAAAAATACGCAGGTCTTCTTTTAGTTATGCAATTAGCATCCACACCATGTTTATAATGAAAAGCCATTTACTTAAACTAGCAGAAGTAAAAATATTGTAATATGCTGACCGTTGCTTGAATGCATTAATTTCTTTTTAGTGCATTTGTAATAGCTTCAAATGGCTAAATTAAGCTCTTTGACCCTACTGACAAACTGGCTGCCATTTTCTGCAAGCCTAACTTTCCACACACACATGTATCCAAAATACTAGGCTTAGGCTTTGCTAACATAAACAGAGATGACAACAGATTGTCTTTTGCCAGTCTCCCAGCATTAAACGTACTCATCAGTGCAAAAAGACCAAAGACTCAAAGCTTGTGACTCCTATATCTCAGTAGAGTAGCGCTAATCAACAACATACACTGCTTGTGCTTGCCATTAATAATTATCCAGGTGAAGCTGGTGAGTACCAGTTTAATCACTGGGATAGGATCACATGACTTGCCACCCACAGTAGATGAGTTTCAAGGAAAGACTGGCAGATTTTAGTCCACTGCTCAAGGCACAGTGCTAAGAGGTCATGTGAGTTCTGATTAATTTTCATGGGTATAGCTATTTTTCAGGCTGACACAGTACTTGTCACTTCACAGTACTTTTAAAATTCTGCTACATTCATTTCACTCGTTTGCAATATGTAAGTCAGAAGCAATAAATTCCTGTGTCGCAGTTTTGTGCTATTTGCTTGGCAGGGAACATGGGAAGTTGGAAACGGTAAGCAATGGACAAGGACATCAGCAAAGCAGCCCAACAATGCGTGCTCGAGTTATAGGTTAAAATTTAGCCTCATCGTGGGACTGTGATACAAGCTATTTTTGCTGGTGACGATGTGTTTGAAGCTTGTAGGGACATGGATATCAGATAAAGAAACACTACCTAAGATGTTTCTTTTTACAAACATGAAGCTACTTTTTTTTTTGGCACTCCCATTTTCTTTGCTTTTCTTTCAGGAATTCGCTAAACTTAGATTTCATTCTCTTCTTTATTTGCTAAGTACGTATGTATTTGTAATTCCTGTAACTCATGGCTTTTCTTTTTTAGTTTTATGAATCACTATACCATACTTCAACAAGCACACAGAGAATTCAGCTGGGTTATCTGGCTGAGATTCAATGAAAAGCTAATCCTAATGATATGGCCTGCATTGCCATGCTATTTACACTCCTCAGAAAATTTACAAACAAATCACTTGAAATTAAAGTAAGATTATTCTCTAAAGGTATGTCAGATTTTTGATAGGATAGGTGAAAGGTGGACGTTCAAAGCTCCTATTTTTTCAAAGAAATACAGAAATTAAGAGAAATAAAGAAATAAAGAACAAGAAATTACCACATTTTTTTCCATTAGCTTGTCAGAAATCAAATCAGAGTGCTGGTTCACGCAGTTTTCAGGTGATACGGGAGTCATGACTGTATGGTCAATTGCTGGTATTTTTTCTTCTTCATAATAATAATTTTCTTCATAATAATAATTATGACCCCATGTACTCAATCAGACCTCTTGAATTACAGCCCCAGATTACAATCAATAACTGCTTTCCACTGAGGTTGTACGGATGCCATCGGTACACATGGCAGGATAAAACACTGTCACCTTCACCTCTCTGCCTCTAAATGATACCAGCATATTTTAAGGCAGATGTCACTACAGTGGAAGTTTTATGGTTTAATACATGGCATTGAAAGAATAAGACGACCAAAACCAAAAAAAAAAAAGCATCCTATAAACATCACCAAATGTTTAAGAAAAATTCTCATCTTTTTTCTCAAAATGTTTGAAAAAAGCTCATTATTAAACTCCTTGACTAGAGGCAGATGGCTTATTACATTGTTATCATCCTACTGTTACCTTGTGCTCCCTGCACCTGCGGGTTTTACCAACCTATTGTACCATATTAAACAGCCTATAAGACGTTTGAAGAAGAACATGCATTTTTGTGATGTGTATAGACAGTGGCTAAAATAGCAAGGTCATATTTTCTAACTAGCCTTCAGGTACCATTGCAATACAAACAGCAATAACATTTAGGGAGGAAAAAAAAAATCAACCTGCCCAATTATGGGAACAAGCTCATCAAAGGAAGAAAGATTTTCTGGGAGAGAAAAGCTGCTGTTACAGCTGGTGTCAGCAATCTTAGGAAACTGAGGGACCAAATGTTAGCTGGGACATTCCAAACAAATCCTGAACTATAAACCAAATGGTAATAAACAAAGCTATTTGTCAGTTGACCCCCTTGGATGTTTTTAACAGGCAAGCAGCATGCCCATAGCCTGTGGCAACTCGCAGACTCCCAGTGATAAAATCGTGACAGCTAACAGATGAATCCTTTCTGAATTCTATTAAACAAATTAATAATCTTAGCAACATCATTACAGCAAAACATCCATCTTCTGCAACAGCTGTTCTTCCATTGCTTGTTGCATTTATTTTCTGTGCTCTTGCCCTGCTTTATGCAGTACAACTTCACTCAGAGACTGAACTTCAGTACATCAATGGCACACATACACAAATAGATTATTTGCCTTTTTTACGCATTTCCATCAGTTTCTACAAAATGTGAGCTTTTGTTTGAACAAAAACATTTCTAGCTATTTTGTTTCTAAAGTAAACAACAAACTTTGGTAGTCTAGTGAGAATGAAATGCAAACCCTAACAATATACAACTAGGTTTCATCTAAAGCCTTTTCTGAATTTTTCAATGCAGCAACCAAGCTATAAAATTGAATCTAATATGCTCTTGTTCAGTCTTTAGCTGACTACTTAATGCTAAATGAAACTTGCTGGAAGTTAAAGTATGCCTTAAAACGTATCAACTGCTATCAAACTGCTACTGAATTTGTTCTGGAGTTACAATCTGCACCTCTGTAACCAGAAAATAAGAACGCTCTTATCATTTTCAGGAGAGAGTTTCCAGAAGATCGTAGCCAAGATAAACAACTAACAGTTAGTTTAGGAGAGAGAAACAACAAAGAAAGGAAAATTTCACACTGCATATTGAGCCCAATGATCACCTCTCTGTGCCAGCACCTCTGAATTCACAGACCAGTATTTTGTCAGTTTGTGATACCCAGGCACTTGTACCTAATTCTGGACCTGTCTGTGTAGGAGTGTAACACCTTTCTCAGGCAGTGCTGTTTTGCTTTATCCACTACACATTCCGCGAAGGAACATGTTTCAGAACCTGCTTTTGTCAGACACAAAATTATTTAAGAATAGCTTCTTTTAAGCGCTAAGCATACCTTGCACATACATGGCAGTATTTCAGTGGCCCTCAAGATTTACAGGAAATTCCGGCTACAAAATATTTTTGCCTTATTTTTAATTAATTTCTTTAACTTTTATCTTCTCTAACACATCAGTGTCCACTCAGCAGTTAAATTAGCTCAAAAGTACAGATCTCTGTATTGCAGGGGTGACCTCAGCGGTATGCTTGCAACAGCAGTAATCATTGTGGAAGCATATCAGGGCTTTGGAAGAGCTTCAGTGGATGTATCAAAACGTCAAATGTGTGCTAGATCTGGTTCCGTTACTAACTCACTGTCTGAAATTAAATTCAGTTCCTATCTTTAGGGCGTGGTTGTAAACTGAGGATAATGGTACTCATCCACCAGCCACAGAACACTCCAAAAATTGTGGCTGACAAAGTACTTGGCCTCAAATTTACAGTGAGACTAACCTGAATTCAGACTAAAGAAGTAACCTCTTGCAGATCCTTGAAAATCAGACAACACGATTGCTACATCATTATTTTATTTACATTCTCACTGTGCTGTCTGAGTATCTCACAGAGAAGGAAAAAAAAGTGGAAATAATATTTTTTGAAAAATGAAATTTTGTATAGGAAGATATTTTGACAAAACTTACATTCCAGAAAGTCAAGAAAATGCAGGGTTAGTGTGCTGTGAGTAGTGTCCACACATCTCTCTCTTCAACAATGGACTCAATTCAGGTCCATGTATTATAGCATTAGGTACGTAACAGACAGTAAAAGGCAAATGTTTTCCTCGGAGCATCACACAAGAATGTTTAACAGATTTCCCACTCAAAGCCTAAATAATATAAATGAAAAAAGTTTACTATGTCTAATCATCTTTAGTGAGATACCATGCCTGCATAACCACTTCAATGATCATACAACAACCAGAAAAATAATTTAAGTGGGAGAATACAGTTAAGCCTAGTCAGTTCCCATCTGCTCTAATTTCTGTCAGAGTATCTATTTGTCTTTTTTTTTTTCTTCCCTGAAGCTGATGTTTGTCTCATGCAAGGAAGGATTCCCAAGGGCTTCTTTTTCCTCCTTTCAGTGCTCCACTGTGACACCAGCTGTCAGAATAACTACATGACAAAGCATTATCGCGTTTAGATATGGAGCCAAAATCTCCTTCCACTAATTCTGAAATACCCCTCCCTCATCCACTCTTTTGGTTTCCTACTCACACATGCTGTGGCATGGGAATTCCATCAGAAAAACGTGTCATTTTTTTTTCCTGTTTCCCATATCTCTATCAGTATGAAATCATTAGAAACAGACATCATCAGTCAAATGCAAAACGTGAAAGGAAGGAGACATAAAATCCTTCATCTTACCACTATGTAATGCGCATTTAGTAAGCTGCTGTTTATGAACAGAGAATTTCAAGGCAACTAACATGAAGAGGGCTAGGAAGTCCTTTTTATAAGGAAGAGTACGTTGTCTTCTTTCTCCAGCTCCATATAAAAGAAAGGAGAAAGCCCTGCTTGGGCTTTCCTTCAGAGGCAGACCTGGTTCCTTTGTGCTCTGCTCCTCCTGTGCTCGTGTCCCCTCACTGAGATGTACGTGTACAGCACTGCACACAGAAAGACATCACAGACCTGGTCAGGAGCTGATGCAGATTAAAGGTGATAGGGAGTGAGGCAGGAGCAAACAGCATCAAAAGGGCTGCTTAAACCAGCGCAACATTTGAAAGTAATGTTCGACTATAGCCTAATTCTTCCAAGCCCTTCTTATGATGTGCTCAGGGAGCCAAACTGCTTAACACAGGGTCATGCAAGCAATTTGAGAAGATAGGGACTGAGGAGGGAGGCATTCATGCTCAAGTCCTTCTTGGATAGCAGCCAGAATATTTTACAGGGGAAGATTAAATTTAATTAAGTTTTATAGGTTAAAAACATTTCCTCACTGTTGTTGTCTGTCATAATGGTTTAGAAATGCATAATCGAGTCTCTTTTTCCCTTTCATCCACACACTTGATATTAGATCATTGCCCTTGAGAGCTCAGCTGCAGACACTAATTTTTTGTACTTTTAAGTGACTATCGAAACATTTATTCTGAGAAAGAAATAGACATATGGCACAAAACTAACGCGTGGCACAAAAATCATACTAAACATGTAAAAAGATCTATTGAAATAGAAGACTGCCTAATTTTGAAGGCACAATATAGACATCTGTTTATTCACTGGGAAGGAGCACTGTCCCTTACAATGTATTATCAGCTTTATACGGGCTCAGTTGATCATCAGACCAACCCCTCTGGGCAGGTGAGAGCATTCAGGCTCTGTTCAAGCCTGAATCTCTTCCTGCTCAGGATCATGGTTGCTAAAACTTGGGTTTGGAAAGGGAAAACTTTGAATGACCTCCCCAGAGTAGGCCTGAATTGTGAAGGGAAACTGGCTGACCAATTTTATGAAGGTTGGATGGGAATCCAAAGCCTCAGCTGCAGACATTGCAGAGCACCTCTGGCTGCTGGGCAACAAAATCCACCACATGCTGCACCATTGGCTGGGAAGATCACCCCTTCCCCTCTTCTGGCTGCTAACCTGCTCCTCCAAGCATTAGCATGTTCTTAGCTTTCCTCAGAAGAACTATATTCCTGTAAAAATTTGGATGGAAGACTGGATTTTGAAATGTCAACATTTGGGGTAACCTGAGTGAGCTCATCTGAGGGCTGCTTGCCTCCCTATTCCATCACACAATACATCCACACGCCTGCCATCAGCCCGCAGCCTCACAGACAGATTTTGACCACTGGAGAGTCCTACCTAGGCAGTAAGAGGTAAGCATGAAGCATAGAATTGAACTATTGGTTCCACAAAACAAAGCAAGATTTCAAAATCTAAATATTCAGGTTTTCAGTGAAATTGCTTTTCACTTACACAATTTTTCTTTTATTTTAATGAGTGAAAATCTTTTTCAGAGTTAGCAATACACAGTATCAGCCAGAAAGTTATCTTTGTCTGTAAAAGACTGCTAATGCTAACTATAATGGTGTGTCATTTTTTAAATGATTCATATATCTGTAAACATATGCAATCATAAACCACAGAAACATTGTATCAATCTGCAAATTGACCGTTCAGTATTTTAAACAGAAATACTTACTCTTATTTCAGAGACATTCTTAGATAGATGAATATGCATGCAAAGTACACAAATTATCTATTCCTTTATTAGTACTTTGAGAACACATTTTGTGTAATTAAAGCTAGATACCTAAAAAATTAGACTTTATAGAAAGACCCTCTGTAAGTAATATACAGCAGTTTCACGGACATATTCTCTTACCCCATTTAGCAATTGTGATCTACTGCTTTATTTTCCAAATGAAAAATATTTCATCAAATTTTGACAGTGACAACTTCAAAGAGTACATAAAACCAAAAATGTCAGATTACACCATGTGGATACAACTGCCATATAACGGAAATGCTTTCTTAACCTCTTACTATAATTTATTTGCCACCACTACCACCAACACCAGCAGCAATAAAAGCTGCCTGGCAGAAAGGGACCTGGGGGTGCTGGTCAATAGCCAGCTGAACATGAGCCATCAGTGTGCTCAGGTGGCCCAGAAGGCCAGCAGCATCCTGGTCTGCACCAGAAATAGTGAGGCCAACAGGAGCAGGGAGGTGATTGTCCCCCTGTACTCGGCTCTGGTGAGGCCGCACCTCGAATACTGTGTTCAGTTTTGGGCCCCTCACTACAATAAGGACATCGAGGTGCTGGAGCATGTCCAAAGAAGGGCAACAGACCTGTTGAGGGGTCTGGAGAACAAGGCTTATGGGTAGCAGCTGAGGGAGCTGGGGTTGTTTAGCCTGGAGAAAAGGAGGCTCAGGGGAGACCTCATCACTGTATACAACTACCTTAAAGGAGGTTGTAGCAAGGTCAAGATCAGTCTCTGCTCCCAAGAAACAAGTGAGAAGACAAGAGGAAATGGCCTCATGTTGCACCAGGGGAGGTTTAGGTTGGACATTAGGAGAAATTTCTTCACTGAAAGGGTTGTGAAGCATTGGAACAGGCTGCCCAGGGAAGTGGTTGAGTCACCATCGCTGGAGGTCTTCAAAAGACGTGTAGATGTGGTGCGTGTAAACATGGTTTAGTGGTGGACTGGGCACTGCTAGGTTAAGAGTTGGGCTAGATGATCTTAGAGGCTCTGACCTAAATGGTTCTATATTTGCACTGTAAAATAACTGATATTAAAGGGATTTCAAAAGAGATTCTGCAACTATCAAATCATTAAGCACTATAACATTACTCTGAGCTAAAGCAGTGGTAGTACTCCTGGTTTACAGACTGAGAAGCTGGCTGAGGACAAACACCTGCCAGCATGCCTGTACAGGTTACTGAAGGCCACTGCAGAGATTGCCTGGTTACTGCTGACCTACGCTACAGTATATGCGTAGCACAGCTTACTGTAACTCTCCACTGGACACCAGTTTGGGACGGAAAATAGTAGAGCTCTGTGCCACATTAGTAGGGCAAAACTTGGGTAACAGAGATCATGTCATAACTCTCATTTCCACTGTGGACTCTACATCATCATAACTCACTTCTGGTGCACTGCAGCAATATACAAACCAGTAATTCCAGCTTATCTGAATTGTTGATGCACTCAAAATGGTTCAGAACTGAAGAGAAAATCACAAATATCCATATAAAAAAACAGAGGGTACCAGTTTTCTTACTGAGAGTATTAGTGGAAGTAACACGAACAGCCATAATTAAATTACAGATTGAAAGTGAGGATTATGGCAAGCTTTCCATGAAATACAGTTCTCTTGCTCTTATACATGTACATGCACTTTTCCTCTTTTTCTAGGTTACTTTCTTTGCCTTAATCTTAGAATTAGACTTTTTTTTGACATCATTTACATCTCGCTTTACTCACTAAGTCTTTTGATACTATTTTTCTATGAAGTTTCCATTCCATAAAACATTTTCACTGCTTTTCAATTGTATTGCCCTTCAATATTCTCTGCTATTGCTCTTCCTTCTTTTCTTTCCCTTTCTTCATACATAAGTTGTCCATTAACACTTTTCCATTCTTCATCCCAACCTTCCTTCTCACCATCCACCTCATTGTTTCTCATTCCATCCTACAGCTTTGTTCTCTCTTCTGTTCACATCAGCATGGCCCCTAATATATTGCAAGGGCAGTCCTGGTCACCTTTCAAATGCAGCTGATAGCATTACAAATGACAGGTTGATGGTAGAGTGAACTGCAAGTATTGTTCTCCAGATACATATGAATATGAACTTCTAAGGATCTAGCATAGCCTTTTATTTGGGGGCAGGAGGGCAGCCTTCTTCTGTTAGAGACTTTAAAAGCACCACTGGTTACACAGGTTTCTTGAGTTGTGACTCTAGTAAGGAACAAAAAGAATCACAAGGACCTTAACTAACCTGGAAACCTGTGATCCATTCTGGTCCATTCTTCTGCTCCGTACTGGAAAGTCTCGGCTGCACGTGGAGCAGACAGCAGGAACCAGTCATATTCTTTGCCAGCTCCAGGAACAAAAGTTAAGGAATGGCCCACTCCAGTAGTCTTGCCCTCCGCTTTATAGTTTGCTCTCACCTGGTGTGTGGCAGCTTAAAAGGTAGCTTCGGCCATCCCTCCCCCCATTATTGTAATGGGCTACAGAGTTTCCCGAGGTCCTTTCAACTCACTGGTCTTTGGACCCAGCATCTCATCCTGAAGAGATGAAAGTGGACAAGTAAACCATTCAGCTCAGAAAGTGAGGTCTAAGGGGCCTAAACAGCAGGAGTTAATTAAATTCAAGATACATCCAACCCAATTTGAAGTTTTATTCTGGCTGACCTGTCCTGGTGATCAGGTCATGCCGTACAAGAGCCAGCCATTCAGGTTGGAATGGGAAGCAGAAAAGAAACATGACTGTACTCTAATGTGGCATCCAAAGCTCTTACTCAAGAGACACTTTATAATGCATATGGTACAGTGTTAAAATTAAATAGATTGAGGGTGATCGGTGGTTGCTACATTATTTATGTCAGTGGGGCTCACCTAACAAGTACATGTGATAACATTTAGGAATAAGATTATTATTCATTACTGTATGAAGGTAAGGGATTCAACTCACTTTCACGTATCAGGCAAAGAGTGCCCCCAGCTGCCCTATTGCACCACATTCCACCTGGTGATAAAGCAAGAATCACACACAAGGAGGTAATCCAGACTGAATTGCACTGGTCCTGGAGTAGCCGCCAGCCCATAGTAGTCTTAAAATTTGGTTCCATGTATCCATATTGTCCACTTATGTAGTCTCAATTTAGAGCATCCAACTGCTTCATCCCTTACAGCATGTGATTCTGGGGCTCTTGTGAAGCCACAACAAAGGGCCTTGTGGTGTCTTCTGCCCAGTGTCATTCACATGCCATCATCAAAAGGATTGAGATGGATTATACAAGAGGTTGCCCACACTACAGATATACAAGCTCTGAGGTAAACTCCAACATACCGGTTTGGTTGCTCTGGAGCCCTGAAAACACTGTTAAGGACCCACAGTAGAGGATTAGCAAATTTGGTTTTGGTTCTAACTTCAGAGCCACTCTTGTACCATGAGTTAGATGCAGCCCATGCTCCCATTGCTGATACAGAATGAATGAAGCTAAATTGAAGATGAAAGTGAAAAGCATTATACAATGTTTCTAGTTATGAACTTCTAAACTCCAGATTTATGATGTCAGTAAATCCCAGAATTAAAAAAAAAAAAAAGACATTTCACACTGTCAAAATTTTAGAGAAAAATCAGAATTGCAGACCATGAAATCCTTAGAAATAAGAAAACACAACTTTCATTTTCTTGCTGTTCGGATCTCCAAGAATTTATAGCTGAACATTTGGATTTGACAGAACTGTTAACCCTGCTGTAAAAGGCACATTGGCAAACATGCTCACGTGCTCTTCCTGAGAGCTCTTAGAGGACCATTTGACTCCTGGCTCTGCAACTTTTCCAAACACCTACCAGTGCTTCCAAGGACACACAGGAATAATCTAATTCCTAATGGAAGCAGCATTTCCTTGGAAGAATGGTCAGGAGTATCAAGTTGCATAAACTCCAGAAAACCGGCCAGTGGAACTATCCTTACAATTTTTTGGAACTGATCACTAGACAAAGATAAGAATAGTACAAGTAGCAAATTATCCTTTTGCAATGGCCCAAAATATACACAATAAAGCATAAGCATGAAACACATTAATGGCATTTCCAAACCCCTGCGCAGCCCTAGTCCAGTATAGAGAAGGCCCGCGAATCTCAATTACTTTTCCATGGTGACACCTGTAATTAGCAATACATTTTCAACTACTGCCAACCTGGTTTTCACTTTAGTACCTATAATCTTGCAAAAGCACTCCATCACAGGTGTAAATTCTGTTGCCCTTTATGTCTGCATATCTATTGTTGGCTTCATGTGCCAGCTATTCAATGCACTCACAAAATTAGGGCCACAATCTTACAAGCCACATTAAGGCCCTTGGAAGTAATAACTGTAATAGTCAGCTGGAAACTGGAAAATTGGAAAAATAGGTGGAATTAAAATATTCAGACAATAAAGGAACATATATGCATTTTCAGATCAGAAACAGAAAAGATTATCAGTCCTTGTAACCAAAGCACGCAAGACAGCAACTCCAAGCCTATGTTATTTCTGATTTTCATTCACCAGAAGTGGCTCCCTAACTAATCCAAAAATAACATGATATATATATATTTTAAAAGAATTTTGCAGGAATTAGGTAAAAAAATCTCTCAGGAAAAATGTTCATAGTTAATAGCTTCTTTCCGGTTTTGTTGGACACATGTCCAACTCCTAAAAGTTACTTACAATCCAAGTAAAAACATAGCTCTGATTTTCTTTTGGAAAATATCAAAGGGTCACACTTCACTGAATTAACCACATCTTTAAATCAAAGATGTTTTTTTGTTCTCTGATTCCTTGCTTTTACGTTCGTTAACCTAACACTTTAATCCACAATTACAGAAAAGGTAATATTTTTTCACTGATGCACCACAATGCGATAGTCAAACAGGTATTAGCATAAAATTCAGACTTTTCTGTAAATCTTGTTTACACCGCATGCTAACTCATGACTATTGATAAATACAGTTCTGTCCTTAATTTGATCAGACTTGCACAGCAATCTGCTGCTTTTTTTCAGTCCAATGAAAAAGTTATAAATGCCATGAACATGATATACAATTTATCCTTCAGGCAATTCCAGTAGTTCAATTGGGTAATTACACAAACCTATTCACATCTTTGCAGCTAGGGTCAATAATGAACTGTTGAGTCAAGTCCTAGAAACACGAAGGTGTTACTGAGAGTCCCTGCACCTTTGACGCTCTACACAGAGCAGAGATGTGCCTGAACACACTCATAAAAGTCTCCACACACTTGGAATTCCAAAAATCAACTCTCAGATACATGACAGATGCTATGAAGACTCCTACAAACATCCTAGTGCTTTCAACACATCTGACTGCATGATAACAGCACCGGACCAAAAATTTGGCAAGATCAAAGGAAAACCCCCCCTGAAATGAATATGGAAGGACAAGTGCTGGACTTCTTGCAGGTAAATTGCTGTAATTTAACACTCAATAGTAAAATAGAACTTGAACTTCTTCCATGTAAATAAGGGAAATAAATTAGGACGTCGAAGAAAAGGGAGAGAGAGAAATAATATGCAAGAAACCTTTCCTGAAACTCAAAATGGGTTATGCTTAACTGTAAAGGTGTGGTGGTTTTACCCAGCTAAACAGGCGACCTCCACCACAACCGCTCGCTCACTCCCCCTCCTCAAAGAAACAGGGGGAGAAAATATGATGGACCAGGGCTTAAGGGCTGAGATAAGGACGAGCAAGTTACTCACTAATTATCGTCACGGGCAAAACAGACTCAACATAGGGAGATTAGTATAATTTATTACTATCACTAGCAAACTAGAGCAGTGAGAAACTAAAAGCAAACTAAAAACACCTTCCCCCCATCCACCCTCTTCTACCTCCTCCCCCCGAGCAGAGCAGGGGAAGGGGAATGGGGGCTGCGGTCAGTCCGTATCACTTTGTCTCTGCCGCTCCTTCATGGTCGCTCTCTGTTCCCCTGCTCCAACGTGGGGTCCCTCCCACGGGATGCCGTCCTTCCCGAACGGGTCCTGCGTGAGCTTCCCACAGGCTGCAGCCACGTAAACCCAATACAAAAGGATTACAAAGAAACCCAACTTTATACTGCTTAATCCACTTCTACAGCATGGGAAGATGATACATTCTCGCTAGGACTAAGCTGTAATCAGATTTTTTTTTAGTTCCACTTGCTTCACAGATCATGTACAAGTTGCCCTATAACGTAAGAGCTGTAATGGGTAATCTACTGTTTGCGCCAGAGACAAAAACATCAAGATTGCCATATAAAATCAAAAACAAAATGTGACACTGGCTGTACCTTTTAGAATGCCTTCTTTAAAATATTCCTTTATACTATCAGATCCCTCTCCAGACCCAATAATTTGTAATAAATTACTTTAATCACAGCATTAACAACATGCCTAGGACAGACAGGTAGATACACATATGCAATGGCCTAATTCATGTGGTAACTGATTGCAGAGAAGGAGAGGAATTTCATCAGCTCAGATTCTAATCAAAGAAAAGGTCAAGTTTCTTGTAGCTGTAAGTCAATTGTAGGAATGATTAAAGGTGCATTCACCTGCCTGGCAGGCACTCCTCACTTCACCCATCGCAGACCTCCCCACAGCCTGGCTCCTCTCCCTGTCCTCCAAGGGAATCAGATGTCTGCCAGCAATTAGCCCTAACGAGCTAGTAGTACTTTCCTGAGAGAGATGTTGACAAGCTTAATTGCAGAAAGCAACTGTAGAGTCTCTGCCTGCCTGTAACTCCTGATTTGCCAGGTAGCCTGCAAAGCTTGTGAAATGTACAAGTATACCTCCAGATAAAGTGAGGTGAGGATGTCAAATTGCTACAGACTTTCCGGAAACTCAAGAGCAGTTTTGGTTCAGCACTTGGAAAATGGTACATATCCTCTGTTCATATTTTGAGTACTGATGTCTGTTCCAAGTTTTGACTGACTTGCTCTCCAGTTAAAACAGTAATGTTTTCTGGGAAACCAACACCTCACATTTTATTTTTGTAGATATTTTGTGGTGTAGTTACATTAATTACACTGTAGTTACTTTGATTACTATATGGTTCTAATTTTGATGTCTGTAATTACTACCACTTCATATAGTTAGAAGCTTAATTTAATGCCTGAATTAATTTTAATTACCTCTTAAGTTCCTTACTTTCATATTTGATACATGCACTTACTGCAAAATTCCACTATCAGAAGATTAACTTAATTACATTATTTTCAAGTGAATTTCTATTCTCAGGCAATTCCTAGTGATCTGTGTGCTCACATCTTTAATTAGTCTCTAGTACATTTTGCATTTCTGTGTTGGGAATGCACTACTTTAATTGCGTTGTCCTTTTTGTCTGGTAATTGCATAAAATTTTTTAAGTTCACGTGTGACAGAGATGACAGGGATTCAGTTTAACCTTACTGAAAACTATCAGTAAAATAGTGCAAAAATTATATCAAGCTCTTATTTCCTGAGCTCTGAAAAAATGACAGTCAAGAAATAAATCTCACACAAACAGTTCCACCATGAGATGCTTTGTGATGCCGTGCAGTTTTCTCATAAATTTATAAACTCTATTCGTATTCATTGGTTCTCACTGTATGAGTGTATGGCTATTATGTCACATAATTGTTCCAGTAAGTCAAATGAAAAAAAGATTTGCTCCAACCTCAGATGCCAAATCCACGTCTAACACACTTCACTCGAGTGGACCTGACCACACACACTCAGAGCTGAACTAGTTTCAAAACCAACAGGGTCACCAATGAGTACTACATGAAGGTCCTCGATACACCTCCAAAAACAACAGGCAATCTCTCATCGCTACGATGACAGCAACCCCAGTAGGCATCCTACAGAACTGCATAATAATAATAATAATAATAATAATGTCATCCAGTCAGAAATTTTCAGCAGATAACAGAATAATTAGATATGAAACTGTCTCATTGTTATCTTTCTGACTAGGTAAAGGACTATTATACCATTTTGGACCGGACACCAAAAAATTTGGAGACGTTAGTGTACTACAGGTTTAAACACCATAGGCACCTTCGAATAACTACAAATACCAGCTCATATTCAGTGCAGTCAAATGCTTTCCATTCATGGGGTTTGGATGTACCTTGCAGTTTCTGAAAGTGAAATTTGACATCAAATGACGAAAGTGGATTTTGAAGTGATCCAGGTCCTTCATGGTGAGGACTATGCATTTTTACAGGCTATACTATAGTAAGTTCCTGTATCTTATCAGACCCTAGAAACAACCCTAAGACATATGATTTGTCATACAATGATTAAAATAACCAGGAAAGCACAAAAATAGCTCACTTTTTCTAGTAGATTTTCTGAGATGCATACAATTTTAAAATAGATGTCTAAATGCTGAGTAGCAATCAGCGCATCTAATCTCATTTTCTCAGATAACTGTTATAAAAACCGAGATTAGATGCATTAGCCATTTTATGTGGATGTCTAGGTAACAACTTCTACTCCCAAGAGAGCAAGTGACACAGCACGGGTCAAGGCTTTCTTTATGAGCTGTTCCATTGACTTCGATAACACTGTTCCAATGGGTAAAGTTAAGCACTGTTTTAGAACTGAAGTTTACTGATAACTACTCATAAAAGGTATGATAATGTGTAACAAAAAGAAAATCAAATGTTACAAACCATTACAAAACCAAATGAGATGGGCTTCTTTAGGTAGAAAATACCCTCAATTCTAAATGAAGTCAACAGGAACAGCAAGAACTTCTCCCTTCAGAAAACCCATTTAAACCTGGGAGACAGTAATATGCACAGAGCATTTATGCCTAAAGAACAGAAAATCTCAGAAAAGCTACATTCTCAGCCCATTTGCCACCTTTTCTGTTTGGAGACCAGCACTGCATGAGCACAGTGAAGAAACGTGATGACAAATTCTGCTCAGTTTTTCAAATTCCTTGCATACAGCATCCCTGATAAGTTAAGGCTCTGAAATTGTTTTAGCAGTGTTAATGTGCAAGTTAATTAAAGGTCTTCAGTCATGTATATGGATTCATATAAGACTGATTAAAAAAGCTGTATGAAAGGTACTCTAAGCCAATGATCTCTTACTTTGTCGATTAGTTTCTTGATGAGATTCCACAGGGAAAAGAAAGAAATTAAGTAACGGTGCAAAATGGCATCGGGGGGAAAAAAAAATCCAGTGATTCCATTTAACTAAGTATGGATGTTCCTGTCCACAGTGCATATTGCCTCTTTGCGTATATACGGACATACGTACATGGATCACATACACAAAGCCCTAGTGGCTCTTCACTCGCCTTCCACATCTCATTCTTCTCACATTCAATACCTCTCACATTTCACTCTCTAGATACTGCCGAAGCAAACGAAGATATGATGCTACAGGACACCAAGCACTATAACTTTGTTCTGTTGATTTTTTTTATTTTTGATATATGTATATTTTTAGACTGTCGATATTCGGAGTTATTTAATGCTACTAATGTACTGTATACAAACAACACATTTTTCACATGCTAGACATGTTCTGTGATATCAGAAACGTGGGCTTTCTTTAGGATTTGCAGGGTTTTTTTAAAACAATTTTCTGGTTCTTTTGGGGGTGCCAACTGTTTTTATTTTGTGGAAACTTTATACTAGTACCAATAAATGATAAGGTTAAGATGCGTCAAAACAATTCTCTGGCTACATTTTTTAGCTTAAAGTTAACCACCTAACCAGCAGCTGGCACAGCTTGTAATCACACAGAATATGTCTACTGTTTCTAATGTTAATTTGCTTGGTAGTTCAAATAATACCTTACACATTTGTAATTGTAATAATTGTAATAGCTAAAACATTAGTGGTCTCTTTGTCTGTACTAGGCTTCTAGTGTTTAAGACAGTCTGCTTCCTCATGGGAAAAACAGATGTATTATTATTACTGGTCAAAGTGATATCCTGGAGTCAGCTCTGAGCTTGAACAACTGACCTGACTTTTCTTATAAGACAACAGTGATGTGGTACCAGGCATAGGTCCTCTTTACTACAAATCCTGCCTGTGCCATTCTAAAAAAAATATTCATCTTTGCTTGAAGTTTGAGTCCTATTGTAAGTAAACGGTAATAGCAGACATAGAAAAGGGAGAGATTTGTCAAGGTGTTCAATTGCCCAGGTATCCACGGAACCAGATGAACTATGTGTGATCCTTTCCAATGACTTCTTACTTTTGTTCTCATTGGCAGAAGCTTGGGGAGTAAGAGAAACATCAGGACAAGGCAAATATGCTTTTATTTATAGATATATATACATATATATACACACACATGCATGCGCATGCCTTGCTCTTCAGTTCTGAATCTGGTAACTTATTTGCTTGTATATGTAGAAATATTTGTAAATAAATATCAACAGTAACTGCTGGCACCTATACCAATTTTTAAGCGAGAGCTAAATTTTAAATATATTTACATAGCTGCTGCAAATCATCTTTTGTGAGGCTTTTTACTGGATACAGGCTTCACAGACTGCTGAAAAGTAATCAGTGTGGAACTTTAAAATACACATAGGATTAAGCTAAAACGAAAAATTCACAAAACTATGTATCCCAAATTATCTCCCACCATTTCATTATCTTTATGGTGAGCATTAAACAAATAGTATTAATGTAAAAGCTAATTTATCTGCAGGAGTATTATCATGAAAACATTTTTCTCATTTTTAATTTAGTATGATATTTATAATTAGGCTTGAATCTTTAACTATATTCCACAAATCCTTTTACTTATGCAGCCCATGAATTTTTAAACTGGATTTCACTTCTTAGTTAACTACTTTCTGCAAACCCTATTAATATTCAAATTTAAATTCAGGAAATAAAGATACTGAATCAATATGATTTTGTTGGATGCTACCTTGCCATCCAACATTTTCTCGAGTATATATGCCAATTTTTAAATCTCTAAACAACAAAAACAGATACTTGAGATATTCTCACTTAGGCAATCAAGAGATGGCTTTCCAATGCACATAAAAAAACTGAGCAAGGAATCCCAGTATCGTTGGTTCACATAGCATACCACTGCATGAAATTTTTAACAAAAGTTTGTAACATGAAATTCAGGAAACACTGCTTGCTAAAAAGCCAGATTTTTCACCTGTTCAAGTGGTGTATAGCACATGTGGCTACCAACCTTCCAAATGATCATTCACATCGCTTTAACTTTACCTATGTTAATAAGCATTTTGAAGTATCACATCATGTTTACAAACAAGCACATGGTCATCTTCAGAATGCAGATTTCCCTTTGCAAATAGATCCATTTTCTTGTAGATAAATTCCATTGAAATAAACTGTATTTAACTCTCCAAGATCACATTGCTGTTTCACATAACCTGATAAATATTTATCTGAAAGCAATTAAACAGCAAATGAGAGGGTGTTTGCCAATAAAATATATTTCTCCCCCAAACTGGAATCTGAATTCTAGTCCTCACATTGTTATATTTCAAAAGGTCCAAGTAAATAAAATATCATGGTTAGGTTATTTTTGTTTAGAAGTAGTTTAAAAATGTTTCCTTACCCCATAAATAACTAAAAGGGAAATTTTTCATTTGGATTTTTTCATTCAAAGTTTCAGTTCCTCATGACAGATTTTTCAAGTGACCGTCTGCATTTTGTTCTGATTGTAACCGTCTTCTGTTTTGTCTCAAAAACTAATACAAAAAATAATGTCAGAATTTTGCATGAAAAGTTAAAATCAACTTTCCTGTGAGAATTTTTTTTTTTAACTAAAACATGTTTTAATGGGAAAATCTTTGCTTTATGCTTTTAGATAAGCATTTTTCTTTATATACATGACTAAAAGTAGTCAACTGTCCCTCTCAATAGTCTGCTGGCAGCAACTATTTCAATTTGCTACTTCCTAAAGTACTACATGAGATTTTTGTAGTTTGGTGACAGATGGAGTTATGTTTTTAATGCTATTAGTGTCAGAATTCATGGTGTCAGTTTAAAATGTAGCAAATTTATGGGCACATGGATATGGTTTATTTTCCATATCAATCAGATGTTTGAATGTTCATGGAACTTGGACACTTTCAGCTATTGGAGATTACCTGGGAGGAAAGCAAATACATTATATTCTAATTTAATATAAATGACTGAATTTCTCTTTTCTCTGTGACTAAAAATGTCATTGGTTTTCTAGCAAATACAGTATTCTGTACCTCAGAGCCTTGACCCTTCTTAATGATTGTGTCTATATACAGAAATATCAACTTTTTCAGATACTCACTTTCAGTTACCATTCCAGATTTCTCATTTGACAGGCCAAAATGATAATGCTAAACTCAACAGGTAACTACATAGTGACAAGTTTCACATTCGAAGTTCTGGTTTATCTAATTATTTCCACAGCCATGTTAAGGCTTATTTTATTTCCAAAACACATCAAATTGTGCTGTTTGCTCTCTTGTTAAATGTAGACATATGCTAATTCACCAATCTTTTCTCTCTCTGTCTCCCAGCTGATGAGATTGTTTGCATGATATATTTATCAAGCTAAAGAATCTTGTTTTAGATGATTTAACATAATGAAGCCTGGTAGTATGCTAGTTTATCATTAAGGTTACACCATACCAATGATATATTACACTGCAAAAAAAATCAGATGGTTCAAAGTAATGATGCATTTTGTTGATCCCTCAAACAATTCAGAGTAATGATTAATTCATTGATATATGATAAGACCATTGCATTGGTAATACATTACACTCAACACATTATTGTAATGATATGTCCTTAATGATACTCTGAGCATTAATGTCAGCATACCATCAGCTGAGCTGATTAGAATCTAAAAACCTACATTTGAAATGAATCCATCATGGAAAGATGCATCTATCTCCTTAAATATCTTAATATTTGTTATTCAAAGAGAAAACACGAGAAATTCTGCATTAAATTCCTNTTAATTAAAGCAGCATAGGGGGAAAAAGGCAATCACAATTAATTATCAATCTATATCTAAACTGAAATCATTTTAAATGTCTGAAAAAAATATTTTGCTATGGATAACTTCAGTTTGCAATATAGGAAGAAAGTCTCATGCATCCAGTAATAAAATGCCACTTGTTTCTGAAAATTAAATGTAGCAAAATTTTAAAGCATACTGCAGTTAGACTTTAGCTTTATTTTGGGCTTCAAATTTTGTTCTAGTTCCTGGAAATAAACACCCAGGAAAAAGCAATCACAGATTACATACAATGTAAACAAACACTGGACATCCTGGATAGAATATAATCATCCAAACTGAGGAAAATTATACGGAAACAAGTGAAAAAAGAATATTAGATAGAGAAACATTAATTGAAATCAGGGAGTAAAAAGAGATTATTAGATAGTCTTAAACCAAAATTTCATGAGCAAGAAAGTCGGAGAGAGAACCAGAGTTTCTCTTGAGCAATTCATAAGAAACAAGGAAAAATGCATTCAGAAAATGCATGACAGAAGAAAGAATCACTGCAAGAGTTAAAAATGATTGTTTTTTGAGAATTTTAGGCAGAAGAGAAGCCTTAGTATTTAGAAAAATTATATCAAAAATAATATATTGCCAAAAGTGATTCATATGAGAGATTTATTCCATCATTATTTCCATTCTGTCTTTGCTAAGAAGTAGCAGACTGCACAAACAGTGTAAATGTTTTACCATATCAAATAGGCTGTTTTAAAACAATCTGGTCTGGATAATGTGAACTCAAGACTCCTCAAGTCTTTATCACTGATTTACTCTTCTGGTTTTTTTGGTTTTTTTTTTNNNNTTTTTTTTTTTTTTTTTGGTATTTTTTTTTTTTTTTAGGGTAAGTTGGACTACAATGTTAATAAGATTACAGACTCCTAATTACAAGTAATTATTCAGAAAGTTAAAAGTAATTGCCTGAAAATTAATACTAGGGGAAATTTATTGCAGTTCCACTCAAACTTATGGAAAAGCTAGGATTAGGTTGAATCTTATAAAAGTTATACGATAATATAGAACAAGCAAATATGGTTTTCATAGAAAGCAGATTTTACAGAACAAAGCTTATATCATGACAGGTAATAAAATTCCTTAGGTAAAAAAAAGTAATCCCATAGATGTAATCTTCAGTTTTCTAACTCTGCAATTAGCACCACACAGCAAAAACACATTCCTGTTAATCTATTTTAAAAAGGTTGATGGATGATTAGTAAATTTAAGACCAAAGCCATCCCACTCATCATCAGTTTTTCTTTAAGGGCACACAATATGGTGGTGTGGGACAAACCACAGGTTTACCACTCTGAATCCATAGCAAATGGCCTCAACTACTGTGTCACCAAACTCCAGCAGCTACTAAAGAGTCAGGGGCTACTTCTTCACTAGCAAAAGGAACAGCACATTGAAGAGAACCAGTGACAAGAAGATAAGAGTCAGATAAATTCATCTTGGAAAATGAATGCAACTTTTTAAAAAGTAAAACAGCAAACGATGAAGAAAATGCCCTTGATGTCTACAAAACTACACTGAACATCTTTTAAGATATGCTTGGGGAGTGGAGGGGAGATACTCAAACAGGGTGAAATGTAATTGTGACATACTGGAGATCAGGAGAGACGATCCAAGGGGACAGTTTGGACTTGGTCACTACAGATCTCTAAGTGCTCACCTTTAAGTGGGGCCAGTAGGAGTTTAGAAATCATCTGGAGAGCAGCATTAAGCCTATTTCTTCCAAGTTAAAAGCAGTCTACTGAGACTAGCTGTAGACAAGCCATTATGAGCAAAGAAAGGATCTGAACAAGAACAACAAATGAGGTTTGAGGATCTATTTGTGAGAAGAGTGGAAAATTGATAATGAATTTGTGAGAGAAAATAAGATGAAGAGAAATGAAGCAAGTGAAATCTTCCAGATGCATAGAGGATAAAGCAAGGGTCAAAATAAATAAGCTCTTTGAACTGGTGGCAAATGTCAGGGTTGAAAAGTCCCATTCTAACAGTAAAGGGGCAGCAGGTGAGAAGGTACCATGCCTTTATGTTCCCTTCATGATCTAGGAGAGCTTGCATGCATCTTTCAACTCAGTGAGGTAGCAAGCTACTCCTAATTATTGTTAGGAAAAAAATAAATACAAAAACACAGAAAGCTATCCCCATGGCTTATTAAATTTTTGAAGTTACTATTCACTTTAAAGGCAATCACAAAGTAAATGGAACTAAAATGGTAACTTCCGTGTTATCCTGCTCTAAGTTCTTCCCCCTGCCCTCATCAAAACCCAACCCACGCCACAACCTGTTGTGATCTAAGGTCTGCCCCAACTCCACCTTCGCTGACAATCACAGAAAAAGAGGCACCCATGGTTACTAGTGTCCTGTTCAAATGTATCTCTATTTGCTGCAATAAATGCTTTTTTTCTGTTCTTGTCTGAATGCTCTTCTTTCTTTATTTCCTCCTCTTTTCTATATTTTTTTCCTTCTCTGTCACACTCCATTATCTCCATAAGCTTCATATACAACCAGATCCAAATGCCCTCTTAAGTCAATGAAAAGTCCAGCACTTACACATTAGGATGCACAACAACATCTCTCTTTATTCTTTATATCCTCTGCATCAACTTTGTTTCTCCAAACTATCAGGCAAAAACTACTCGCAAACTTTTCTCTCACCTCTTTACTTACCTGAAAGAAATTCAGTTTCCCAAGACATGCAATAACTTCCTGAAGGGAAATTAAAAGTGCATCATGTGTTTGCAGAGCTAAGTAAACAAGTTAGAGGGACTCTGACTTTGCATAACAAGGTGGGGCTCCTGCATGTGAAGGACCTCATGCCAGTTAATACCACTTGAGGTACCAGCTGATGTGAAAATCTTATCTGGCAAACGCCCTGCCATTTTGCAGCTGATTGAGCATTATCAAATAACTACATCTTTTGAGGAACTACAAGACTAAGAAGGATTTGAAAACTTGTGAAATTCTGGTCCCTGTAATAGAGGAGATGAAGAATACATTTTAAAACCACAGTGGAACTGTTCTATAGAAAGGAGAGCTATTGTTAAAAAAGGATGTAAGTGGCCTTTAGGACACAAGTAAAAGCCATTATGCCCAGCAAAGCTCAATTCCTTCTGTTCTGCACTATGAACACCTCTAATGATTTCCTGAATGACCCCACTGTTTTTGTGTGCAATCTTGCTGGCTAGAAAGTAGTACATTTGTAACTTTTAAAATATAATCTGCATAAATGCCTCATTACCCTATTATCTGCATTAGACTGGAAACACTAACTTGAAAAGACATTATCTATAGCATTTAAGATATAAAATTTAACTGAGTTCTCCTCAACGGACTACATTTTGCAGCCATCTAACACACATCACCTTTTTCCTTTTTAAAATTTGGGATCAATATAACTACCACTCTTTCAATTTTTCAAGTATTACAAGATATTTTTGTAATATAGTGATATATTCTAAAGTGAACTACTACCAGAGATCTCTAACTAAACCTATGTTCTTCCCTTTCAATTGCATGTTCGAGAATTATACTTGCTTTGTTTAAATAGATCTCCCTTTGTGAGCTTTTAAAAGAAGTTTCCTGTCCTTTGTTTTATACTAAATTTGATTTTTTTTTAATTACCTGTTTTCCAATGAATGGTCTAAGGTAATAACAGAATTAGAATGATTTCACTCACTTATTAGAATGCTTACAATAGACACAATTAAGGATAAGATACTTGTCCCTTACATCACTTAGTATAGTATCAAAAAAAAATGTTTCTATCTCATGTGACATGAATTCTTTTCCTTGAAAATGTACAGTCCGTTACTGAAAAAAGTACTGACATATTTCATTTTACACACTTATTAAAAGTGGCTGGAAAAGTTACAATTAGTTTGTGGAACCTTCTGAAACATTGAGATAAAACAGTTTTTGTTCAAACTCCCAGCTCTGTAGTTCTAACAAGATAGTAATAGTGGTGAGGCCAGAAGGCAAAATCAGTATCTACATAATACTATTCTTGACTTGCAAAATTGCTTTATTTCTTGAGTGCAGCTACTGTATGAGCAAAACATCCTTTCCTGTGATTCACATGTTTATATATAAGTACTGGCAAAAGCTTAAACGTGTATATTTTTTATGTAATATAAAACATTCATTTCAGTGTATATATAAATGCTTGTGTATATGCACACACATTATATACACAAATTACATATTTTATATGCATCTGCCAATACTTACTACAAAGGAAGTAATTCCTTTGGCTTCTGATTACAGTGCCTGCTTGTGGCTAGACTGTACCAATGGTGCTGTATGGGAGGACACAGCCGCATTTGC
>VXAL01019208.1:260244-275912 GCA_013399475.1 Chauna torquata
CAAATTTCACAACACAGCTCTAGACTGAAACCTAATTAATGCAAAAAAAAAAAAAAAACCACAACTATCCTTGTTTAGATTAACTCAACTTAGAGAGCCAGAGCAAGTAAAAGATATCCAGGATAAAACTCGTATTTGTCTTGATGGTCTTCAGTATCACTTTATTTTGTTACACTAGGGTCCTGTTTTCATTTCACTGATCTTATGGTAGAAAAATAATTTTTCCACACTGAACAACATTGGACATTCTAAAATAAAACTAAAATGACTACTTATTGCAATTAAGCAAAAAATGCTAGCTGTGGCTGGCTTTTTTTTTTTTTCCTGTGATTTAGGTGAATGCATCCAATCAATGCAACCATGTAAAACTTAATTAAAATTATCCACCTTCATGTGGATAATTAATTGCACCATTAGGACTCAGGTGCAATTGCTGCACATTTGCAGCAATCTCTGCACTCTCCACAACTCCTCAGTACACTGTAAGCTTCTGAGATACGTATTTAGTTTTACAGAGGGCAACTGCCATGGACACTGAAGATTTCATATTTATCACGCCATGGTCACTTGGAATTTCACTGAGACATCAAGGATTGAAAGTAAATCCTTTTCTACAAATGTCAATATCAGCCACTTGAAATAAAGAGAATTTCCATGAGAAAACCTGGCAACTGTCACTAGGTAAGAAGTAGATTCAGTTCTGTGCAAGAAAGGGAACAAAGTAAACATTCATGGAGCAACTGCCTTAAAACTCCTGATCTAGATCGCCTCCTCCACTGTTGCGTGACTGCTCATAAACCTGCACTGGGTAATTAAAGGTGTTTAACAAGGATATTAAGACAGTCATTTTTCACCTAAAATGCCCTATATACTCCTTCATTTTCTAATTCATTTCTATTCTTCCCTTGACTTAATTCTTCATAGGCTCCTAGGAAGCAGAATAGGCTGGCATTGCTCAGTCCTGCTCCAAACCCAGCTCCTTTTGCAGCAGCTGCACGCAGGCAACAGTGAAGCCCTTCCAGGTCATGGAATATTTCCTGGCATGATTTTCTATTCCTTTATGCTGTCCAGGTGACTTTAAAGGCTGTGCAATGTTATGCAACTACAGAGCAGTCCTCTGGGGGACATGCAGTGTGTCTGATAGGGTATGAGAAAGCTCCAGGAAACTGTTTTCACCTAAAGAGAAAATAAATTCTTCTGTCTTTGCTAAGTAGAAAAATGGGCTCCAGTTCCTATAATGTCCAAGTTCTAGGCTTGTAGAATTGTTTGGGTTGGAAGGGACCTTAAAGATCATCTAGATCCAACCCCCCTTCCATGGGCAGGGACACCTCCCACTAGACCAGGTTGCTCAAAGCCCCATATAGGCTTCGGACTAGATTCTGGATTTTTCTACTTCTTATAACCAAAGAAAATTTCTGAAACAATAGAAATTATCAAAGCACAACTAATACACAAAAAAATATTTTTAACTACAGCTGTTGTTCAAAGAATAGTATCACTAGGTCCTCAAGGGCTGAGCTTCAAGCTACTATTCATGAATAAATGAAGACTGGATTGTATTATTCCCACCAAGTGTGCATCTCTACTTCAGCAAAATTTAGCAGAAATCCATAAATTAGTTCTTTGGTAAAAATATCAAAGTTCCCATCATTTATCACCAGCAGGGCTACAACCACAGCACTCTGAAAACCTGTTTAATCAAAGTAATCTTCTGTCTTAACATTTACAAGCAGTGCATTAAATGCTTTGAAACTCACATGGACATCTGGTCCCAAAAATGACAAACCGGTTTCTGTTTTTTCAAGTTTCTCTGCTTTAAATTTGCATTACTGGAGGGGAAGGAAAAAAAAAGGAATACCAAAAGAATAATTAAAAAAACTGCCTTTAAAACATGTAAAAATAATAGGCTTAAATGAGCCAACAGATTTCTTCCTGAGCCTCTACATTCCCCCAGATTCTGTTTTAATTTAAGCCAAGGAACTTCAGGAAGACATCAAAAGGAGACGAGGCTCTGACATGCTTCAACAAATCCTTCAAGCGTTACCACAGTATCTGAAAAACTAAGACCACAAAGAATCTAGTGAAACACAGGACACCTCACAAACTGTAGGCTGCTACCATTAAGAAGAGATGTGTTGCTGCATGTTGCAGAGCTATTATGCTCCTTTTACAGAGTCTTTTTCTCTACTGCTTCTTCATATAGCTTATATTTTGTGCAGGGGAGCACCCACGATATTTATCAGTGAGGATTTTTAATTTGAGAAAATAATGGGAAAAATCTGTCAATGCCTGGGTATTTAAGTAGGCACAAAAATGTTCAGTGTATACAAAAAGCCTATAACTTTGAAAACCCTCATTAGAGAAGCATAGCTCTTCCATGGAGGTGATAATATTGGATCCCTCACTTTACAATCAGAAAAATGAATACATCAAGAGATTAGCAGTTTGAATTCATAGAGTAAACCAGTATCCAAACTAGACAGAATACCCAGGAGGGCTGATTTCAACTTCTGCAAACTATTGTTAGTTCACACCCACCAAGCGTTTCTAATTTAAGCAGTAGTTTAAAATAGTAAAAATCAAAACTGCTGCTAGAGTAACATCAAAAATTCATGCTCATCTGTGCACCAAATTCATGTATACGCCGTTATTTCAATAGAGAGGTCCAACATAATCGTGGCAAATACACATTCACATTAGGCATGGCATTGCGCATCTTTTCTGTTACTGATCCCAATCAAACTAAAGCGCATTAAAAACAGGAAAGAAAGAAAACATTTAACTTGAGATGTTCATTACATAAACACCTCACTCGATTTTAACACCACCTAAAACTCAGGATGGAGGCCACGTATTTTCTATTTATCAAATTCTAATCCCCGACTGGAATTAAACTTTCCCAGAAAGAGACTTTAAAACATAACCTCTGACAGGAGGAGCAGGGGAGTGCACATTTCATAAACTTATGCATCCACATAAGAATATCATTACTCATGGGACCAGAAAATGGCTCTGGACAAAGACTCCTGCAGAGCACTGTGAATAAATTTCAATGCTTTTCTTCTCACCTATTAAGTCAGGCAGGGAACACAGTGCTGTGCCATCACAGGGTTATGGCATTACCCAGCCTGCTTTGACAGGCTCTGTAAGTTCTCTGCATCACATTCCCTGCATATCCAGAATCAACAGCCAAGAAGCTAACACATTTCAAGTCACCAATTTCTTCTCACACAACCAATAGCAAAGGACCCAGTACAGCTACAAAGTACATTCCTTCTAAACATCACTGCTACCAAACCTGAGCAGTGCTGCACCTGTTTTACGGAAGGAGGAGTTTGCCATTGTCAGAATTTAATTATTTACACTTAGTTCCTATATCAAACTTCAAAGAAAAAAACATTATTAAGAGTAACCCTCTGAGATCTCGCCTGATACTTTTTTCCAATAAATTGTAACAGTCAAACCTATCTAAATATCCATGAGATACTTCTGTCCCCCATGAGCACAGCATCTGAGCAAACGATGGTCTCCACTTCCTCAGATTACAGCCGCTTCCTTTTTAGCATTACACTGTGAGAAGAAAAGACAGGATTTTTTTCTGATGCAACTCCACAAAGTAGTAATGAATTGTCCAGGAAAGCAAAGATGATTTTCCTTACCACATCAGACTCATGGCAGACATGTTACACGCATTTACGCCTAAGAGGATTGTCAAAAGAACTGAAAACAAACATAAGAAAACTAAACTTTAAACTCAATTACAACTACTCCAATAGAATTTCAGTTTTATCTTCAAACCTACTTTCAGTTGTCTTTGCTCAAACGAGAAAAAGTCAAGGTCCTTCAACAGACTCATCTAGAATTAAAGTATAAGTAAAAAGCATATGATTAAATCAAATTATGAGTATGGCAATACAGTCAGGTTATATTACAGTTCTGCAAATAGGGTGCATTCCTACAGACCTTATAGAGCCTGGACTCTAATTACACAGGAGGAAACTGTAAGGACATTCCCCATTAAGTCACTCTTCTTTTTGGAATACCTTTTCTAAAAGGCTAGAATTAGCTCAACAATTCAACCTCACTGGCAGCTGGAACTAGAACTGTGGGCAATTATTTTTAGTTATTTTTACGCTTCTTTTGATAGAAAATGGATGTAAGATTAGCAACCTGCACTCCTGCTTGGAACACCAGAAAGGATGAGTCACCAGATATATATGCCAAACAAAAGGATTCATCGGTTTTTGCACAAAAGTTATTAGACAGAAAATTCATGCAGAGATTTCCAAAATTCATCACAGGTCAGGCAGCAATATTAGTACTATAAATTCCTATACAACCTGACAAATTTGCTATGGGTCAGTAGCAAGAACAAGAACATGGTAACGCATTAGATAACTTGGCAAATGCACCACATTTTAAAACTTATTTTGCATACTTGGTAACGTATTTCCAACATTCTTGCAGGAGAAGAGTAGTTTTAGGTAATTACTATCTCTGTACTTTTTTTTTTTTTTTTTGTCTCTTAACTTCCACTTAAACCAAGTTACCTCCCTTTCCACTGAAGTGGCATCAAATGAAACATTAAAAGTTACATCTCGAGGGCTGACATCAAATAATTACTTAACAAAGCACAAACTGTATTTCCTAAATCCAAACAAAATGCATCTACTGCTGGATAGCTAAGTAATTCAGGAGAAACAAAAGAGGCTTTACTCTCTTCAACGCTACCTACCATTTGTGGGGCTTTATTCTCTTCAACATTAACTTTTTTTTTTTTAATATCATTTACTGCAGTTCCTCTCCATCCCTCAAGATTTTACTGTGGTTAGTTTCACAGCAGAGATAAATATGGTTTCATTAAAAAAAAAAAAGATATATAAAAAGCAAATTAGTACAGAAACATAAGAGTTCTACACCTGACCCTCTGTGGGAGGTTTTAGAGCTCTGGGTGAAGATTTTTCATGCAAACCTAACTCTGATAGGACTCTGGTGGGGAGGGTCCATCCATTTTGCACAGACTTATATTTTGACTGGAAATTTTTCTCTATTGGAAAATAAACAGCTATAGATGTCAGATAAGTAGTTTTCATGAAGGCTGTCATGGAAGAGGATGTAACAAATCCCATCAGTTTTCAATAATCTTTTTTTAGTTTTGCACAACATTACATACTTTTTTTTTTTGTTAAAGATTAGAACCCTGTTCTTACTGAAATCAATGACAACCAAAGATGTGCATCGGTTCCAGAGGAAAGTAAACACTGGAAGCAAATCTCCAAGACAGGTAAGGATCATCTAATGAGATACCCACGTATCAAGAGTTGCTCCCAAGACTATTCGTTTCACTATATCTCAATCCCTAGGAAATCCTCTTATCTGAGATAATTTAGACAAAAGATATATAGAACATACTCCTACAGATTTTGTCCTTGCAATTTTTCAAGGGAGGGTATACCTAGGAAGCGGTAAGTATTCAGCTCAGAATAACTATTAATTCAGCCAGAAGCTTTAATAGGAAAATTCTAATCCTACTGCAAGGATCCCACATTCTCCAAGGGCAGACACTGTTGACTTTCTTACTGCCCCATAATGATACACCCTGAGCGTTTCAGTGTTCACACAGCACCAGATGTGTAACTATTAGTGCACCTATGCCTTTGAGTAGCACAGAAAAATAAAATGATTGGACTAGTTGGTGAACTTGGAAGCAAATTAGTGATATAGGTAGCTCTGAAAAAGGGTAACTTCATTATACACACTCACAACATGTCCTAATTTGAAATACAGACCTGAACACCCAAAAAGAAACACATTCTATGACCTTAAAGCTAATACCCAATTTGCAAAGATTTCCAATTAACTAACATTTCCACAGACAATACTACAAGTTGAAGACATGGCAGGCACGCAGACAGGGTTGTGGCCACGCTGGCTGATGGCCCACAGCTTCGGTCCCTGCACAAACTGAGACCTGCCTGCCTCTCCCACTGCAGCACTAATTCAGTCTCTGCCTCTGAGCAACCGCTGATTTTTTTGCAGAACATATGAGGATCAAATGTCATCAAGACTTCTGACAAATTTGGCTGAAATTAGCCGACAGGTTTAAAAGCTTTGGGAGTACAGGACACGGAGTGCAACCATACATGTCTTAGCTTGTTTGAAAACCATGCTAGGATACTGCAGAAACTGAAGAGTTTTAGAGATAGCCAATAAATTCTATGAGAATTTAATGGGGATACAAATATGTCCTTCTTCAGAGGCCATAAGAGATAAAACACTAAACAGGATATGTTGTATAGGATCAAACCAGTTTAACAAATAACTCACCCCATTATTTTTCCATTTAGCAAACATTAGTAATATGTAGCCAGCAGACTAGAGAAGGAAAGAGTGGCTACACAGCTGATAAATTTCTAACATGCAAGAAACACCTTTGCCTCTGAATGAGTAGGGGAAAGCTGTTTCTCTTTTGAACCTAGTGAGATGGGGCTCCTTTCACACAGACCTCAGAGTCAGCTTCAGACACAGACAACTGTGTTGCAAGGTGTTAGAATAAGTTGTTTATGAAATTAAACTAAACAGTGTGCGTGTTCACTTCTAATCTATGCCTGAAAGGTACTGAGATTCCTGTGGTGGTTTCACCCAGCTAAACAGGCGACCTCCACCACAACCGCTCGCTCACTCCCCCTCCTCAAAGGAACAGGGGGAGAAAATATGATGGACCAGGGCTTAAGGGTTGAGATAAGGACAAGCAAGTTACTCACTAATTATCGTCACGGGCAAAACAGACTCAACATAGGGAGATTAGTATAATTTATTACTATAGCTAGCGAACTAGAGCAGTGAGAAACTAAAAGCAAACTAAAAACACCTTCCCCCCATCCACCCTCTTCTACCTCCTCCCCCCGAGCAGCACAGGGGAATGGGGGTTGCGGTCAGCCCACATCGCTTCGTCTCTGCTGCTCCTTCATGGTCGCTCTCTGTTCCCCTGCTCCAGCGTGGGGTCCCTCCCACGGGATGCCGTCCTTCCCGAACGGGTCCTGCGTGGGCTTCCCACAGGCTGCAGCTCTTCAAGAGCTGCTCCAATATGGGTCCGTACCACGGGGTCCATCCTTCAGGAGCAAACTGCTCCAGCATGGGTCCCCCACGGGTGGCAGCTCCCACCGGATCACCTGCTCCTGCGTGGGCTCCTCTCCACGGGCTACAGGTCCGGCCCGGAGCCTGCTCCTGCGGGGGCTCTCCATGGGCTGCAGCCTCCTTCAGGCCAGATCCACCTGCTCCTCCGTGGGCTCCTCCACGGGCTGCAGCGTGGAGATCTGCTCCATGTGGTACCCCATGGGCTGCAGGGGGACAGCCTGCTCCACCATGGTCCTCACCATAGGCCGCAGGGGAACTTCTGCTCCGGCACCTGGAGCACCTCCTCCCCCTCCTTCTTCACTGACCTTGGTGTCTGCAGGGCTGTTCCTCACTCCTCTCACTCCCAGCTGCTGTTGCGCAGCAGTTTTTTCCCCTTCTTAAATATGCTCTTACAGAGGCGCAAACAGCATCGCTCATTGGTTCAGGTCTGGCCAGCGGTGCGTCCCTTTTGGAGCCGGCTGGAGCTGGCTCTTATCTGACATAGGGCAGCTTCTGGAATCTTCTCACAGAAGCCACCCCTGTGGCCCCCCTGCTACCAAACCTTTACCACGTAAACCCAATACAATTCCTAAATCAATTCAAGTGCCAAACGTGTCCAGCATCGTCCCAAAGAGGTGACTACAGTCTGGTGCAGCAATCAGGACAAACGATATGACATGGCTGATGCTTTCCCCGGTATTAGACTGGGATCCAGTACCTCAATGTTACTGGCAGACAAAACAGAAGAGCTACAATCTCTTTCTGGGACATGGTAACCAGTATGCAGAGTGCCATTAGCTGAAGGATTTGTAGGGGAAGGAAGGGCTTGAAGAAGGAAGAGGCTTCATCTTCTCTTAATGTCCTGTCATCTTAGTCTGAAAGGCAATGATTATTATGTCAGTTTTTAATGATATGGCATACAGTAGCACCTGGATTTATACTGTTGAACTGAGAAAATAGGAAAAAAAACTGTGTGTAAAGATTATGGTCAGTGGGAAGAAGAGAGTTCTAATAATTAAAATAATGAAACAAGATAAAATTGATCCATTTAAACATTTTTAAACATTCATAAACTACCAAATCCAGAGGGTCTATGTGCAAACAGCAAATACATAATCACCAACTATTAAAGCATAAGACAGCAATTACTTTAAACTAGAAAGGCATCCAAAACAAATTTCTCACACAGCTGCTTTTTAAAAAGTTAAAGAATCCAGAGGTGAAATGGATAATGAGATACAAAGTAATCAACACAGGAATGGCATAAATTACACAGCGCCTTTCTTGTTATTAAAGTTTTCTATAAGCTATAACTGATCATTCTAAAAGTCTTCTCAAGATATACCATTAGCCCAATTCTAGAACTTTTTCTGATAAATTATTTGAAGTGGTATTTAGTATTTTAGTGACTTTCTACTTCTCTAACATAATTTCTTCCTCCATTAAGTAGCATTCTGATTTTGTTCTTGGATGAAATCTTGTGCCTCAGCGTTGTTGGAGAATGCACATGCACAGAATAACTAATACTTTTTCTACTTCTTATAGTCTTCCAGAGTTTTCTCCCCTGATTTTCAAAATTATAAAAGGCACTCAAACAACAGCAATGTTGTTTGTATCAGGAACATGGGGCTGACAATTAAAACTAAGTGTATGAGAGGAATTCTCTGAAAACATGAAATGCTCTACAGTAGTCAGCGGAATACAGTTTCTTCACATTAGGTGTCTATTACATAAGTCTCAAAAGAACTATAATTTAGGGCAAGCTGTAAGCATGAAAATGAAAAAGCAGGTTTAAAACTGGTTTCATGAATTTGAAATACTGGAACATTGTGTACGTGACAAAGAATGGTATCTGCCATTTGTTTGCGCTACTTAACATAGCTAATAAAACTCACTATAAATAGCTTCTTGCAAGTGAAGAAAATAATATGTAGAAAGATTGAAAAGTCAGTACTGGAGATCTTCGCAATAAATGAGGGTGGTTGTTTTCAACAGAAAATGTTTTGAACCAACTGCACATCAAACTACCAGTAATGATGATCTAATAGAATACAATTTGCTAGTTGTTTTTCTCTCTACTTACCTCCCTCTCTGCCCCCAAGTATTATACATTAAAGAACACAATTCTTTGAGAGAGAGGAAAGGAGAAGAGAGGGGAGAAAGAAGGGGAGAAAAGATAAGACAGAAGTAGTTCCTCACTTGCGAATTCTAGATTTTTTTCATCTTCTAAACACTGCCAGATCAGTATTTGCTTCCTTCCTGTCACAAAAAAATAATAATAATGGAACTGATGCAGCTTTACATAGAAACTGCACAAAAATGGAATAAGTCTTATATAAATCCTCAAATAGATATGACTTGCAATTACAATTATTCTGGCTTGGAGTCATGTCACTGGCCAGATGAGTACTGGTTTCTGCAGCTTAGATGCTCTTACTCTTTATCATCTTTTCCAGTGATACAAAACTAGCTGAAGTTTGCCTGAACAATTCAGCAAAATGAAGGTGTTTCATAATGAAAGATGGGCAAAATTCAAGTCAAATGCATTTATGTATGTGCACTGACACAGATATGTTTCTCATTAGCCATATAGCATTAAATTTGTTAGCATTGTAACAAGCAAAGTATAGTGGTAATAGCAATCATTATAAAAATAATTCAGGTATTACTCTTTATGGGACAGTAGTAAGTCTGTAAAGGAAAGGTTCAAGGGATGAGTATAAAGCAACTCAGCTTCTGCATTACTGCAAAATTTTAAATAGCAATGGAGGCTTCAGTACAATTTTTGAAAGTATTTGAATGTGAAGAAGATTAGGAAGCACTGAAGCCTGTAAGAAACTGTTCTTGAAGTGTTACTGGTTAAAATGCAAGGACAGATGCATTTCTTTCCTCTAAATTAATCTGAAGTTTATTCCAGTACTTTTCTTCCTTTTACTGCTAGAAGTTCAATGCAATAATGCATAAAATTAACATTAGCGATTTTACAGAATCCTCTGTGTGTGGCATATGTACATTTTCTAGTAGGTTCTATCAAGAGAAGAACATTTTTGGAACATTAATTGTATTTTCCCTTAATCTTAAAGAAATTCTTATATGTTTGTTAGAACATCTCATTCTTACCAAAGGGAAGCGATTGTGCATATTCAAGACTTCAAAATGCTCACTACTAGGAGCTATTGCACCAAATTTACCCAACTAGTTAAAAAAAAGGATTTGTGTTGCAAATGTTTTGAGTTGGGTCTCAAAAAAACAAACAAGAAAAGCCCAGTACACGTGCATACAAAGCAAGATCCTTTATATGTTCCTTTAGCCTTCATGGTAAATCAGAGAGATTCATTCTGCTATGACTTCTGCAATTTGACTGGCACAATAAAATGATTTTGCAAGTGAAAACAGCTTTCTGTTTTATGAAATGGAAAGTTGCCTCATCAAAATGAGGAGAGAGAACTGAAGGTCAGAACAGTGATTCATCTTCCTACAGCAGAGTCACATCGAAGAGACCTTGAAAAAGTCAAGTAGTTACTTATGGGCATTTGAAAGAGAGAAAAAAACACAAATGAAAATTGTCTGAAAATAAGCACCAATTGTCTGTCTGTTCTTGGAGCTATTTTGCCTTCTGCAGTGTATCACTAAGATGGGTGATTATAGCAAATTATTGTAAAAGACAATCTTCCAGGGAAGTTTTGAGGGAAAGATTGATTGGTTAGTAAGTGTACAAAAGATGAGGAAAAGACTGAAAATGAGTAGCAATAGAGGGAATATATTTAAAAAAAGAATAAATAGAAGACAGACAAAGCTCCTAAAGTTTCTTTTGTTTAACATTAATCCTAAAAAGTGGATGAAACTATCAGACATCCTTCTTACCCCAGGAACACACTTTTCTGTTTTACAGTTGCAAGTGAAAAAAAACTCCCTCTGATCTGGTCTCTGCAAACAGTAGTGCTGAATGTAACTCCCACTAAAAGTCAATGAAAAGAGTCCCACTGACTACAGGATAAGTCCTTGCACATCCATCAACGAGGCTGATTCTTTTTCAAACCTTATGCCCATCAAGCCCATGGAAACAGATGTAGACATGTAATGGGAATTATTACCTACTTTCAGAGTGCATTGGCACCAAAGAGTAGTTGCAGGATGATCAGTTCTCACAAAGCTGGGTCACGGTGTCTACATCGGACATGATGCACTACATGCACAGTGCAGGGAGGGCAAATGGACCTTAAGCTCAACCTTAGGACTGGACCCTAACACGGCATTTCGGTTTCCTTCGCACATTATTAAACAGAAAGGCAGAGCAGGGCTTGTAGATGCTCTGGCTTAGAGGCACACTGCTACTAGCCTAAGAACCAAAAATTACCAATTCTTTCACAGTGCCAACATATGTGGACAATGACAGCTCTGTAACCATTGCTACTGTTCCTTATCTGCAAAAGGAGTGCTAACAAAACCCTTGTTGAAAAGTAGTTGAAAATTTTTGGGTTTGCTAGGGTGATTAAAGATGGATGGTTTCTGAATTGTAAGTGTTCTCCTCCGTTTTATTCCTTTATTGACCTTCCCTTTCATTTTTACTGGCTTCATCTCTTCTCAGATCCCTCTTTGCATCATCACATATCATATTCTGATTTACTAAAACATAGCTTTGACATGGTCTTTACACCACATGATCCTCACCGAAATTTAACAGATTGGTTTTAGCCAATTTAATCTGAATTTAACTGACTACCGCCTCACAGGCAACACATGCAAGTTCATTAGAGTGATAAGAGTATAGTCAGCAGAGAAGCGTATGATCCCTTAAAACAGACTGAATTGGCAACCAGAAGCATTATTTTTCAATTCGCCTTAAAATCAAAAGCATATTTCTTGCCTTTTTTTTTTTTAACCATTTACTTAAGGATTCACCTTGGTAACTTAACCATATTTGCTTTTTATTTTTACTTGTGTACGTATTCAGTTTGTAAAATTTTCAGAGCAGCAATTGCCTTTTCACAAAAAATGTGTATTACATAGCACAATAGGGCCAGCATCACCTGGTAAAGCTTCAATAGAATTTTTGATGTTACATTTAATCAGGAACTACTATAGCATATAGCAAAGTCGTCAACGTTTGTATAGTTAGTTACAGAAAGGCAACTAGTTTATGCAGTGCACTTGACAGGAAGGATGACTACATGCATAATATATTTGAGCACAACTGTGTTCAACGTATATAGTGATATATCCATTCTCCAACCAAGGCTTCCATATCAAAGTTGTTTTCTGACAAAATTCTACTTAAATTTTGGCTATATCAATTGTATGTGTTATGGTACAGCCTAAAGGCATACATAATGGGTCAGAATATAGGAAAACACTGCACTCAAGGGTTTCCAATGTAAGAAAAGATACAAAGCACAAGAGGAAGAAAAAGTCTAGAGGTTCAGACTTTTCTGAAGTTACTCAGCAATGGAAGTGAAGGAAGATGTTTCTCTATGCTATGAATATTTTTGTTGCTGGAAATTAAAAGCATTTGCTGTTCTGAAGTAGGATGAAAAGTCAGAAAAATATTTCCAAATTTTGAAATATCTTGGCTTAAATTCAATAGTATAAAAATATTTTTTTAATTATGAATTAAATTTAAAAGTTATTTCAAACTTTTAAAGTGATGAAAGTGCAGTAATTGTAGAATATAAGAATTTTGATTAAGTTAAGCATGTGTGTACATTGCAGATAACTTATGCTCATAATCTATCTATATTTCAAAACTAGTGTCTCCTTAGCTGTAACTGATTCTTCTTTCCAAACCATGTTGCAGTTACAATTCTGCAATTCTTTCTTCCACTTCAAAGCGCGAAGTAAATACAAGGGCTTATGAAATTATTTTGTACAGTAAACAAACTAGAGTAAGTTGAACAAAATAGGAGGACAAAGTACACCTACAGCACTCTCAATGCATGCCAGAGAATAAGCATTTGCAAAGCATATATCAGTCTGCTGTGGCATCAGAAAGTGAAATAATTCACTCTCTTGATGAACCTTCAAATGTAAACACCACAATAAGTATAAAGTCAAATTATTGTTCCTAAAATTTTAATACTTAAGTCTCATTCAGTCACAGATGTGGTATAGATAACATTATAACATTTTTGCATCCCTTTGAAACGTAATGGCTGGTGCATCTGCCATTCATCACACCTTTTGCTGTTACTACAGCAGTGAGAAAGATCACAAGATTGCTATCTCCAAATCATAATGAGAACTGGTGAAAGATATCTTTTTCCACTTTGTTATCACCTTCGTCACAGCAGAGACTAATTCTGTGCCATCTGGGAACATGTATAACTATGCTACTTTACAAAATGTTACCTATGCAACACTACAATGACTTTTCAATATTCTAGTATGTATCATTCTTTCAAAGCTCTCTCTTTATAACATATTTCTTGATAAGGCTACTTCCCTTTTAGATATCAATTAATGAATATGAAGCCTGAGTAACAGCCCTGTAAAGCAATGAAAAGGCTGACAGTTGATGTCAAAATGAAGGTGGAGTGTATTCTGAATGTCTGCCTAGTATATACATTCCCTATGGGATAATAAAGCAGTTAAAAAAGAGCAGTGGAATGGCTACTCAGTCAAATTACAGCAGGTAGAAAAGGTCAAAGCAGTAGAGCACAATGATATAATTCACAGATTATACAAGACATTAAAATTCTGATATGACACTCTTTGGGGAAAAAAGACTGTAACAAGGACAGAAAATGGCAGGACGTTAATCCATTCCCATGAAAACATTGGTACCCAAACTGGAAAAAGTACAACTGCAACCTTTGTTGCGTACTTGCTAAGATTGGTTGCGTGGCTTAATTTTGGATACTACATATTGAATCTCTATCAACAAGTTCTGCTCTTACTTAATGGAAATGGGTGAGGGGATGAAGCTGAATCACACAACTTGCTTTTCTAAGGATATCAGAATTTCATTGTATCAGAGCTTTCTGTTTCGATAAGCAATTGCATGTGCCCTGTACAAGCCTGAACAGATACAGATAGGAGTTTAAAGTAGTCACAGCTGACATGCAAACAAGCACACTTGAATATATCAAATTATGTTAATTATATTGTTATTATCATCTCTGTAAGACCCAAGCTCCTCAGTCAAGGTTAAGTGTCCTTTCATATTTGCTATAGTAAAAGCAAAGGAAGACATGGTCACCTTCAGAGATTTAATGTAAAACATGATTCAGGACAAAAGAGTGGAGCAGATGGCAGCAACAACTGTAAATACAACGTAAATGTAAGGTCCCCACAGCTAGTGAGGAGTCTGAACAAAAATAGATCGAAGTCAGTAGGAAGATTCTCCCTACTTGAATGGGCATCATGTCAAGCCTTTGATCACTCCAATTATTTTCATACCATTTATATTGTTTAGTTTTCTAACTCAATAAATAATATCAGCTACACCAAACTGTGTCTCACCCCAGCCATTGCCATTCAACACATTTCTCATGTGTCACCACAGATAAATGCTTTTCAGAACAATTCAAGAATTTTTGCTGTAGTCTACTGTAGGGCTGTAGTCCACTGTGAAAAAGACATTCACAGGAGCAGCATGTATTGTAAGTCCACTTTGAGGCAAAAATGAGAAATATTTTGGATAAGATAATTTGTTTAAAAGTTAGAACAGAAGGAAACAGTGAGTTTCAATAGTAAACTCAAAGTACCTCGATTTTTAATACAGCTAAAATTCTTACAATAGTTGACTGGGGAATACCTTAAATCCAGGTTTTCATTAATATTAAACCATGTACCTTCATCTTTGACAAAGCAGTAACATTAAAGCTGGTTATAAAATTTTAAGTCAGAAAGAACATAAGCTAGAAAAGGACTTCTCTTTTCTGCCAGTGTGGCAACCCTAATACACGTGTAGATTCTATATTCCATTCTCTTTGGTGATTAAAGGTGTACATAAAAATATACTTTCCACATGCTTTAAGGTCATGCTCTTACCATGAAAGTTTCCCTATAGGGAAAGAAAATTCATGAATATAACCATAAAACATATTGTACTTGATGATGTAACATGCCAGCTTTATCATTTCTTTCCTGTTTATAAAGTCACAGCAGGTGAGATGGTTATCCATGTATTTTGCAGCCAAATCTCATACAAGCAAGATTTCTTGTTCCAGACTTTCCGCTTAGCCCATTTTGTACTTGAGTCAAATGAGCCTGCACCATAGCTCAAATGTTTAGGAGGCCAGCTTCTAAGATAGATTCTGCTGAACACTGAACTATGACTTAGCCTCTACAAGGATGTACTGACATAGTATCATATAATTATATTTTCAAGCTAAATATTTAAAGAACTTCTCTGGAGGTTTTAGAGTTTTTAAACATTTAAAACCTGCTTGCTTATGTAAAATATGCAAGAGAGACTGGAAACCTTTGTTATAAAAACATCTAATCAATGTAATTTGTTGCACTNTGCTGAGGACCTGAATGAAATATGCATAGGTAGTACCCAGGACTTCACTTTCAGATGAATGTTAGGCCACGGTCTTACCATCCATATT
>VXAL01019208.1:285545-370688 GCA_013399475.1 Chauna torquata
CTTTATCAAGTCAACTGTTATAATGGGGATGGGCCATCCTGTGAGGATTCTTGCAAGTGAATTTGAAAGCAGTGACAGAGACCCGATGAGCAAAATAATGATCTACAGTCAGACATCCTTACCTGCCACAGAAATATCCAGAGACAAGTCTCCAACTACATGCGAAAAGTGACTGATGAATACCTGAATACAGCAAAAATCAGACAGCCTATTATATCATAAATGTTTGTATTTATTTCATGTTATCTTCTTAGCTGACATAACAAAAGTATTCCAAATTCCCAGTGATCAGTTGTCTACATTCATTGCACATACAGTTGATCTTTTTATGAAAGTTTAATAGTTCAGTAACCCTCACTGCCTAATACTTCTGAATTTTTCTAAGCAAAAGGAGCAGGGAATGGACATTTACAAAACACAATTATAGCATATTAGCAAACATTTGAACATTATACTTCTCTTATCAATTTGGAATATCTGAAAATGCTATAAAAATTTTCCTCTGCCATCATTTATTATTTTATATTGCAACTGAGGACATACTGCTGAAAGCAGTCATGATGCAGGGCTGAGACATAAGAAATGTTTTGTATTCTTTCATGTAGTAGTGCAATGAAATACTGATTGATATTTTACAGGTAATGCCTCTAGGTACAACAGAGAGGCTGAAAAATAAGTTTTCCCAGGGGAATGTGCAAAGTCCATATACAATCCTGCAGAAACTTAAAGGAACTTTTTGAGGCAATATTCCTGAAAATGCATAGTTTATACAGTCTTTTGCTGTTTAAAAAAAAAAGGATGTGAGATATAGACAGTATAACAAAGCACATTTTTCAACTAGTTTCAATGAGTTTACACTATGAACATATATGTGGGTATCACTGAAAGCTTTGGCTATGTAGATTCTGAGACATTTGTGGGATTACTGAGGCAGCATTCTCAGTCTCTGTTTCACACTGAATACAGAAGGACAAAGTCCTACTGCAAAAAAAAAAAAAAAAGGAAAATTTTTAACTACTTCCACTACAACAAAGCATTCCAGTAAGGCAGGTATGTCTTTGTGTGTGTCCAAAATCTACATTCTGTTTCAAAACATAATAATCTTTTAAAGTTCCCATCTCTATGTCTTTTTCTGCTCACGGTTTTCCCTGAATCACTAGCTAAACGTGTGCCTTACTTCCTAAATATTCATGTTAGCCCTTTCTCAACCACAACAGATGTCTGGAGCCATAACTGTTTAATCACCAGAGCCAACTTTAATAAATTTTCATTTTGCTACAATACGTATACATTAGTCAGATATATTGCTTATCTGTACTTAAATGACAGAATTACTTGTTTTATGACACATTTACTTGCAAGGACTCAACATAACCATGTGCTAATTCACAGATTCTATCTCACTTCACGTACACAAGGCATATTAAGTACCACAAAACAGACCAGCACATCCTTTTCATACAATCTCTATGGAGCTGGGGGGGGAAGGAGGGGGAAGGGTGTTCAGAGGATTTCGGGGCTAGATACAGAAGGAAATATATCAGACTAGAAGTGCTGCATAGTGTGTTAATAACGCATTTGTACAGCACCATACTTCATCTGTGCAGGTATCTGAAAACTAAAAATGTCAGAAAACTGCACTCACATATATATATTACAGTAGCCAAAACTGCACAAAGAAAATGCAATTCTTCCATATAAAAGCTAAATTCCAAGGCTATGCAAAACTAATATTAAAATATAACAAATATAATAAACACAGGAAAAAAATTTTTTTCTCAGTGCTATCATTTTCACCCTACTGACTTCAGATGGATTCTGCAGTTGTAACTTGGAATATTTCTGACCTTAAAAGACTGGGGTTTTGCAGTTCTTAAACCTACATGTTCAAAACAAACAAAAAGCAAACAAAACACAAATTCAAGGATATAGAATCAGTTTTCACTGCCAACAAAGAAAACAAGTTTCTAATGCATCATCATCTTCAGGACTCTCCACTCCAACAAGTTCCAAAATGCACAAATGGATTTTGTTCCATTCAAACTAAACTGTTCTGCATATACATGAATATCAGGTAGCTCACCCTCTTTTTCATTATGTGTCTTTGGGGGAAACATCGTAACTTAGTGGTTTGGTACCTGATTGCCCAGGACAGCCATCAGGTAGCTAGACCTTAACTCACATACCAGGATTGCTGAGAAATCAAATTCAAAACTTGCCTCTGTGTTTACATATAATAATGCAGCTTTTTTAACCAGAATTTAGTAAAAGAAAAAAAAAGTTTCTTCATGAGAGATGAGCTATGTGGTAAGTCAGGGGAGAAGAAAAAAAAAGAATAAGTTAGACCTGAATAGACCAACCAGGGGATTTTTTTCTGTTAAACATATTTCTATATCACTGTCTATTACCACAAAAGACAAACATTTACCATTACATTTAACAGCACTAGTAAAGTCCCTTACATGGAATCTACTTTTCCAGTTGACATTACTTGAATATAGTAACTGAGAAAAGAATGGTCATTATTCTAATTTAAGAAGCAGAAGGAAACAACTTTACACCCATGTGGAATGCAGTTACTGTGGTGCAACTCCATCAAATTGAGCACAATTACTTCAGATTTATAGCTACATTTATTACATCAGATAAGACAGTGTTTGGAGGCACTGGGGCTTTGTGCATTACTAAGTTCAAAAACAAAACGTGCATGTGCTACCCACAACGTAATCTCATATTGAATTTGCTATACAGTGGCAGATATCTACCATTTCAAATAATTTAAGTAACACCTCCCATTTGTTCTGCTTTACGACCTAGACTGCTAGCCTCCGCTGAGTTAGCCTGCCACTATGAAGGAATGCAACTCACCAGTGTCAAGGCCTTATAAGACGACAAGAATGCTGGAAGTTGCTTGAAAAAATCTTTGTTATCCCAGAAATGAACAGCTCTAGAATACTTGGAAGTTAACAATTTCAAGTTAACACATTAATCTAAATAGATACATTACCAAACAGAACATGGATAATGATTTAAGCCTAAAAACAGATGCTACGCGCTTAGGGTTTCTGATCAAGGTACCCAAGTTAGGGGCCTTGCTATACATGACACACAGAGCTTTGAAAGGCTGTTCAGACATCTGCCTCACTGACTCATCCTCTGGTGATACCTGTCACATGAATTGCCCCGTAGAGAGTACATTGTGTCCTGAGAGTTACACTGTTCCTGAATTCACACTGCTGAAGTGATGGAAGTTGCCTGATTTGTGGCCAGAATACTTGTTTCTTAGACTCAAACATTAGACGAACCAGCTCTTTTTTATCTCTAATGCAGGAACATTGACTGCTGTATAATTCATGATTTATTGCTTAATATGATTGATTATTGAACTAGGGGCAAACGTCAAGTGTTTGAGTATGTGTTTCAATCCCCATTAATTGAAAGCTAAATAAAATATATAATCTTGAGTCCAGATATGCATGTGCAGACATCCAAGAGTTGACATGGTTATTCCATTATCAGTTACGAAACTTGATCCAGGATTTTGCATTATATCCTCTTGTGCAGCATTCACATACACGTAGGTAGGAGCATACTGCATGGTATATGGGGACATTTAACCAGTTACAAATGGTAAGGCCGCAGGTGAATTGTTTGTGTTTTGGAGAGTTCCTTCCCCACTGTAAGTAGTGAAAATGAGAATCTGTGTTTTTCAATAGAAAAGATTCACAGTGACAGGGCTGAACAAACCAGAGCAGCATTCACAATCATCTTAAAATTTGAAAAATAAACATGTTTAAGAGACACATATTTAACAGCTCTGATGAAAACTAAAACCAAATAGTCAGATATTCCAAGCACTACAGTGACAACTATGTGGAAACATGAATCGTTTGAAGTTAAATGAAGTATCACTTGCAATTTATGTTTTCACTCTAAAGGTTTAACAGAAAAAATAATTTTAAATAGCATCCAAGAAAACAACATGCATAAACCACAGACCTTTGCCTCTCACATGAAGCAACAAATCCAGAACAGCCTTAGTAAACAGGGAAAATCTTTCTTTACTTCAGTTATACAGCAACGCCTTTGTTCTAAAATTGACCCTGCAATAAAATTTCAAGTGTGAAGGTGTTTCAGTGATTATTGCAAATACTTTTTTGTTCTGGAAAATACCTAAATTATGTATAATCCCCTGAAACCACGTTAGTGTTGCAAGTACTATAACTTTTGTTGTTTCACTAAGAAAAAAAAAAATCCTCACCTACAAGGAATAGTCAACAGACAGCCTTTTAGAATCAGTAATTACAATATCTGAGTTAAAAATTACTTGTGATGAGAGAATTCCACTTTTCCTTGCTAATATGCACTGAAAGATTGTCTGATTTCTGTTCCCCTCCCCTTTTCCTCTTAAAATAATTCCATTTAAAAAAAATGTTATGCTTCCACCCAATTAGAATGGTCACTATACATAAAAACTGAAATTTTCCTTATTTCTCAGGCACAGCACTATCTCAGTCTTGACTATACCAATGCCATAGCACACACTTCTTTAACACAGCCCTAACTGTATAGAGGTGTTTGGGTCATTTCACAGGGGGTCAACTATTCTTATGTGGAGGTACTGCTTTTTTGAGATACATAATCTTTATTTACTGTAGGATTATCTCTGTTGGTATAGAAGTATATTCTTGAGTAGGAAACCATATAATGATCTATCATCAGTCCCAAGCCCCTGGCTGATAATATCAAGTACGGCAGCCTAAGCTGTGATACTTTGCTCTTGGTAGAAGAGAGTTGTCTTTTTTCCTATAGCAAAGTCTCAAATCTATGATGTACTCTGTGGCAAAAGATGGGATGTTCAGGGCAGTTTTAAACTCAGTCATTCCAGTATTGACCTACATTTCACCTTGAGACTGCTTTCTGAGAAAATAACTGGATTTCATAAGCTCTGCACAGCACATTTTATAGATTACTAGCAGGCCTCTGATTCAGCTTATTGAACAACCTGAGGCATCTGATCAGGTTGTCCTTGAAAGGATAGTGTTATTGACAGAAGAGCTGTGGAATGGGCTGGAGAGCTGTGTTTGAGAGAAGCATGGTGGGTTACTTCTACAGTCCTGTCTCCTTTGTTATATTTACACACACACAACAAGAAAGGTTCATTAAGGTCAATTAAGACACAAAGGCCTTGTCTGTAAATATTAAGCAGCCTACAACTCCAGAGCATGAACAGCTCAGTAGAAACCAGCCTCCAAATTGAGACTATGAAAACACAAGTACGATTACTGCATGAAAAACAGGCATACACTGCTTACTCAATAGTGAGGTGATGCCATAAGCTATACCTACATTGATAAATAAAAAAGGTTTCAGTTAGCAAACTTAAACATTGAATCTCTGATTATCCACACAGCTTAATTCTTAGCTTAGTGCCTAATTCTATTTTGACACTTCTATATCTCTACAACATGAATTTGTTACACAGGGGGCTAGCCCTAAACAGTATGGGTATGACCATGCCTTGCCACTTCGCTTCATGGATTAATCCCCAATCCCCTTCCATTTAGCAGTATAAACACAGCAAAAGAGAGCAGAAGAGACTCATTAAAGAGAGAGGACCCTCACAGACAAACTGCCAATATTATGTTTGATTATCACTGTCTATTCTGGATACCATGACACCAAACCAACCCTCAACTGCAGTTCTACGCATTATTTTATTTCACATTACTGAAACTGGGTTGTTCAGGAAGGATAAAGAACTGCGAACCAAGACATTTTTGTTTCTGACTATCTGTCAGTCCAGTTCTGGCAAAATGAAGGTAAGCAGGTGAGGCTATTGACTGACTTCACGGAGTGATGGCAGCTGACACTGGCTCTTGCTCAGTACTGGTGACACAATTTTAGAAATACTAAGCTCAATATGTTCTCACTAAGGAATAGCACGTCAGAATCCCACTACATTGTTGCTACGATGCTTGGTGAAAAAAGTGTTACTGATAACATGGAGACCAATCATTCCAAGCCTCTCCTAGAAAATTTCAACTACGTAGTATTCAGTTTACAAGAATCTATGTGCCACTTTTACTATAATCATGACATTATTATGGGCTGTTAGGTTATTTTTGGAGCTAGAACTCCAACTCTTACTTACGAAGGGTAGAATTAAAATATGTAAGCAGCTAAACATACTGAAAATCTACTTAATGATTTTTGTAGATATCACACAATTCTACTTTATGATGGTTTTGAAGCACTAATTATATAGATATAGTCAACAGATTTTTACCCCGTGACCAAATATTTGGAGTGCAAATAACAGGAAATTTGAGTTTTGTTTTTTTTTTTAATATATTTTATATATTATATGTTTTCTTGGGTTTTCAAATCAAATTGGTCTATAAAGCACTAAAAAGCATTATTTTTCTTCCAGAATAAGTTTGATCATCATAATATTACTACCACTTTTAGATAGATGTTTTCCTCAAATCGCTTTAGAAGTGAAGTGCTCAGCTGGACATTCTACTGTGTTTCAGAGCTCCTATTACTCTCTTTCCTTGTTCACTCAGCTATTTTAAAATCAGTTCTCTTACATTTAAGTGTAAATATGTTGGATAATTAAGATCTTTTGAGAAAACTTGTCCTATATTTTTGAAGAAAGTAAGCCTTCTAAACCAGGATAGGAAGAAAGTTCTCTCTTGAATTAGTTGGTTAAAAATTGTATGAAAAGTGTTGGAACAATATATAAGTTCTTAACAGTCAAAACTAGAACCGTAAAAAAAATGTAAAGAGAATCATGATAGCGAGTAACTGAGCAATAAAGTCATTGTGCATTCTCCAAGCATCAACTAAATTCACATCAGCATCAAGTCTTTTCCAATTACCTTAGTTGGTCTAGTAAAATATATCACTGCCTACGTATATTCTCCCACATAGCTCTACAGCAGCTTCCTTTATGCTGTACCTTACCACAATATTTACAACTCATTATATTCAATCTTTAATTAAACAAAGATGTTTTTTCTTAGTTTTAAATGTTTTCTTAATGCACTTTAATAGCATATAATTAGTTCTTTAAAAATAGTTTGCCTATATATATATTCTACAGAATATCATTTAACTAGGCATACTTTTCACTGAATGCCCTGCATTCTAACAAAACTATTAAGTTAACAAAATGTTATATGAAGTTTATGGAAAATTAGGCTTGTTAATTGAAACAATTATAATTGGAAAGAACATTTTAAATTACTCTTAAGATAAAAAAAAACTGATGTGCATTAATGTAAGCGAAGACTATGACAATTGAGCCTCACCTCTGTACCTGGGAAGATCAAGGAACAGGTCCTCCTGGAAGCTATGTTAAGGCACATGCAAGACAAGGAGGTGATCCAGGACAGCCAGCATGGCTTCACCAAGGGCAAATAGTGCCTGGCCAGTCTGGTGGCCTTCTGTGATGGAGTGATCACATCAGTTGACAAGGGAAGACTAACCGATGTCATCTACCTGGACTTCTGTAAGGCTTTTGACATGGTCCCACATGACAGCCTTATCTCTAAATTGGAGAGATGTGGGTTTGAAGGGTGGATTATTCAGTGGATAAGGAACTAGCTGATTGGCTGCAGCCAGAGAGTTGTGGTCAACAGCTTCATGACTGGGTGGAGGCCAGTGACGAGCAATGTCCCTCAGGGGGTCCATCTTGGGACCGGTGCTGTTTAATATCTTTATCAATGACAGACAGTGGGATCAAGTACACCCTCAGCAAGTTTGTAGATAACACCAAGTTGAGTGGTACAGTTGATACAACAGAAGGAAGGGGTGCCATCCAAAGGGACCCAGACAGGCCTGAGAGGTGGGCCCACTTAAACCTAATGAGGTTCAGCAAGTCCAAGTGCAAGGTGATGCACCTTGGCCAGGGCAATCCCAGACGTCTACAGACTGGGAGAAGAACTCATTGACAGCAGCCCTGCAAAGAAAGACTTGGGGGTTCTGGTGGACAAGAAGCTCGACATGAGCCAGCAGTGTGTGCTTGCAGCCCAGAAGGCCAACTGTGCCCTGGGCTGCATCAACAGAGGCATGGCCAGCAGGTCGAGGGAGGTGATTGTCCCCCTCTACCCTGCACTTGTGAGGCCCCACCTAGAGTACTGCAACCAGGTCTGGGGCCCCCAGCACAAGAAAGATGTGGACCTGTTGGAGCAGGTCCAGAGGAGGGCCACAAAAATCATCAGAGGGCTGAAGCTCCTCTCCTGTGAAGAAAAGCTGAGGTTGTTCAGCCCAGAGAAGAGAAGGCTTCAGGGAGACCTCACTGCAGCTTTCATTACCTAAAGGGGGCTTATAAAAAAGATAGAGAGGGACTCTTCACATAGGCAGATAGTGATAGGACAAGAGCGAATGGTTTTAAACTAAAAGAGGGGAGACAGATTAGATGTTAGGAAGAAATTCTTCACTCAGAGGGTGGTGAGGCACTGGCACAGGCTGCCCAAGGAAGTTGTGGATGCCCCATCCCTGGAGGTGTTCAAGACCAGGCTGGATGTGTCCCTGAACAACGTGATCTAGTGGGTTGCATCCCTGCCCATGGCAGGGGGTTGGCACTAGATGATCTTTAAGGTCCCTTCCAACTCAAGCCATTCTATGATTCTATGAATTTAAACCTCTACTGTACATTATTTTTCAAACTGTTCTTGTTCTTTGATCAGATATGCCAATCAATGGGCCACTTTCTGAGATCATGATCAAGGAAACACTGAAGACTTCAAGCTTTGGCTAAGTAATTTAATAACCCATCAATCCGATTAGTAAAATTTTTGTGTGCATTTAGATTTATAAATTATGAATTGAAAGGTGAAGTAATTTTTGTAGGTGCTGCATTGGCTGAGAAGTTACAAAGTGAATCAAACAGCAGCAGCACAAAAGCATGTGTTGGTACAGCCACAGCTTTCTAATAAGGGAATGTTTATTTCCATTAAGGGAGAGATATGAAGTTCAGAGTGATTCTCAGCAAAACAGTTAATAGGTTACACACTTTCTTTGCTCAAAGTGCACTTGTGCACAAGCATCACTGGGTCACAGCAATTCAAAACCCTGGACTATACATGACATCTATCCTCTTGCCTGTCACAGTTAAAGTCACAGCTTCTCAGCCAAAGAATCTTTGCATTTTCTATTAATCAGGAACACCTTTAGAGAGGTGGAGGAGGAAGAGGGAGAACCCAAATCACTATGCTCTGTTGTGCATTAAGGAATAGACTTTTTTAAGCTTCTCTTGGAAGGAAGAAAAGTGTTAAGTAAATGAAACATGTTTTGTTTTACTGATACATAATTCTATCTCAGAGACTTAATTCTGATGCTTGAGGCATGATAAGAAAAACCCTGGAAACCCTGATTTATGACATTGGATCAATCTGACCCTAAATGGAGTTGACCAAGCCAGCTGCAGGTAAAAGCAGGCTAGTGTTGCACAGGGAATAAGTTTACAAAACAGGATGGGATGATCATCCAACTGCACATCCATTAGTCTTTGTTAGCACAGAGTTTAGAAAACACTTGAAAGGAATCAGTAACTGAAGACAAAGTAAACAGAAAATGAGAAAAAAGCCAATATGGATTTACAAATGTAGATTTGCCAGATAAACTTTATATCTTCTTTGAAGGACAATTGACTTACTTGATAAAAAGCAATAAGTAGACAATCTCTCAATTTCAGGACAGCATTTTATAAGGAATCAGCTAGGAAATATTAACTACAGAATGCAGTAATTAATACAGAATTTACAGTGATACAGGTACAAGGCCAGGTAGAAAGCTGTCCTTGTTTGAGCTGTTGGATCTCCTCTGCCTGTACTCCAAGCTGATCAGAAGCAAGCCAGCTCTCCATTAGGAGTGTCACTGGTGCACTTTGGAGGGTGGCGTTCTGAAAAGGCAACTATTAAATTGTTTTTCACTGTTTTTACTATGAGTTTTGCTGGATTTTTCAATGGTACTATTCACATGGATGAATAGATCAAGATATGCACATGCTCTGCATAGATCTGGAAACACTATTTCAACATGAAAATGAAAGAAAACAGAACGAGTTTCAAGGTGCCTTTTTTTTTTTTTTGACAGATGAAGACATAAGGTCCCCAACCTTAAGTTATATTATTCACTCCAGTGCTGATAGTTCCTATTGTTCCTCAAAAAAAAGTCTTAAAAAAAAATTTTTTTTGGGCCCCAGAACAAGCAGAGGACTTGCATTTGACAGAGAAGAACATAGACTATCTCTTGAAATGTTGAACAGCCTTGTGTGAAGGGAAGAAAAAAATCTCAGTGGTCCCTCCCCAGTTTTCAAGACTAAGTCAGTCTTGAAAGTCAGTATAAAATGTGTTGAAATCTACTACGGAGGAACAACAACTAGCTGGCAAAACTTTACTGCCTGAAATACTAACATTATAAAATGCTACACTCCTAAACACCTCTAACTGGTTTGAGACAGAAGTGTTACTTTTTTTTTTTAATGAAAGTAAGCACGCATGAAAGTAAATTTGAAGCCTGTAAAACTTTATGGGTTGGATTTTTACTTTTATGGAGCTAGACCTCCTTTTCAAGGTTTGCATTCTCTGAGTGCAGTAACCATGTCTTCTGGCAGCAAGTGTATTACAATAGGACACAGTCTGGTGCTGTTGCAGTCAAGCAACGCAGCATGCAGAATGGGCCATGAATAGGCTTTTCAGCTGTGGCTTGACAAAGAATAGGTAGAAGAGACAAAAAGGGTTAAGAGATGTACTAGAAATAACAGGCATAAGCACAGTCTTTAGTATCATAGCAAGAGACAACAGTCTCCTGTGACAGGAGTAAAAGAAAGCAGACAGGAAGATAAGTAAGTAAACGGGAGTGGCATCTACAGAAAGAACTGAGTGAGAATCATGTAAACAATAGAGGAAAAGAGAAAGATGCAATTTATACAAAAAAAATCTTGTAGCTTAGTCAAAAGAAAGAGGATTAAAGACTAGGAACAATTGCAACCATGGAGAAACTATGACTGGGAAGACTCCTACAAAATGTATCGAATACTGTGGATTATGTCATCTTCTAACCAAGAGACACTGGGTGTAAAAGATGAGGGATTAATGTCAGCTCCCTAGCATTTAGCTTATTACGGTCTCATACCAAACTAAATATACAACTGTCCAGAAAGGACACAGAAAATGAAGCTCCTTTCTCCTTCTATCACACCCAACACCATACAGCCAGCATGGGAAAGAGATAAAGGCAAGTGCATGAGGAAGCAAGCTGCCAGGTTTGGAAATTCCTCTCCTTGTTCCAGAAATCTTAGCAGTCCAGGAAGACCCAAACCAATTCCTTTCATTTCTGGAAAAAAAATATGAATATGATGGCCATTATCATGGTCACACATTAGGACTTGATTTGGAGATGCTTTAAAATCAAAAGGTCTCTCTGTGTTGTGCAATCATACTGGAGAAAAGAGTATTAGCAAACACATATGGACTATGAATCCTGTATGTAGGAGACATGAAAGTAAAAAGGGATGCAGGAAATAGAAAAATCTGAGGAGCACCTTCAACAACTGAAATGAAAGGTATTTAGCAAGTAATCTGTCTTCCTGCCTGCTTGAAGATCATCCGAAATTTACAGAATTGATATTGATGGACATCTCAGACAGTTGAACTTTAGCAACTGTTCATTACCCCGATTTTGGTGTTTCCCATCAATGCAGTCTTTTTTCTTGTTATTTTTCACTGATAGCCCAGGATTTTCTTCTTCACCCCTACAGTTAGACATGCTTATACACTTTTTAGGTATTAAGTATGCATGATGCTTAACAAAATAAGGAGAAAGACAATATTTCCCTTCATTGAAAAGCTGGTTTTCACTATATATAATTCTACTAACTTCTGTTACCAGTTTTACAAGCATTCACCTGGCAATATATATATTGTATATATACAGCTGTTAATAGCATTTCAACTGGGACTTCCTTCAAATGTTTCACCTCAAAAAGTGGGTTTGACTTTAGGATTCATATACAACACTGCATACACAGTTAAAATTCTCAACTATATCTCACTTCTATAAATGTAACCTGATCTACACCAACTTGAGCTCAGCACAATCTCTTACAGGAAGGCATTAAAATCTCCAACTCATACTACCAAGCACAGGGCCACAGAAACTGAACAGAGAAATGTAGCTGATATTTAGACTGCCTAAAGTTTCCCAACAGCTTTTCCTGAATTGAACATTACACCACTGTCTGATGAATAATAGCAAAATTTCCTGTTTCAGCTCAGCCAGTGTATTTTTAGAAGAGCAGTCCTGAATCTCAGATCAACAGAGCACTATTTTCAGTTCTGATTCTACAGGGCCTCCTGAAGCCTACATTGCAGGAGGAAGTCCTCTTAGTGTAGATACTAATAGACAAGACATGCTATTGACCTAACAAGCAAGGTGAGGTTGGTGCTGTCACCCTGCATACTGATTTTAGTGGGGTTACTGCTTTGGAATTTGACTTAATTTTCTTTTTCACGCCACTGGCGCTTCGTGCCTCAGCGCCCATCATGTCAATTTTCATTTAGTTGGAGTCTAACATTATCTTATGACTATGCTTGATCAGAAGCCAAAAACAAAGAAGTGACTATTTGTCAATTTTATTTTGCTTTTCAAGAAATCCTGCTTTCAAAGGTAAATATTTGAATGGATTGAGAATAAGTAGCTTAAGAAATTAAAACAAGGTCAGGTAGCAAGTATGAGCTCTGTAACTAGCAAGAGTGCAAGTACATATTTGGCATTTTACAGAACCTTCAAGGCTTAGTTTGATTAGTTATTAAAATTATGGCTGGCCTGCAGGGAGAATCACAATAATTGGTATAGGTCATAGATAATCAAAAGTGTCTCTCCCAGTGGGGTGAAACCTATTAAAATCAGATATTTAAATCTCTTTACACTTGCATATTCAACTCACATGCAAGATTACTTGTCCCAAATCTTGGTCTCCAAGGAAGATCGCAGACATTTTTCATTGTTCTTTATGCAGTGCTAATTAACATTTTCAAGAGGTTTGAGACAGACAAAGCTTAATATACCCCAAAGAAATGATTCTTTCTAGATGTCAGATCTGTATCTTATTGAAAGAAACAACTTTAAAAGCTCTGAATGTTTAGATTACTTTAACTGACATATCAAAGGCTAATATCTAAAAATGTATATGAAAAACAGCCCATTATTTAATAGAAATATCTATTGCAGAAATCGGAACTTAAACAAAATGCTTATCGGATGAATTTTAATTACTGATTGAAAAGTTTAGCTTTACTGTGGAGAATGCTATTGCACTTTTCCCATATTTATAATTGTTATGACAAATTTCATTAAATCAAGAATTATTTTGTCTAGCAAAGTTAAAAACAAATGAGAGAAAAGTAGATACCACAATAGAAATAACTAGTTGATATATATTATGCCATGATATTTATTAAAGTAAAAATCTTACTGCAAATACCCTATAAAATCCTATCAAAGACAAATATTTATCACAGATTTCAAAAGCTGTGGTGTTGAATTCAGAGAATTGTGTATGTGTCAAAGTTTTAGTTAAAAGTGGGATTTTTTCTTTTTTCATAGATTTTTTTTATTCGCAACTAAAATTGAAAATAATCAGATCTTAGCTATACTTCATAGAGAAAGAAAAGGAATAATAGCACCTACTAGTACAAAATTTACAAAATTCTTTGTTATTTAACATAAAACAGACCCTTAACTTATGACTTAGAGATTTACAAAAATTATTCTTTTTGTTGTGGTCTTATTTAGAAATAAAAAGTGAATCTTCTCTTCCCACTCGCCATGATTCAACAAGAGAACAGAAAGGAATTGTTAATAATAGCTATTTGTAAGGCATACATGTAGCCCTTGATGGTTAGCATAAAGGTCAAGATTCAGCTTTAAAGCTTTAGATTTCTGGCACCACTTTAATGGCAGACACCTATGTACTTGCCAGTTTTGCTATTGGTAATGCCAATCTTAGATGTGACAAATCTCCTTAGGATACTTATATTTTTTTTTTTTCCCCAACTCTTTCAAAATTCACTTAGCCATTCAGTCTCTGGAATACTTTGTTTTGGTTCTCTTTCTTTTAAGTGTCAAAACAGTTTGTTTCCTGGAGTTGAGAGTATTTAGCCACTAAATGAAAGTCTGTGAATGGACAGTGGGAAGAAGGAAGGCAGAAACCATGGTTACTTGCCAATCAAGTCAATATTCTAAAAAAGGTTTTACCTTGACAACGTCCCTGCACATACAATGCAGTCACACTATTATTCCTAATAGCTGCACTATAATTCATCACTTGAAATACTTTTCTCATTTTCATATTCATGAAAATGCTATGAGAAAGGTGTTAGATCTTTAAAGACTGCACTCAATCAAGACTGAATGTGAATTCAGGGCCTGCACAAAAAAAGGACATGTAAGAAAGCATTCAGCAATCTTTATAAACTATTACTAGTGATACACTTTTTCTTATTCACCTGCAGTGGCATATTGTATAATTAAACAAGAGAAAAAGAGGAACCCTCTAAGTGAACCTTTTCAGAGTGGTAAGCAATTATGAAATAAGATCAGAAAAGAAGAAAGCCTGCTGAAGATATACTTACACTTAATTTTTATTCAGGTTTTAGGAGTGTCCCAATGCTTCAGTGAAAATAGTTTTGCTGTATTTTGTTTACTGGATTGTAACTTAGCTGGAGAACCATTAGTTAATGACTTGTGTTGAAAGTCCTCCACATTATTAACATAACAATTACTTCAGCAGAGCAATATGTTTATTGATAGGAGAACATGTCCAATAATACTATTCAGCAGGAATATTTGACATTATCTGCCACTGCCCTGAGAAGATAACCGAACAATGCAATGCTTAAACACACCCAAGTCCTATCACAATTAAAAAATTAGACTGAAATTTAAAAGATTTCAGTAAAACAGACTTCTGTATAACATTTTTTCAACAGTGTTCCCTAAAAGTAAACCAGAGAAGACAATATTTGACATTACCGTCATTACTGACAGCATCAAGTAATATTTAAAATAATAATAATAGTAATAATTAGGAACTAAGTGTTCATTCCAAGGAATCTAACTCTTCCTCCCGGTGCCAGAAGACACCAGCTTCCAGTCTTCGCTGCCACAGCACTCTTCCCTTTCCCAACCACATAAGCACACAAGGAGACCACCTCTCCTTGGCCCCCATCCTGAGGGGCATCCCGGACAGGAGGGATTGGCTGCGCACTGAGTCAAGGTCCCTGATGCACTCAGGCGGCTGCTGGCCTGTATGCTCTCTGGCCTGCCACCACCATTGCTGAACGTGTGTACAGTGTCCTTGGTCAAGATTTTGGCATGCACAGCAAACTGCTGTCTGTTGGTTGTCTTCATTAGCTGCGCTCTCAAACGCAGCCCAACACACATCTGCCATTCTCCAAACTCTTCCATCTTCACTTACTGTAAATAGAAGTATTAAAAAAGGAAGCCCTTAGCCTAGGAAAAAGTATGCTTCAGAAATCTGGTGAATGCCATGACTGGACATAGTAGCAATATTTTCTCCTAAGCAAAAAATATTACCCATGTGCCAAAGCTAAATAAAAACTTTTTTTAGTTCACCTAAGTCAATAAACCTCTGACGGACATGAGCTGAGAATGGACAGATAAAACACCTTTCAGACATCACATATAACTTCCCATATGTCCATTTTCAAAGAGACATAACACCGACATGTCAGGTCTTAACACTTCAAAAGTAACAGTAACACTTTCAGCAACTATGTTATAAGCTAATAATGAAAATACTGCAAAATCGTTTTCACTGAAAACAATTGGAATACTAATATTTCAAAACAGATTTGGTGGGAATCACAGAATTGGTTGTGCCACAGAAAATCTTAACTGTGAAAGAAAGCATACAGCCAAACATGATAGGGTGTAATGAGTACTGCAGAACTCCCATGGACTTCAGTTACCTGCATAAAGAAAAATGATCATGCAAGTGAAATGCAATGAAGCAATGCACAGAGCGTGAAACATTACAGGAGATCACAGAAGAAATATCTTTAAATTCAAATGATGATTATTTTGAAGCAGCAAGTCAGAAAATCCTGTGAATTGAAGCAAGTCTGGATTTAGACATAAGCGCTGTGCAAGACACAATTCACATGACCAATGAAGTACCGTTCTGATACCATGTATGTACACAGTATTCAAATTCAACATACTTGAAACGAATGGAAGGAAAAATCTACTAAGAAGCGTCTCATTTCAAAAGGAGGTAGTGCACAGCAGTGTCAAAATTTATCAAAAGAAAATTACAAGTAGACAAAAGACTAAAATATTGTGAGCTGAATGAAACACAACAGAGAGAGTAAACAAACTACTTTAACAGCTATGACTTTAAAAGCCTTTTTCTTACTTCCTTATCCTTCCAAAAGCTGGAAGGGACAAACAACAGTAGCTGTAGAGAACAGCAGGAGTAAAAGATGTTTCAAAACACAGAGGTCACATTCACAACTTTGTAGAGGAATCTGTACTATCTGAAGCACACGGAGGTGCTTTGGAAAGAGAATGAACAGGGAGGTGATAATATCTGCTGATGACAAAATTTTTCAGGGTAGTAAAAGAACTAAAATAGACTACAAAATGGTAAAAGGATTTCATAATATTGAGAGACTGGGTGATAAGATACCAAATGAAATTCAGTGTTGACAAATACAAAGCACTATAAAGAGAGAAAAAAGTAACCATACTACGCCCACACAGTATTTGGCTTTATACTAGCTCATATGGCTCAGGAAGGGTATCTCGTGGATAGTTCCCTGAAACATCAGCACATTGTTCAGAAGCCAGCAAGATGACTAGAATGCCAGGCATTCTTAGTAAAGGAATAGAGAAAAGGACAAAAATATCATTATTCCACTACATAAATTCATATTGTTCCTGCATCCTGAACAGCACATGTAGTTCTGATTGCTCCATCTCAAAGCACATGATAAAAGGGAAGAGCAACAAGGATCAAACATGTATAATGGCTTCAATCTGAAGAGAGTTTAAATAGTGAGACTCCTCAACTGGGGAGAAAGGACAAGTGAGAAAGGATGAATAACACAGAGTGAATAGGGAATGATTAGTCACTACCTCTCGTAAAGCAAGAGCTAATGGGAACCAAATGAATTTTTCAGGCAGCAGGTTTAGAACAAGAGGAAAATATTTTTCACACACATGTAAATAAATTACTGGATTGATCGCCACTGCCAATGAAAATGGTTACACAAATTCAAAGGTGATTTAACATAACAGGCTGGATGTGACCTCCTCCAGTTTAGGAAGCCCCCGAACTGCAGCCTGCCAAAAGTTGTGTGATATTTCGCATTTCGATTGCTATCTTTTTCTGATATCCATTTTTAACCTTTGAACTAGCCTTTTGTATTTGCCACTGTACAGCTTCAGGTACAGTCCCTCAATAGGTGAATCAGCACAACTGGAAGAGCAACCTTCAGTCCTGGGACAAAACAATAGCACAAAGGGCTCAGTCCGCAAATTTCAAGACTTGCCACAGCTGTTTGAGCCTTGTTCATGGACTTAAACCAACCCAAGTGCAGCCTGCCTCCAAAAAGGAAGGTCCCACCCTTGCCTCAACATCCTACTCCAGCTTAAAAAAGTCCACACATTCATTTTTCAACTTTCAAGGATCCATTTCCTGGTCTGGATCACCACGGAGCTGCAGGATCAACCACAGACGGCACTGACCCTGTAGTGGTTTAAATGACTTCTGCTCTGTGTTGGACTGGTGCACACATTTTACCCAAAGGTTTCATCAGTGTGTTATCCCTGTGCTTGGTAACACATTTTGCATTGGCTGTTATTCAGTAATGTTAGGTTTTAATATAATGGACATGGTTTTCTTTAAAAATCCAAGGCTGTTCATGGTCTTAAGTATAAATTTAATATTCATAGAATAATGAGCAATTAGGGAGAACATACTTTCTCCACACAGAGTCACAATACTTTGAGCTCCTACTTTTCAGTGTTTTCTCTTCCACAGATGCAAAAAAAATGGCATAGCTTCATTTACTCATTAGCTACAAATTATATGCTGCTGTTCAACATTTATTGTTGAATTATATTTCACTAATAAAACATAACTCCACTTTCTCTAAAATTTGCTTCCTTTAACTTCATAAAAAGACTTCCCCCCCCCCCACCCACCATACCGCCTCAGAGATGCACNGGGCATTTCAAAGCATTTAAATTGTGATTAGCCTCCAAATTAAATTCCAAGTACCAGACATGCTGCAGGAAGCCAAAGGTACTTTACAATGCATACATGGATACTCTGTACACAAAAGAAAAGCTTCCCTTTTCATTGTTTTACAGAATGAGTTCAAGTGCATATTTGAGACACATACTCAGTAAAATTAAATAACTATAAAGTCATATAGTTTTGCTTCTAAGGAGTGATTACTATTTCATGTCGCATCTGCTAAACGCTTATAACCTGAATAAGACTGATGTTTTAACCTTTCAAGAGACAAGAATAAAAAATTTGGCCAAGGACTAAGTCAGATATTTGTTCTAGAAAGTCTTTCAAAATCCTGATGTTAACATGTTATGAACAAACCAATATTGCAGTTTACAATGCTTTTAAATAGAAATGATAAATTATTTAATAACCATATCAAATAGTTGACGAAATTCTCAATTAAAATAAGGTGGGTTTACATAGTTCTAATAAGTCAGAATATTGCTATCCGCTTTGGCAAACTTATGAAATGACTTATTTTAACTTCTAGGGTTTTCTCCCCAATATTCTTATTTTGCAATTCAGCAAGCACTACTGCCACCTCCTGATGTTCAGCTGTATATACCAAAATACATCCTTACATTTTGTAGTAAGTATTGGTTAATTTCTCTAGAACTTAACATTCTATGACTTAGCCATTTGCTGTTCGTTTTTTGAAATATATTTTTCTAACATGTTTTTACTTCTGTAATTATAAAAGATTCTTTCTTAATGAAATATTTCCTTCCCATATTCTTTACACTGACATCATCCAAATGACAAAAATGGCAAAATGGGTTTTATCTTCACATGAAGGCATTTTACCACAAAGACCACTCCTTGGCTGGGGTCAATTTGAAAAATAATACATTTGATCCCAAAAATCAGCACTGAAGTTTCTATTCATCTAGACATGAACAGTATTCCTGAGCTTACAAAGCTTTAAAAATATTCCATTTTGCACTGAAGCAAGCACAAAACTTCGACTTCTTTGAAAGCAAAATGGAGATTAGCTCAAAGAAACAATATCCCGTTTAGAGATGGCATCTGAATGAGCACCAGAGCTCTCCAAGTGGTAGTCCTGGTCACAGATTTGAAGTTCCAATTCACTGTGTCTGTTTTCCAGTTTCTCTTCTGGCTTGCCAAGTAAATTACATACACAGGAAAGTGGAGAATGCAAAGAGAAAGAGAACAGACTCTAGTGATTAGTAGTGTGGCAAGTGTGGGTAACTAGGACTCAGCTGATTACTTGAATAAAAATAGAGTTTCGCTAATGGGACAGCTACTGTAGGAGAGATTAAGTTCTTTATCTCCTACTCATCTGACCTGCCAACTTCTTGGCTAGTACAGGTGAATCTCACATTTCAATATGGAAGGTCAGCCAAGGCCCCAAAACACCTTTCTTGACAAAAGTGCACTAGGACCTTCCAACACACCTATTTCAAAAAACTGTTATACTACAAGAAGCATTTAATTATAAAGTTCCGAACCAGTTCTCATCATACAGACAGGTCTGAACAGGGAAAAAGTAAAAACAAATACTAGGCTATGAAAGCAGAGCCCAGAGTACCAGTTCTGCACAAAATCACACTACTGAACCGCAGCTCCCTGTCTGGCAACCACTACAATAAAGGACAGGCTGTCCAGGACTCCAAAAGCACCCTGGGGAAGAGGAGAGGAAAAATCTACTGAAAGGAAGAGGCCATCAACAGCAAGAAGCATTGACCTCAGTGGAAGGTGACTGTATATACCTTTCTTTGTCGGCTCACACAGATCTCATCAAACTTTTCCAAAGACTTGATTGTATAACTAGTCCTGTAGCCTTTAACAGAACTCATCTTGTTTAAGAACATACTTAAGCAGATCAGATTAGATATCAAAAGACTTATTCCAGGACACATCTCTATGGAGCCCTACGTACTAGCCAAGCACAGCCTAGACTTCAGAAATTCCCAAACCAAAAACAATTTCAATGAACAAACCATAAGATCTGTTTTTGTTTATAACAAATTTATACCAGCATAAGTTCAATGAAATTTGCAGAGAGCCTTCTAATATGTAAATGGAGGGCAGACTTGCAAAACTGTTATATCATTTAGTTCATCATATTGCCAGTATGGCACCCTTATCATTTATTGGTTGCATCCTTTTCAAGGTTTGTTACTTGCATCACCACTAACTTTTTTTTCCCTCCAAAATTTTACTGTCATCTTCAGAAGAAACAGACACTTCAACATAGCCATGCAGAATGCAAACAAAGGTTTTTAATACATAGTACAGGATGGTGTTACACTGCTCTGGAACCTCTTATTAACTATTTTGTCCTGTTGTGTTTTGTCATCCCCAGGAAAGCCATAGCTAACTATACCAACTCTGAAGTGAGGACTTTGCAATTTTAACTAAAAGAGATACCCAGAATACTAACCAGGAACTGGTTTGGTGCAACAATGATGCTTTTAAACAGACTCCCTCTTTGGAGTAAGATCCCACCCATGTAATGGAAACATGCCATCTACCCAGATTGACCACATTATGCAATAATACATAAGTAGCATATAACACATATTCAATAACCTGGCATCATCAAGTTGCATAATGCCACTTCTCAGTCTATCCAGAATGTTTTTAGATGTCCTACCTAAATCACAACTCTTCAAGATATTACGCTTTTAACAAATAAACTAAACATCAATCACAGCATACTTGTAAATTAATGATAAATGCATTTTTAGAAACAAGATGCATTGCGGTCTACAAGCTGGACAACTGCAATGCTGAAGTTGCCTTTTCACTCAATATCTCTAGCCTGATTTTTGGCACAAAACCTTATTTTTCTACTTTACTGCTGGCTGATATCCATGTTGAGGTTTTTCTATCAGCACAGCCTATTTCCCCTCACATTTCAGAGAGCTGCATTCAATTTCCTCTCAGGGAATCTGAGCAGAAAAAGGGATTGGCATTCTTCTTAGAGCTAGATTCAACAAGCTATTTCATCATTATCTTTCTCCCTCCCCTCCTTCTTTGAATTGCACCACTGCACTTTTCCTATCCCTCTCCATGACTAAATTTTTTCATTTCCTCCCACACTTTTTTAATTGGCAACCATATTCATCATCTCAATGGATTCTAATCTAAGGCAAGTCACCCTGATAACAAGAGTCCCTAGTCTGTGTGTTAGAAACCACCTTGGTTTTGTGTAGTAGGAAAACAAAGACAAAGGAAAAATGAAGGTAACATTAATTGAAGTTCCCACCCAACACTGACAGCCCAGCTATTTTTATTTTTTTTCCTTACATATAGGTAACCAAGAAGAAAAACAAGCATTAGCTTAGGATTTCTTTGGCTGCTATGATGCTCCCTAGTACCTAACCCTGAATTAGGTTGGTGTAGACAAAGAAGTCTGTTCCCCTAGAGTCCTGGCTGGAAATGATTAAGTTTTGCTAGTTAAAACAGATCAGCAATTAGTCTTATACAAGCAATAAGTATTCATACAAATGATCAAAAGTATGTTCACTGATCATTTTGTGGCCTGAGTATGCAATAGTGGCATTGCTTCCTCATCAGGTGAAGCATTAAGTATCCCTTGTCACACCGCAGTGCAATAAAAACCTGCTCCACAAGCAGCTAGGATGACCATTACATGAAATTTCTCGAGCTGGCACAAATGCTAGAAGGATGTTGCAGGGAATTCAAATACAGAAAATTAACACTGATAGTGGTATAATTTTGTTACCAAATGGTGGTTAGACTATGAATGTGTTTAGGTAAGTAAAAACTAGAAGACTTTCACGCTGATTACAGGATGCAGATTAAATAGCTATGGGATCATTATTATGTACTTTCTGTGGCATTAAAAAGTGTTAAGAACAAGTCCATTATTAAAGCACATGCAATCTTAAAAGAGAACTCATAGATGATGCACCCACACTTTTTTCTAAAAAGAATTAACTTTTGTCCATTTATGAGCATCTAATTCATTTTAAAATACCAGTTTACCAACCTATATGAATATTTTATCATTTTTAAGGTATACCTTTCATAGAAAGCTTTGCATCTAGGCAGGAGTCTCTCATCAGTAGGTTGATAGTTAAAGCTACTGTCTTTGATTAAAATACTGTTTACCTATAACTAGCCAAATCAGTCTTTTCCCCAATATTGTGGAACCACCTAAACCTAAATTACAAGAATACTTTTATCTATATGAACATGACCAGAAGTCTTCAGGAAAAAAGAACAAAACACCCATATAAGAATATATTACCCTTCACATCTTACACTTCCTTCCCCTCATCAACATGGAGTGAGGGACGAAGAACAACACTTATACCTGTATGTAATGCGCTCACTTCAGTGTACTGTACAGGCACCATCTGTCATGTTGCAGGGTTTATTCAGTGTTTTTAAAAAAAACCTTGCAGTGAGCTAAACCATATCACTTTGCATTCATTGCGTCTCTATGTATTATCAGCAATAAGGTGGATAGTGAAGAGCAAAACTGCCACATATGTACACAAACTTCACTGAAATGGTTCATTTAGTCAAGAAGTATACAGTTTCCCTTGTTCAATCCACTGGGTCTTTCTCTTTGCCAAAATTAGGAGAAGGTTGAATTTCAACTCATTAATACCGAATCCTTAGCCTGATTTGACGCTAATCCTCTTAAAAACACAATTATAAAAAAACATTTATTTGAACAAGAATTTTATAGTTAACATCTTGTCTTTCATTCTCTATAAGAAACATTGTAATGTTACATATACCAGTCTGAATTTCATTATTTGGTATTATTCACAAGAGTACTACTTCTCTTTCCAGTCATTGGGTTTATTTTTGTGGTGAATTAGTCAACCAATAGGTTTTCATAATTTTAAATGGGCTTTTATTACTGTTAGAAGTTACAACAGGTATCTTCCTTCTAATGAAGGAAGAAATACAAATATACAGCTCTGCAGGTTTCTTAGCTATCAAGCTTCTATGTGATTCACAGGGGATTAGATATTTGGTGGATTGTAGAAATGTTGTAACATTGAATTTGTAATTTTAAAATCGAGTAAAACTTCTGCAAATAAATTCTCTCTCTCTTTGGAGACATTACCATTATCAGAAACAAAGGATTAGTGATAATGACAGTTGTGTTCATCTTCTGGTGATATTTTCCCTTAACAGATCTGCTCTGTCTTTAAATGACATTTACATGATAGGAATTAAATTTCAATGTTTGACAACGAAGCATAAGGGCATTGAGACCACATATAGTAAATACTTGGCTCAATATAAAAAAGTGCATATGATTTGGACAGATTACTGCACATTCAAGAGACAGGCCACATCCATATGTGACTTCTCCAGGGCACACTGAATGGTCAAATGGGTACAATGCTTTTAGAAACAAAATGGGATAAAACATACATACATTCGATCTTTTCAAAAACAAAGAAGTAAACATTCAAATGCATTTAATCTCTTGATGCACAGCTCTCTACAATCAATAAAAGGAATCCCACAGGTCTCACTGCGTTGTTCACTGGGGTCTTATAACCCAGGCTGCCTATTTCTTGATAAAATCCAAGCCTGCATCATTCCTTCACCCCCCTCAAAAATGAACTGACTTGATAACTACAACTTGTTTTTTTACAGCAAATCTCTGAATAGCTTCCAAATGATCTGAACACATTCCCTTTGCTCTTCTTCCATAGGTGTGATCTCACTGTAGTAAGCCTTGAAATCCAGAAATACTAACAACTCCTGCCTTGAGTGAGGAAGCCATGGCTCTTCTAGGGCTTTAGCCAAATTATTTTACTGCCATTAAACCCCACCTCATCCAGTTGACATTTTTCCTTCTATATCAAAACCACAATGTCATGCTAACAGACAGAAATGGCCAAATTCGGTATTTTTCTTGTTGTTTACAGAATTTACAAGTCTTGTGTCATCTAAGAATTTCTACAAACTGCCATAAGAGCTCCAGCACAGCTGGAGAATAACTTCTTCCATTTAAAAAAAGATAGTTTTTGATTTTTGTTGTTGTATTTTTTTGTGTATTAACATTCTGCTTACATCTCTACAGCTTCATAGCTGCAAATCAACAATGCCATTCACTGTTTCTCAGAATACTCAATGGACTTTTTCCATCATTAAATAAAATAAGACACTATTTTAGAGTCTCAACACTTGCAAACACTGTGTCCTGGTACAGGCAAGAGCTTAACACTTCTGAAGAAAAAAGCCAAACTGTAATTGCACAGGTTTGCATGGAAGATGATAAAACATCACAAGCAATTCAGGTTTTTTCCTACGACTGTAGTCTTCTATTTAAATATACTCTATATGATCAATTAAACAAAGGGCTATAGGCTAACTTCACATCCAAATTACAAATGGGGCAAATCTCTCATTGCTCTGAATTGCTGTCAGCATGATCAATTGTAGGACTGATGTTTCCCTCAGAGTAGTGAAGCACCAGGGAAGCTGGGCACAGTATCTGCAACTGCACTCAGAAAAGGTGCTGCAGCAGTACAAAGTTGCATTGGTTTTCAATCATTTTCTCCAGTAATCTAATCGAATCCCTACTGCTGAATGTATAGTTCTTCTACAGATAATCCTCAATGATCAAAGAGGGAACCAGCAGCTTAGGAGGGACATCAGAAATTAGCCATTTACAGTGAAAGATCTTAGAATAACATATGCATAACACAGGAAGAAAGTAAAAAGCAGGTGAATAACAGGCTGCAAGAATGACATTGGCACTTTCAGTATGAAACCACTAAACTTTTGATTTCTTTGCAGGATTCTGGCAAATATCTCATTCTACATAGGTTTCAGGAGGTAAGGATGTGGGCAAATGCATCTGCTAAGCGTCTCTCCCCAAAATGAACACAGTCATGAATTGTGATCATACAAAAGCTGTAATTACAGACTTACAATTAATGCAACAGGGCCTACACATCGCAGGCCAAAACATGCAGGCATGTACAATCCTGGTGTAAGCTAAAAGACTACAATTAGATAGAGACAGAATAACAACCACTTTATTTTTTTCTAGAATTTATATCTTTAGTGAATGCTAGAAGAAACTTATTATATAAAATCAGAAATTATGATCCGTATAGCTAATATATGTAAGAATGTGTGCATGCTTTCAGCCTGTGAATAATGAACATCACAGGTTTCAACAGCCCTATTTCAAGGATATAAAATGCTTACCTAAGTAATTTGCTGTATGACTGTGTTGGAGCAATAATGTGGGCTCATATGACATTCAGCCTTGCTTTTCTACAGTTAATTCTATCAGGAATATTGCAACATTTTAAAAGAATGACGTTTTAATATAGTTTGCTATTTCTGTATAGCTTGGTGTCTATGTAGACACCCAAAGGGTAATAAAGGATGCTCACAGCAGATGGAAATTGAATAATTTTTAAAGAAAATAAAATTTAAAAAAATGTTAGCTATACAATTTGTGATTTTTTCTCATGTTACCCCTAAAACAAAACACTTATGTCTGATGTCTACTGCTCAGATTATATATCAGTAGGAGTTCTCTCCCTGAAGCTGAAATACAATATGCAGGATTTTCTGCAGATTTATGGAAACATTTCTGTGGAAGATACATAGCTTACTACTTATGTATCAGAATATCAAGACTTCACCTTTCATAGTCCATGCAGCTATTAGTAATTTTCATTTAAGTTAAATAAAATTTTCCATATCTGTAACAATACTGCATAACTTTATCCAGAGTAGCTTAACCATTGGTGTTTTTCCAATATTTATTCCTTTTCCATTACAAGGAAACTCTAGTAAATTACCACCTTTTTTTTTTTTAATCTACCAACTATTTTTAAATAAACTTAACATTTTCTAATATAGATTAAATTGATGTGTTCTCAAAGAACACCGAAGCATCACCTTTCAAAATGAACTCAGACCTTTTTGTTACACAGGACAGATAATATGCTGAACCTTCAGACGTGTTTTTCAATTAGAGTAGCAGTCTAGAGTAGCAGTCAGATGATCTGCAGCTTACCTGGATATTCTTTTGTTGAAAACAACGTAGTTGTAAGTTGGGGAGATAATTTGCCATGGTTTTCTTTGGCCAGAGATCAGCCTGAGTTTTCAAAACAGATACTAGAGGCTGTTGTAGTCTGTCTCACTCCTTAATAAAAACAACAGTTTTCTGATGCTATTTCAGGACCCAGGACCATATGTTCATCATTCATATGATAAAGCAGGGAATGAACACATTTCGGTGCCATAAATAAATTTCATTTCCACAACTGTTATTCTGGAGATTAAAAAACAAAGCTCTCTCCTTAAAAACTGAGAAAAGCTTCCAATATAGTTCCTCTGTCATGTACTTCAGCTGCAGGAAGAGTTTTTCATTTTGTCAAGAAATTTATATTTGGATTGACCTACACAAGGTTTTTCCTGATATGATAAAAAATACATTAGTTGCATACTTTCAGGAGAGAGAAGGATGACCCACATCCGTAAAAAGTTGCTAAACATGTAAACTGACAGAATACAGCAGAGCATCACCAAGACTTCTTGTGAGGACAACCAAAAGAAGTACCCTGCATCAGCTAAGGCTTCTGAGAAATTGTGTGTCATTTACCCTTTTCTGGAAATCCCAATAAGAAAAACCCATTTCAGTGTTTTCTCCTAAATACCCCCAAAAGCATGCACAGATATAATCAAGTTTTCATAGCCAATTGTTTAGGAAAAACAAGATAATTTAATATGTATTATTACAAAGTCAAACTCAATTCAGCATAAAGTTCATAAAAACTTTGAATTGCACTTCCATCTGTACCTAACAAAGCTGATTAGTAGAAAATTTTACGTGCATCAATAGCATAAACAAATACAGAGACATTATCTAAAATGTGGTATCAGTGATGAACAATGAAAGTGATAACTCAGTTTCAGTTAAAAAATTAGTTTATGAAGTTTGATGTGTTTGTGCTAGCCTATAACTTTTCAAATACATTCTGAGGTCAAAATGTGTACCAAAAAGTAGTTACATTAACACTGGTTGTATTTTTCACACACAGTCATATAAAGAGGAATTTTTACTACAATATTCAAAATAATTTCTTGTGATAAATCACCATACAACTCTAGCTGATGATAAAATCAGTATTGGACAGAATATTTTGTTGTTTTTTGTTTTTTAAATACAAGGTTTCAATTCCTTGGTGCAATTATGGAACTTAAAATGTAATTCTCTTTAGAACTGCAAAGGAATTAGACCAGAGAAACCCTGTTAAGGATAAAACACAATAAAAAGAAGCAGCTTCAAAGACCTCTTTTATATCGCTGTTGCCTTATGTCATGTTATATTCTAAGCCTGAGTTTTGCTAACGTCTGTGAAAGGACAATGAGAAAAATCAGGAAGGAAAGAAATCTGTGTAGCTTAGCATTTCAAATACTCTCAATCACAGAAAAATATTTGCTCTTTTCCTATTACAATTTAAAGTTTTATATTGGGATGTGTCTTTGAAATGCAATAGTTACTTCATAGGATGCTGACAGAATCATCACTAATTGTCATTTAACTGACCACTGTGAGGAAGCAGAAAGAAAACCTAGTCTTTAGTCTGATGTCACACAGTGAGTAATTGAAATTTTCCTTTACATAACTGTTGTGAAAATTTTATCTTATTTGGAACATTTCACATTAACAATAACACAAAGCCAAGAACAGGTACTGAAAAAACACGGCAGGGGGAAGGTTCAGCTCTACACATCCATAGATAAATGATCTGTAGAGATGTGCTTCTGTGGAAGAGCAGCATACAGCACGGTCTGAGAGGTATACACAAAGATAGCTGTCACATCTGTCCATGCTTTTCCTGGCCAGCTCCAAAGCACACCTCCAATTAAATTTGAACCATTAAATGAAATATAAAGCAAGCACTTTAGTCTGTGAGCTGAACAAATTACTATTAAAATTCATGGATATTTATGATTACCTCAAATTAACCACCCAACAAAGCTTTGTTGTACAGGGAAAACATGTATTTCCCCTTCACTCATTATACATGTATGAAGTTATCCATATGATTGAATAGCTCTGGGAAATAAATGTTGTCACTTGGTACCTCTCCATTGTGTGACGGGATCATAGGTATGGCCCTGGAGGTAAAGGACTGAATCGGGAAGCAAGGCCTCAAGTTTGAAATTCCTTCCTACGCAAAAAACAATTAGGAGCGGTTATCTGATTGATGCCCTTGTTTGAGGCTTGCTGCCCTGGTTCTCAGCAGAAGAGTCCTACTGCACCAGTCTCAGCATGGCATCAAAAGGTCAGACACCCCAGAAGCCAGAGCAGAGCCACCAGCCACAGCACATCGCCCTGTCGTTCCACCCAGCCGTGAGGTGCAGGGTAAGCGTCAAATTCCTGCTGCTTGCCTTTGGGGAGCATGAGGAAGCATGACAGGATCCACAAGCCAACAAGTCACAATTCAAAAACTAATGACTTCTTAATGATAACCATTGATCACATTCATTGGTAATTCCTATATTGTCTAAACACAGTCCAACGCAGAGCAAATAGAGTGAGAAATAAAAAGCTATTTTTCATTCTTTTTGATTTCTGTTTGCCTCCAGTCCTCTGCCAGGATAAGGATGATTGATTCACAGAAATCACAGAAACACAGTTTTTGTTACCCTGGAATGTAGCCACTTCATGTGAGGATTTGAATTTATTTTAATGCACTTTTCAGTCTTCTGTGTCTAACATATCCTGGATATTTAAAGTTTCCTCCCTTCAAAACAGTCTGGGTTTTCTGCAGCCATGGTCTAAAACCAAACTGATAATGAGGAAGCTAAATGGAATGGGATGCCAGCATGCTTTTATCGCTGTCTGACGCATGATTGTACAAACTCTGTGCCTTCTCTGTCTGGTGGAAGCAGCCATTTTGGTATTCAATGGGATGATCACACCAGCATCAGAGCTGGCTACAAACAGCCCAGGACAGTTCCAGTCCTCCTCCAGCTTCACTGGGCTTTGTACAGACTCCCCGCTATTATTTCAGAGTTTAAGATTCATCCATCTCGTTTCTAAAAATGCAGACACATCTGGTTTTAAATCAGTTTGATCACTGATGATTGGTGCAAGGAAAATGTCTTAATTGGTACAATCATCCTTTGTCCTTTCAAAAGCATCCTAGATCTACCTATGCTGAGAGCCGTGTCCTTGGTGCAAGTTTGTGTGCTGCAAACCACACCAAAGGGAAGGAGCAATCTCCTCCCTCCCTCTTATTTATTTTAAAATAAGTTTTAAATGTATTAAATACATTCCATGAAGTCAGAAAAACAATCATGTAGGTTGCGACAAAAGCTTATGTCAACAACTAATAATGGAATTGCAGTATGTATCAACATAATCTTACTCTGTAGATTATATAAAACACCCTGTCTTGGGGCTAGCAGGGACCTGCGTAGGTCCTCTAGTGCAATCCCCCACTCAAACCAGGGCCAACTAGATGAGGCTGCTCAGGGCCCTATCGGGTTGGGTTCTGAGTATCTACAAGATGCTTCACAACCTCTCTCCGAAAACCTTCTCCACTGTCTGACACACACACCACTGTGAAAATCAAAATCCTCCATCTTACAATGTGTTTATTGCTTCTAGTTTGATCTCTGTGAAGATCACTTAGAGGAGAAAAATATTCTAGCAATTTTCTTGCTTTGTTTTGCATTGTTACTACTGAAGTTTGCTTCTCATGACAGCACTACCAATTTTCTAAACAACGTAATTCCTTAAAGTATTTTTAGTGATTAACTTTAGCTAAAGTGGAGCTGTGCAAGTCCTGTCTCTATCTTAGGATAATCCTGCAGCTATTTTTATATAGCTTTGATTTAGTTCTTTACTATACAGAACACTTCTCTTAATCACACTCCAATACCACTGCCATCCTTTCCTGAATCAGAAAAATCTTAGAGAGAAATTACATTTATGTTATTAGCGTTTTGGAATGGTAGGAAAAGCAACAGGTGTACTCGTACAGTGAAATCAGACAAAAATAGGAATTAAGAAAAACATAGCTGCCTTAAATACCAAATAAAGCTGCATTCCAAGGTAGAATATGCTCCCACTGGAGTGTAATGTTCATTACTCAGTGTATTCAGGGTTAAGCCTAAGACAGACAGAACAACACGGACAACAGGGATTTCCTTCTGGATCTGAATATGACTGTAAAGACATTGCAAAGGGCTAGCCGTATCACGTGTTACCAACCACATTCACTACCATTCAAGTTACTACAGTGAGTTCACTGCAGTCTACAAAGGGGCTCTTCTCTATGTGCCAAACGCCACCTTAGGACCTTCACAGGAGCCTCCAAAGAAATCAATGTGTTAAGCCCCATGTGCTGAAGCACTTTCTCATTTTAAAAAAGCAGGACCTGGTAGGTGGAGGGGTATGACAAAGCTTCCTCTGCCAGAGTTATGAAGGGTGATTTGGCTATGTAGTGTATTTCTAAGGTAGATTATGCACATATAGAGCATGAGTATCCCTGTAATGTCTTCCTCCTTAAAAAGCCCAACCTACTCTAACGAAGACAACAGCAAATTGTTTCACTTCCATTTACCAAGCAGATCTCCTGGCTTCAGTAAATCAACCAACAACAACCAACTTCAGTACTGCTTTCAACTACAAAAGAATAGCCAGAAACTACATGGACTCCGCCAGAAGATTTTACAAGGATTGTGCTCAACTACAATGGAGAAAACTTAGCAAAAGACCTAGTTTACTATCTCTGATTAGATATCGAACAATTATTTAGCTCTGTGTCAAAGAAACAGAACATTTTCTGACTAATAATATTTTTGTGAGGCAAGAATTAGCCTGCCAAAACAGCCAACCCTTTCCCAACTGGCAGACACTTAAATATGCATTACACTGCAAAGCTTATGCCTCTGTGATGTACACAGTAACTTATTTCACTTCTTCCATACACTACCATAATCAAATATGTGACCTGGGTCCATATGAAACTAAGATATCCTGATGATTGCAGTCTAACAAATGTTACAGATCAGGACAGAATGAATAAAAATCAAACAAGACAATCCCTCCAATAGAAGTTCTCCTGTGGAATGCAACGAGTCTCAAACTAAGTATTCAGTCACGACATATTGACCATGCACAGTTAAATTAATGAAATTAAAGATGTCTGTAGAGTTTTCTCTGCTGTTGATAAATGGCAATTCTGAGACTGAATTCCAAACCGGTTCCTTAACATGAATGTCAGTAGCAGACAAGTCATAGGAAAGGTTGCATCTACCATACTGGGACTGCAGTACTAGAGTTGGAGTGATGAAGGAAATGGAATACACAAAAGCTCTGGACAAGTCCCCGGTTCAGCCTGAAAGACTTCTGCTAGACCCTATGATAGTACCATGGTTCTCTTCAATGGGCTGTTTCACAAGTCAAATCTCTCAGAGGAATTAACATTTTTGAAGAAATAATAACAAAAATATTGCCAGCTGTTAGGCTTATAGTTTATGTAGGGCTTGCACAATGTAACTGGAGGTAAAATACAGTTAGACTTCTATAGCTCCACTCCTACAGCCCTCTAGTCTTGAGTTCTTGCAACAGCTTTAGAACTATGACCATCCCTTCACCAGCTTACATTGCTTGAAAACATGTCCCTGTTAATTCTACAGTGCAAAGAAAATTACATATTGCAAAGCTTTATACTTCTGTTCAAAATTGAAATGAAGAACAGGAGCAATTATTTCAATGACCACCCCACAATCTCCTTGTCATCATCAGCTATAGGAAACCAGATGAACACAAAATTCTCTTTGCTCTTATTCTCTCTTAGAACTTCATCTCATCTGAAAGTACCTGTGCTGAGATGAAAGATTGGACTACTTTCATTATAAAAACAGTAAACTAATTCAGGTTTCAGGTGAACACTTAACTCCACTTCAGTGCAAAGCCAGCCAGGTCAGATAGAACCATGAATAATGAAAAAATAGAATGAAAAGGAAAAACATTTTTGTATGAGAGTCCAACATTGTCACCTAAAAGACAAAATAATGCTTGATATGCCAGAAGTTAGAACTTCAGTGACGTATTCCTCATATAAGAAAGTGTGACAAAATATTAGCTCACAATCAAAATCAAAGTCAGTATTTCACCTATCTAGACAGTAACGACATTATAATGTGTTGATGAAATTTAAAGTTGTGCATGCAGCTATTAGCATAACATATTCATGGTATTCTTTTGAGTTTTCATTCCTGTTTTCAGTCAATCTTTGCTTTTGCATAATGGAATCTGCTATTAGTATATCGCTACTCACATAACAGACATGAGAAAATTATAAAGAGGTTTATAATGAGGTTGAACAAGTTTAAAAGAGGCAGACAAAAAGAAATTATTCAACTTTCCACTTCTCAATTTTCATGAGAACATTTAAAATAATGGGGGCTCACAAACCAACAGCTATGACTGCCTACTAGTAGCAGATCACCAAGATGCACTGCCTGCAACTCTATACTACAGGTTTACAGCTGATAAAGTTAGAGTAACATGGGAATGCTACCAGGCAAAATTTTTTATACCTTCATTTGTGTTCAACACCCTCTTATTTCACCTTTATATATAAACGTGTAAGTATATACATGTATCTGCTCCACCAGACCATGGAATTCCTTCGCCCATTGTTGATAGGGGGATGGATGGACTGTCCTGATGCCTCTTTGAAGATATGTTCTACAGAATAATTTTAGGAAAACTGTAACAATAACAGCAGTAATCCATACATTTAGAGAACACAAAAATCTTCAAATGATTTTATCATCACGATGTTGAAAAGTAATAGTTGTTACCTGAAGGACAACCCAGTTTGGGAAAACCAAACAAACACTAATCACTTATCAAGGTTACTATTCAACTGCCACAAAAAGCCAATTTAGTTGTGCTCTGGAATATCTAAATAACATCACATATCCACAAGCACCCTGACAAAGATATTGATCAGGAACACTAACACTAGGTAAACAAAGACTAGAAGTAATTTAAGATCAGCTTGTCTTCATTTTGGGTTACAATACTCATAATCGAGTCTGATCTGTTGTCTTGTGCTGCCCTCTAAACATCCTCTGTGTTTCCTGCGCATTTCAAAGAATCCCACTTAAACTGTTAAAACCATAGCATCTAAAAGGAGTTTTCATCTCAAAAACAGTTCTGTTATCCAGTAATGCTGTATTATCAGTTACGCCCTTGGCTGTTTAGGTACTTTGATTTAACAGGAGCAACAGCATTTGTTCTTAACCAGAGAAACTTGAATCCTGCTTGGAGTCTGATCTACAATACAAAGGCAATTTATTATATACTTTTCATTTGTGGCAGAAGAATCTCTGATCTTCAAAAGATTCACACAGAAGGTTAGTAAACGATTAATTGACATCACATATGTGTTACATGACACAAAGTCGCATTGCAGAAATGCAGAAGGAATGTTAGAGCTGGTGATAGACTCAATCACGGTTATAAGCAACCTACTAATAGACCCTACAATGGTTACAGTAGTTTAAAAAAGAACTACAATATTTCAGGGCAGTAACCTTTTTCTTTACTAACAGTTTAATTGCAGCATCTACAAAACATTACACTGTAAATAGTCGAAACCCTTCCAACCTTTTTCTATAGAAACTCAGCTTCTACACTGTTTATTAGAGAGGCAGAAATGATGGGTACGAAAGAGTTAATCACCTTCCAGTAGTTGCTAGGTAACACTCTGCCATCCCCACATCCCTGTCCCAGGGTGTTCAACCAAAGCCTACCAAAAAATCACTACCTCATCTTAAATTTCATTACTTGAATGCATGCCTCCCTCCTCCTTTCCAACTATACCCCCAGCATCCAGAGTTGATGCAGAGCAAGCATTGTTTTGGAGAAAAACAGACCTCATCTCCTTGATTTAATCTGTTAAAAACCCTGCTGGTTTTCTCCCTTCCTTACATCCCAAGCTGCAGCCCTGCCTCATTAGCCTCTGCAGCGCCAACAGTGCTGAGAGCTCCTGGGAGCAGGAGCAGCAGGAGGTGGCCCCGAAATGCACAACATAAAATAACCCCTGGCTGCCACCGGCTGCACCTCTGCTCCCCTGTGCTCTGCCCCGAGTCTTAATTCCCACTTATCATCCTCACCCAGTTTATAACCTAGAAAAAAAAATACACTTTAAATTTATTGGGTTTTTTTTTGTTGTTGTTGTTTTGTGAAATAACTTTCAATCCAATTTAAGAGCTTTTCTTTTTTTTTAGGGGAAGAGAAAAAAACATCAGCATTACCACAGACCAGAATGAACTCAAAGCACAGGAAACCAATGTCATTTCAACAAAAGCTGAACAGAGGTATTAAATAGCTATTTCTGAATCCTATTGTGGAGAAAAGCAAATAACCTGCTACTCATTTTTGTCACTAGGTGAGCTTTCTACACCAAAAATTCAGTGTTACGTTTCATATCTCTTCCTCTGTCAGGGTGATTTTCACCCCTTTGACAAAAAGCCTTCAAAAGACCAATGAAGCTATGGAAGACCTTCATGTGAGGTCTCCCATTGAAGACTAAATTTCACCACTAATATTTTTACCTGCTCCAACCTAAGGTATTTTAAAATATGCTGATTCTAAAAAATCAGAAGCTTTGAGACTCTTGAAGTTGAATTGCAACTGTTGTAGAAATAGATAATCACTTACAGGGCAAATCCAGTTTTCCATCACGTGCATGGTATTAACACACAGCAGAATGCATTTCTTGTTCGCTAACATACAGAAAATCAACAGATCATACAGAAGTAAAACTACCGAATTATTGCAGTCCTATAATGAATGCTGTTGGAGTTAAGTTCAATAGAAGCATGTTTTTGTTAGTGGACAGCCCTACGGAAAAGTCAACTGTACAAAAAAGTACTGGAAAGGACAAATCACTATGGATATCCCATTAACTTCTACAGGATTGAGCTTTGTTGTTTTGTTTTTTAAACTCATAAAAGAAAAAGAAACATTAGACACAGGCTGGTCTTGGAGGTTATTGATTTAATTTTTTTTTAATTTTGGACAAATTTCCTTAATTCTCTATTACCATATTTCCCAATATTTTTGTTTAAATGAAATACAATTTAATTACAAGCCTTTAAAAAAATGGACAATTCTTGAAAAATCATAGGAGGCTGGTTAAATAGATGATACTATGATTAAATGAGGAAAAGCTAAAAAACTAAGCAAAACATTATGATTTTTTTTAGAGTCTGATTAAGAAACAAACACCACTATCTTTCATGACTTCCCATTTCCTTTGACAAGTCATTGGGCCTTTCTGTTTTAAGCCCTTTTTCTTTATTGTTAGCAGATGCTGACTGAATGGGATACTTCCCCACGTTCTAATTAAACCATTTTTTAATTCTCACTCTGAGGGCATAAAAGCTCAAGAAACAAAATGATTACTGACTGGTGCAGAAGTTCAATCGATACAGCCCGATTCATTCGTCATGTTGCTTTATAATCTAAATGGAATACTCATTACATGTTACAGAGCAAATAAAACAGCCAGTACATTACTGTCAGGCTACAAGTGCAGCAATACTAATTACTGCTACTCTGATCTGGGAAAGGGTGTGTTATTTTTTGTGTCCATGCTTGCAAAAATATTATACACAAGTACGAATGAACCAAGATTTCTCCACTAAACAGCCTTGCTAACACCTTCTGATTTATTCAGAATTCTCAAAGAAAATTTACATTTTGGAACTTTTTTTGAGTTGAGATTTTTGGTGTGTTTTTTTTTTGTTGTTGTTTGTTTTTGCTGTTGTTGGAGTTTCTTCTGTTTTTAAAGGAAGAAGTTGTCTATAGGCACAGAGTAGGCAGATAACGAAGTGCAGATTTTTGAGGGCAACAAAAGGAGCACAGCACTGCTGCCCACTTTCTGTGCCAGAGCCTGGAGCACCAGGCTGAAGGGTGCTCCTCCTGGGGGCTTGGGGGGCCTGAAGAGCTCTGATTCATCCAGATCCAACTACCTCAAAGGCAGCCGAGATGTGCCTAAATTCCACAGAAATACAGACAAGTTTTAAGTGGGGACACAGACATTTCCCCAGGGAATGTCAGGCTAAATTTGAGAAGGTTTCAGAGTGCCATAGGATCTTCAGAGAGTAAAGAAGATAGAGCAACCATAGTGAACCTTCCCTCTGATTGCTCACATATCTCCACACAGCTCCAAGAGGAAAATACCTGTCTCTCTTCTGATGGCACTTACAAGGACTGTCTATATATGTGATAAAAACATGGCCTGCTTCAGAAGGCAGAGAAGATGGTTCATATGCTAGATTATTTATCAGTGCCTGAGGGGTAGCAGCAGCCTGGAACTGCTCACACATCTTACAAAGAATCAACCCTGTGGATGTCTTTCTTCTCCTAGAACTCAAGAAGCTCCCAGTCCTGGTCTTTCCCAAGAGGATGGAGTCCCTTCTCCCCACCACCCCAAGCAGAGGCCTGGTCACAACCAAGGAGACTCACCTGTTCTACAGTGGGGCAGTGCTGATGGGGAGGAGGGGGAGCAGGCACCTTGCCTGCCCAAACTGACCATGGCTTAGAGTAAGGCTAGGGCAGGTGGGCTGAAAAAGACTGGGCCAGCAAGGAGCCTAATTCAAATTAGGTCTCAAGTAGTAGATTTTAAGTTACTGTGAGAAAAAAAGTGAAACAAAATTATAGTTTTCCCAGCACACACTATATCTTCTGCTCTCTCAGTAATTTCAGGAATAGGACTCTTATTTTGACCCTCACAGCAGAAACATTGATACTAGTCCTAATGCCAAAACAAATGCAGATGAACAATCAGATGCAAGTTTAACAGACCTGCAAAAAGGAGCCATAGGTTTGAGTTAGTGATTTTTTGTCTATAATTTTTTCAGAAGTGTTGTATGGTTTTAGGCATTGTAGAAGCAGATAGTGATACTCCTTGGCCTAAAATGTTTGCAACCTAGGAAACCAAAGAGAAAGATGGACAGCAGGACACAGCATACTAGTTTTGCTGTTTTCTGTGATTATATTAGAATGGAACATCCTAGTCAGGCTGAAACTCTTGTTTTAGTGAGTTCTGCAGGAACAAATAAAAATGAAAATGACACATCTTAACACTACACCTGTTGAGATTACTTTCCCCAAAGGAAAATACAAGTAATTACATTCCATTTAGTGTTTAGGGATAGTTGATACATACAGATTTTACATGCATTTTAATGTGTATAACTCCACGTGTGTGTGTGTGTGTAAATAAGTCCCAATAGCTACTTGCCAACTTGATCATTATTAGTTGCCTAACTTCTTACAGAAGTCAACTGTAAAAGTCACCTTCTACTTGGTAACCTGTGCTGGTTAAATAATCCTTCTCCAAGCCTGAAGTGCAATATTGACTGTAACATACCATTCCCTTTTAAAGATCATATATTCAGAAAGTTACAACAAAAAGTACAATGCAGAGCAACAAAAATGCTGAAGATACCAATTTAAGAGGCAGACTACCTAATCAAATTCTGCTATCCATGTTTCCATGGGTGACACTTTACTCTTCTAGTAGTTTCAGTGCTTTCAGATGCTTAGTCTGAGATAGGCATTGCTTCTCCAAACACGGTGATCCATTTGAAAAATACATACTCTGAAGGATCCTCAGTTTAGCCTTTCAGAAATGAAGGAATCCCTACTTTGAAAATTCAGGACAGATGTAGTATTTTGAGACTAGTTTGTCTGCATTTTTAGAATATTTTTATTCTCATAGCCAATCCTTAATACCAAATTTCAGTGCACATAAAATTGCTGTACTAAAGATACAAAATTTTAAAACATCTAAAATGGAAAACACATCCATACTTTCATTTACATACATATATTCTCCAGCATAAGTATAAGCCAGCGGCTAGCATACAAGAGAAAAACCACCACAGGCACGAAACAACGTAATGGACAGAGTAGCAAACAAGGTAATAGAGGCTGTGGAAGGCATTTCAATCACATACATATCATGAACCAATTGTACAAGAGAAAATAAGTACTTGAGAGTTACATGGTCAGCCAACAGGCTGCAATACATCAAATTACAGATGCACAAAGTGGGCAAAAACGCCACATTTTGGTTATATGCACTCTCTCATGCAGAACAATTTTGCAACCAGGAACAGGATGATATTAAAAGGAGATGTTGGTAGAGATGCCAAGGGAGTTTGAGAAAACAAATCCACATGAGAATAGATTAGGGTTTTTTCCATCATTTCTTGATGTATTGGACAAGAAGGCACTAATTGCTGCTCAATGTATCAGCAGGTATTCATGAATCTGACGTGTTTAGACTCCCTGAACTAGTCCCAGTACAAGCAAACAGCTAAATACCTGCACTTCAAGACTGCCCCATTTAAATCAATGGGACTACTCAGTTAATATTACATCCTTAATGGCTTTTCTGGATAATGGCAGAAAATAATTGATTTCCACACATATCAGCAGTAGAGTTGGCCAAAAAAACCAATGTATTTCACACAAAAAAAATGCTGAGCTTTTGACATTTTTGTTCTGAATTAGGAAGAGATATATATAGTTCTAGCAAAATTCCAGAAAAATGAAGTTAGAGATTGACCAGAGAAATTGTTAGAAAGCACTCCTTCCAGACTATCCAACTTGGACTACATTTATGTGGAAAGGAAGTCCTTATTCTGCTGAGAATGAAGGCTTGAACCTTGATCTCCTCTGTAGATTTCTTAATAAACTGTCTATTTCTCATGTACCTTTCACTCACGAGTTTTAATTGAACATCTCATTAACAGGAAAAAAAGGATAGGAATCAACATATTTCTCAAATAGTTTCAGGTTTTAAGAAGTCATTACTTCCTCTGCTAACCAGCTGCAATCAGTTGGCACTTTATTCTTTTGTGCAACTGCTATAACATACACACTTGACAGCTAATAGGAAGGAAACAGGCCAAATTCAATTCTCAGTAACTTCTTTATCTGGAAAGAGCCTGTGAACTTCAGAGGAGCTATCCCACTGTTCCAGTTCCCTTAAAAGCTGTAGCATAAAGCAAAGGATTATTTTATTTTTTTATTATTATTTTTAGGAATTTTGTTCTTACTTGTCACTGTTGATTAGCTTACAAGAAGCATTCAAACAAGTTATAAATAACAGGATTCAGAGCATTTCAACAAGAGGAAGTAGTCTCAGGTTTTATTGGCTGTTCCTATGAATGCTTAAGTATTTGGGCCTGGAACACAGAGTTTTCTCTCCATCTCATTGGGTTGCAAAGCCTTGCTTCTCTTCATGAACTTGAAATCTCTACAGAGCAACAAAGCTGCTGCAAATGGGATGAAACATGCTCACATTCCCTACAAACACTCCAAATCCTTCAGCCCAGTCCTCTGAATATTCTTGCAGAAGGTGGCCAGTGGGCCAGATTTTACGTTTCCTTAGGGAATCAAACTGCACCTTGCATGCAGACCTGGGGTTCTCACCACTGAGCCATTACACAGTAAGTGGGGTGGCAGTATGACCCTAGCCACATTTTAAAGTACAGTAACTCTTACTTGATCTTTTTGAAACAATATTTTAAAGCCCTTTTCTTTGGGGAAATGTCGCTTCAAGACCTGAAATGGGTGCCAATACCTGACTACAGCTCTAATTCAAGGTCCTACATTCTGGAAACGGGTAGGACAAGTTTATCCTCATACTTCACACTTCTGGTTTACTAACTACAGGCTTCTCCAGTCTCAACACCAGAGATTTTGGGAAAGCCTTTCCAGTGTTGCCTGTGTACACCATCAGAAGGCTTGGTGCCTAACTCCAGTTTTAAGACCTAACTTGACCTTTACGTCTTATGTCCTTCACCAGATATAGCCTAATTCCTGTCCGGATACTCATTACTTTAGGTCTTCCTAAAGCTTTTACTGACTGACTCTTTATATCCAGTTTCACTGGCAAATTCGTCCTCAAATATCAACATAGACTCTGTGCATTTCTGTACCACAGTGGAGTAAGTACCTAACACAAGGACAGTCTTACAAGTTGTCCAGTCAAACACCCATGAAATTAATCCAATCCCAACAGACATCCAAATATACGAATATTTGAAATGACTTCATCAAAGCCATTAACTCACTAACTGCCAACCTAGTGACAATGGCCTGCAGTCCCATCCAGCTGCCAAAACCTCTGATAACATGCTTCTCTAAACCCCTTTTTGTAGCATATTCCTGCTAAAAGAAGTCAATACACAGTCCACATTGGCAAAAAAAAAAAGTCATACTGCTTTAACTACAATGGATAAAGGTAACCTACTGCAACTGAGAGAATCAAAAACTATGACATAAGACCAAAATAGAAAACCGGTTGAACTACAGAAAGGCTTAAGACCAAAGCAGAATAATTTCCAAATTTACAAATATGACAACTTGAAAATAGTTTTAGCACTTAGCTTTGCTTTTTAAAACCACCAAGTGACCTCTGAGTTGATATTTATTCCATAAAAAGTCAGCTGTATCATGTAAGTATTTAAACAGTTCATATTTCCCTTGCCTGTGACTTTTTAATGTTTGAAGAACTGTATTTATGTTCATAAAAATAAAAGCATGCAGCTGATCAATATTATCGATCTTTGTTATTTAACACAAATTCTGATTTTTATGTACCATTTTCTACAGAGAAGTAAATTTTCAGCTACTGTGCAGCTATCTGCTGCCAGTAACTAAAAAGATACTAACATTACCTCTGAGTAAATGGATGTTAAACTGAAGTGATGCATACTGCCATCTTCCTGGGACATACCTAGAGATTAACCAAGACTCTACAAGAATCTAGGCAACTCCTAAATACATGGTATTACCCAATACAGTTAAAAAATCCAGAAACCTCTCAACTCCAGCATTTACTTAATTCTGTATACAAACATTTCTCAAAAATTATGGTTTTGGGAGAGCAAAACAAAACATGAAAGTGACAGGCTATTCTCAGAGTACATCTGGTGAAGGAGCCACCACAACAATGATATTCCTTGACCCAACGGCATCCTTTTTCAAACCCTTCACAAGACCGAGTCAAAAAGGAGCTGTGATTATAGGACACTGCAAGGCTGAACATTATTTGGACTCTCCTAGATTTTCCCTACTGAAAAAACAAACCAATAAAAAACTCAGTATGTGAAGCCAGGATAAGTTATTGAAAAGGAAATGTACTCTATTTATGCTATTTCTACCTTTAGTTTCTAAATACTCCCTGGAGGAGAGCTCCAAGGGCAGCTATTCATCACAGAGACCCTGGCAGCACGGCTCTTTCAAAGAATATTTACAGCTGCAGTAATCCATAGAGTACATTAAGAAACTCTAATCCGATAATGATTAGCTTCCTTTTTTCTCTGAATCTCTATGGCTAGATGCCACTTCAGCACCTATTTTAATCATTGTTTGTCTGCAATAGGCCCCGTTTTACTTGTGTTTCACTAGACCAGTCTACTCGGCATTAGGTCAAGGTCACTACTAATTCAACCACTGATTTTGACTGTTTTCATAATGCTTTTCTTACTGCCAGTCATGACCTAGCTCTCAAATTCAGGATTTGGCATGACAACCTGCATTACATTCAGCATAATTCATTTGGTATCGCAGCACTTCAAAATCTGCTTTAAAAATACTCTGCCTTCACTCAGTTTTTCCTTTATATCCTTTTCATTAGGTTTCTTTAAGTTACTTACAAGTCTGGTTGCTAACAAACTACCTCTAAAAGCAAAAATAACCCCCCCATCACCACTCAACAAATTTCATTTTATTCTGAGAAACAGCAAGCAGCATATTTGAAAAATCAGTTTCTTTTTACTGATAATCCTTATTAAAAAATTTATTCTTAACAGTGACTCAACTGTCTTTCTCAGAAAAATGCACATCATTTGTTTGCACATTTATTTTCTTGAGTCTTATCACCTCAGCTACAGCTTTTACTGAACACCCATTTAAATCTATTTAGAGAATAATAGTACACAAACTAGAATTTACTGAGCATGAATATTCTATAAGGTGCTTAGAGATTCTCTAGTTCATTGACTTCAGTCACCAGAAATAGCAATTCATTTATTTTTAATACACATATACCCAGGTCTTCCTTTTTGTCAGCAACCTATATTATTACATTTTGTAGCATGTATTGCTTTGTACAAAAATTTAATGCCACAAAGAGAAGGAAAAACTGAAGGAAACATTTCATACAAGAGGACAGTAGAACCCCATACTGAAATGTCATCTTAAAATCGTCAATATATACAAGAAAATCTCTCAGCAACTTGGCCAAGGACAAGGACAACTTTTTGTTCCAAGCAAGAAACCTGTGACATTGCCAGCAGGAATTCTAATGAGCCACTGAATCACAATGGGGTCAGAATTGCATGGGGTGTATGAGAAAGATTCCAGTATTACTTCTTCAAAGAAAAGCCTGGGGAGGGCTGGCATTGCAGAGATTCAGAGCTATATCTAAGCTTTACCTGGCAGTCCAGATCTGCCTGCTTTTGCAGGGATCATCAGTTAAGTGGCTCTCCAGGGGGTCCCAGTCCCCCAGAAGAAGCTGCAATTAGGGGACATGGTGGGAGAAGCATTGGGTCTTCTTGCAGCTCACTTGGACTTAGATTATTGAATTTGCTGTTACTGAACAGGAGGATCATATTTACATGAAGAATGGACAAAATTCAGCCTGAAAGGTTGCAGTAATTACAATTATTTCCCCTTGATTTAATACACTTCTGATCCCTTTAAAGATACTTAAAGAAATTTCTCATGAAGAGGAATATTAGCACAAAACAAGAAAAAAATCTGATATGAAAAATATGACATATCAAGAAGTGTTGCATACCTAAAATCAGAATTTAAAATTGGAATGTCTTCTGCAATATAATCATGAAATAAAAAACTCTCTATACTATGGATTATCATCTATGTTACTGATAAGTTATAGTCTGAAAGGTAAAATGGTTATTAATGCATCAAAAAAATCATGTTTACGTGCAGATTTAAGAACTTCTCTACCATTCTCAAACTTTAAATTTTTTAAGTAGATTAGGTGCATTATGTAAAACATCATTGCTGAAGTTTGCTAGTGACAGTTAACCACATCTTGTACATACCTGCATTGAACAGAAATTGCTTATTTTATTTTAAGTCATGGCTGCATCATTCTGATTATTGCATATAGAAATGTTCTCAAAATATGAAGCTTAATTTTTTATTAATATTCTTTTGATAGTTTGATGGACTAAGCATTTGAAAGTCAAATGTCAATCCATTTCTATTATAACAAAGTCCATGTTTAAAAAATGTTATAGGTTATTTGCAACAAATTAGAAAAAAAGGAGCCTTCTGCTATCATTGAACAGGAACCAATTTACTTGATTAAACAGAACTCAGAATTTCCACTGCACTTTAACTCTGAAAATACAACTAAGCATACCAGTCTTCATTTTATCATGATCCTTTGATTTAAACAGAGGAAATATTTGGAAAAGGGTTATTCAAAAGCAAAGCAATGGTATGGTTATACTGTATAGATAACATCATTTCTCATGCAATTTCAGTATTTCCTTCATGATTGTTCTGAATCAGCGACTTTCCACCACTACTTTTAAAACTAATACCTACTCATATAACAGTCATAATGAAGTGTCCACTTATATCTCAAAACAAATAGTAAAAATTTTACATACTCATGCAGAAAAAACACAGTAAAACACTTCAGGTTAAATATTCAAAGCACTACACATCTGTCATGCAATAGTCAGCAAGCAGTTAAGTACAAAAGTTTTTAATGTTCTTGCACAAACACTTGTGTGCAGCACATTTATAGAGGATACTAAACATGAAGCACCACCTCTCCAGATTAAAATAAAACACATGTACAGTTTTAATACACATAAGCTCTGACTCCAAAAGAATGAATCCTACCACAGAACTGCAAAAGACAAAAAGGCATTTTGCTTTCACTATGGATGATTAAATCACAGACCATCCTGATCCTATTATTTTTTCCATAGGAACTTTCCCACTGAATTCTCAGAACTCAGGCCATATTTGAAAAACGTTTGCAAGGACAATAGTCCTTCCAATAGTCCTGCTTCAGCAGTCTGGTCTTGCTGCTCTCACATTAAGTAACTCTGACAAAAACATGAGCAATGGGCAAACAAATGCAGAGTTGGTCCTTTAAGACTTGCTATAGTAATTCTATCTGCCTTTTCTATACACTTTGTTTTGTACTACATATCACATATTTGACTTTGTGGGTGTTTTCGTTTTTTTTTTTTTTGAGGACTTATTAATAACATCCACTTCAATTAAGCAAGTGAACAATCCACTAAATCTATAAGTTGACTATAAATATCTTCCTAAAATTTTTGTAGAATATTGTGCCCATTTTCTGAACTATAGTTCTCCCTTTCTGATAACATACCTTAACCATCTGCAAGATTTTGATATATTTCTCAAAAGGATGGTACCTTCAGAACAAGTGAATGATAGCAGAACTACAGAAGAGGACCCATGGCAAGGTTTCCTTCCTGCCAGATTGCTACTAATCCAACTACATTCACTGATTTTTCTGGTGATTTATGCGAACGTCTCAAAACACAAGATGTAGAACATCAGTATCATTTTACATTTCTCATGCAGATTGGTCATTACAAATAATTAAGAATCAATACAATTGTATTTCTTTTTGCCCCGTTTAGAATGCAATTGATAATTAACTATGTTTAATAAATTAAACTACATACTTCATATAATACTTGGCTCTGGATAGTGGGATTGTTTTACTTTAACATTCCCATTACAGAGTTCTTCAGTGTGTGTCTCTGCTGAGGACTGGAAAGACTGTTGCTCTTCAGAATGAGGCTGAATTATTTTTTCCATTTTCATTAAATGATTCTGAAGACAAGAAAATGCAGCCTCAGGTATTTGATTGTCATTCTAATCAAAGCACAGAATGCTATGGCTTATGAGAATGTTAATCAGAACTAACTATAGCTTGACTGACCTGCCTTTAAATGAGTTAAAAAGCAATCACCCAGTGTACTTTTTCTTGGATGGATCTCTCTTATTCAAGGTGTTTTTATTATTATTTTTTAATAGATGTACACATAGCTGTTGCTGCTACACTAAATCAGACAGACCAGGAAAGAAACTAATTCTTAAAGTAATTATTCCCATAAAATAAATATACAAATATCCTCTCAAACATGCAGATCCCCTGGTTTCCAAACTCTGATCTTCTTTCCTATTGCACATCCATGCTGGAGATAAAACTCTACTGTGGAAACACCAGTAGCAATGAGGTATCATTAACAGCACAGTATTACCTTCGAGTACACAGGCTTATTTACTCTATTTCTGAAAATGAGTTCTGAAATATATTACTTTCTAAGCAAAACTAACAGTAAATACTACACAACAATGTACCTTAACACAAGAAACAGGTGATTTCCTTTACAACAAAGGGAGCTTAATTATCACACTCCTGTGATTGTTTATGAATACTAAAGTAATAGTTGAATAAAACACATTCCTCCATCTCTTGTCCAGAATCCACAAAAAAGGATTTCTGGTCACAAGGAGGTTGAAAGTGAAGTCAGAGTTTTTTCTGATACAAACACTATCAAAGTTCTTTTTATAAAAAAGGATTTTTGTCTGTTTATACAACATCGTAAGTATACCCTACTCTGAGAGACCATTAGATCAAGGAAAGGTAAAGAAAAAAATCAACTATACCTCATTTGCCATGTATATACATTTGTCAAATAATAGCAGTCTTATGAGACAAAAAAAAATAACTCCAGTTTGCATAATACATTAAAGCTTCAGAATTTAAGATGTAACTTAGTATTTGATTATGCATCAAAAAGTTGTAATTTAATTTGTTCATTGCCACGAATACTGATTTAAGGTGACCAAAGGAAGAGTCAAGGCTCAAAGGTAAAAAAATTGCATTGCACAAATATTTAGTAAGGTTTGCACTTATACAAGAGAATTCTAAAGCATGAAATTTTCTTTAAAATAATCACAAGCAGGTATCAATAGGATAAGTCTAACACCCATCTGTTCAGATAAGAAGAGATGAAGAGTGACAGTTAACATCCACACTTCCGTAGAGAAAATCGTGCTGAGAAGCCAACATCCACAGCATAGGCATTTCAGGCACTTACTTTGGACTACTGCTGCTGTGAGGGTTCTTCAGTGGTTGGAACCAGAGCTCCGCTCCTAGACATCATCTTTTGATGCCATTTTGTCAGAAGGGCACCCAGCTTATGAGGTCTGAGGTCACTCCATAATCGTAAACAGGGACAATCGGGTGACATGCTTCAAAACTATAGACTGAAACACTTGTGTTCGAGCACCTATGGCTGGATCATGGAAGCCAAGGCTCCAGATTTGAAGCAGTGAGCTATTCTCCTGAAAGTTTTCTTGCCAATTGTTGTTACAGTGATATTTTGTAGCTTTCTTCAATATTCATGCAACATCTGTTTCCATATAAAACTAAAAACTTAAAAATAAAAGCAGAGAAAAAAGAGACTAGCTTTTATTAGGCCTGACTTCTGCTTTATCACATCTATAGGTTATTGATAAGTATCTGTATTGTACTGAATTCTGTATTGGTCTGTTCGTTTCAAGAGCCCACATTCTCAAGGTTACAGCTTGCTTTGGGTTCACTTCTTGAACAGCAACAAGAATTCTAGAGACCAGAAATTTTACAGTATCAGTGCTGTTACAGTGCTAGTATGGGTTTTCACTGCACATTATAGCACATCAAAACAGTACGAGGTACACCCTTTTAAGCGTAATTTCTGGCTTATCAGCTGCCTGTGCTCTGAAGATACTGGTGTGTTTTGAGTCTCCTGATAATTGCTTCTGTCTTGAATAGATAACATCATTTCAGATCAATTTTAATTCTGACATGCTCTGATTTGGAAAAAGAAGTTTGAAAAAGACTTTCCAACAAAATGGAAATTGTGTGCAGTCAGCTTTAGGTTGAGAAGAAATTACTTAAATAGAGGATTATATGTTGTAGAATTGCTCTGTTTTATCATAAGAATTAACAAATAGAATAGATACACAGGAAGGAAGGTTTTATGACATTAAAAGACAGTACAAATATACCTGAATTTCAAAGACCATGAAAGCATACTTGAATGGTGGAAAATAAATCCAATTCCTTTTTATATAAAAACCACTTCTGTAGTTCTGTTGGTCTTCTCCTGCTTTGAGGGATTTGCATAAAAATTTCATGTATGCAAAATATAAACACTGTTACTGGTGGCCATTAATTCTAGTCACAAATCATATCAAAATTGATTTGAGACAGCACAGTCAATTTAACTAGGGTTTGATTCTGTTTAGTCTTAACTGATGGCTAAAGTCACAGACAGGAAGAAATAATAATTACAATGATAATTATATCCATAATTGGATATAATTATATCCATAATCCATAATTATATGCGGTGACATCAAAGTAGGATTTTACTAGATCAGGTGGGACTTAAACTCTAAGCCTAAGAAGCACTCAGGACCTCAGACAAATGTTATACTGTCCTTGGTATAGGCAGTAACACCATGGTTTCAATGTTGAAATAGTCTGTACTTGCAAGATTAACTCTGATTTTGGTGCATCTGTACATACTGCATTAACACCTCTGACTGCAACAAGAAGTACCCTTAAAATGGGAAAAATAGAACACTACATTCACTGCACATGAAATGCTTTGTACTTTGCTTTATCACCCACATGACTAGGGGGAATGAGTCAAATATTTTAGAGACAGCCACAGCAATAAGGAAACCCCTCTATTTTCATTCCAGTTACTGATTCCAGTAACTTAAGTTGGAAGAGAGGAAGAGAAGTGGGAGAAGAGCATTAATTGCAATGAGTCTCAATATCTATATCACAAAAGCGCAGCAAACAACAACCTTTACTTTTACTGAAACAGAGAAGCTTTGCCATTTAAGAGCTTGACCAGCATCATTTTTTAATTAAGCTGTTGACATATTTAGTTTGTTTTCTACCAGCCAGATGTCTACTGTATTGCTGCCTATGAAGTTCTAATCTATTTCTGCATTTAATTTCACCTTTCCAAATATAGTAATATACAATTGTTTACTTTTTCCCCTCATCTTCCCAATTTTGGACCGAGTCTGTTTTAATGTTATTTTATACTCTCTGGTTTCCCAGGATCTTCTGCCAACATAAGTGAATTCAGTCCAAATACTACCTACAAATTTCATAAGTGTATTCTCTATTCCACCATCCAACATACTATGAAAATACTGAATAAGTTTGGATCCAGAAATCCCCGGGGAACCAAAACTCTCAGCTGACAACAGACACTGTTAGAGGGCTCTTCACTCTTTTGTGAGATTACCTTACAATGATTTCTGTCTAGACTGTATCTGCAAAGTCAGCTAATGGCATTGTCATCTGGGAAAGTATCGAAGTCTATGTATCACATTAATACTTCCACCTTAACCGCAAGCCACAAAGGCAGTTAGACAGGTTTTGTGCCACCTTCTTGAACTTTTTTTTTTTTTTTTTTTTTTTTTTTTTTTTTACACACAATCTTATTCCCCATCTACTTACAGACTGGGAGTTTTAGAATTGCTGCAGAATCCAGGCTCCGAATTTAGGGCTAATTTGGACACAATTTCCTGAGTTTTTATTCTCCAGTTCAGGTGGATATTGTTTGCCCTTTTTGAATCCTCAGAGACCTCCCTTATCTTCCATTTTGCCCAATATAATCTGTAGACAATAAAATGATTGATTCTAAAGTTTTTTTTTCCTTTCTTCTGTGGAACCTGTGAGAACTGTCAATTTCAACAAATTTACTTTATAGAAATACTGTTTCTTTTCCTGTTCATATCTGTTTCCTTCCCCTTTTTGAAATTAAATTATACAAGTATTTGGTCATGATAAACCTTTTTTCTGCATAAAGATGGCCATTTTAGTCTTACTCAGCCATTTCTGCATTATCTGTTATTGCAGCTCTCGACTTCGTGATATCGATCTGTTGTTTTAACACAGCATTGAAAGTTGCAATTAAGATGTCCATCTGAGCATGTAGCCATTTTTTCTGTAGAATCTGAATGATTAAAAAGATTATAGACAGGGCTGATAGGACTGCCTGCTAACACTTCCTGTTATAAAGCCCTACTTTTGGTTGCTTATACCTTCAAAGTGAGTGCCTGCAGTAAACATACGCATTGTGTGTTCTTCAGGGTGTTTATAGCCTCATTAACAATTCATGCTTCCCAGAAGATAAAGAAAAATGAATTGTGTTGTTCATTACCTTTATCTGAAAACTTAATATCCCTATTGTTAGAGCTGGATCTTGACACTTGGCAGAAGGCAGCTGTGTACCAAGTATGTACCTATTGCTACTGCCAGGAAACGCCATTTAATTCTGGAGCTTGATGGTGCTTGCGGTGGGATGGAGAGAGTCACCTCATGCTGAAAGCAGCCTGATCTTAGGGCACCTCGCAGTGAGACACATGGCAGACTGTGGCTGCTTCAGCCTCTCCTGGTGCCCACGCCTAAGCACACATCTGCGGCACTAACTCCTGCAGAAATTTTATGTTACCGCTACTGGGACATGGAAGCTGCATTGCATAAAGAGACTGCCTTAATTTCCTCCAGTTAACTGGTCCATGAACTGGCCCTAAATAGAAACCTTCGACAAAAATTCAGTTTGAAGAATTTCACCTTGCTTTTATAACCTGGGTCTCCAAATACTTCTCTGAGGACAAGCACGATGAGCACAAAAGCAAGCCTAAACACCCTGTATCAGCAGGTCTGCTGGTGCTGGCTCCACATCGCCTTGGGCAGAAAGGGGAGCAAACCAATGCTGAGCTCTCCACACTCCAGACAACTACCCTTAACCACAGGGCTGGAGCATGGAAGCTGGGAGCAGCGCATCGCCATTTATGACCCTGAACAATAGCAAATAAACTAGAAGTCTCCAATAAATTTAGTTCAGGCTTTGCATTTTTCAGCAAATAGCTTGTGTCCAAGGAAAAAAAAAGGTTTATCAGATTCAAGAATAAGCATATTTTCCAGCTATATCCTTACTTTATTAATACCTGTTCCTTTTTAACAATGCAGTAATGGAAATACAGCAGCAGGTCTGCAGGCTCTTCCTCACAGCACAGAGGAGAAAGCTCCCGTTCCCTAACACAGGATGCCCGAGAGGTCCAGCACAGCACACCAGCATCGAGCTCCCTGCCAGGAGGCAGGGATACCCGCAATGGGCTGTGTAATGTAGGTTTACCTGGGATACCTTGCTACTTCGCATTCTCCCAACAGAGTTGTTGGGCAACATGATTTTACACATTCTTAAGCTAGTTCAGAGACCAAACAAAATGCTGCACTAGGGAACACTACATGTATTTTAACACTCCCAGGACGTACTCAGATTGGGAGAAAAGATGCTTTTTTTTTTTTTTAAAGAGTAAAACTTTCCTGAAAATTGTTTTATTGTGAATTTTCCTTGCAATTCCTTTTCTAAAACAGACCACTTAAAAGGTCATATACAATTATCATGGTCTAACAAAGTTCATACCAAAAGAAAAGAAAATGATGTTGCAGACTGACCAGTGCAACTCACCTGTGAGGATAGACCAGGGTCCTTTGAGATAATTTCTTCAACCCTAATAGTCTTTGTTGCCCAATTCAGGCCATTAGTTATATGCTGCTGGCTACCAAAATTTAACATGCTTCTTTGCATCAACAAAATTACATCTTGTTCTCTGCAGAATCAGATATAATGAAGTTGCTCATTAAAAATAATGAGCTGGTTTAGTAATGAGCCTTGATCTACAGCTTCAGTCTGTGGAATATCTTCTTTTCAATTGAAACAATTAGATTCAATTGAGGTACCCAAGTTGGGATATTAAAGGTAACCACAAAAATCATACTTAATTATGAAAAATGAATACAGAGTCCTTCAAAGACTCCCATCTAATACAGATAGTGTTGAAATATTGGTAAATATTAATTAAAAGAAATTAATAATGCCAAAACTGTTAAGTAATAGTCCTTAATTGGTCACAGAACTAGTGTTACAGAACTCAAGCCATTATGTTTGCACCCAATTGCCTGAGGACACTTGTTTACATATATAAAGTTAATGGCTTAGAAATTAAGCAGTGTTAAGCTCAAATGATTTCTACTGACACCAGTAGAAACTGAGGAAGTCTGACACTGAAAATCTAGGCCATTAATTTATGCACAGAGCTCAAATAAATGACTTGTGGTGCCAAATACAGATTCCACAATATTCCAGCCATAGCATGAAAGCAAAGATCCAAATACAGGTATCAATGCAGTGAGGCAATATCCAAAGCTGTTATAAACCAAGCCTGTAGCAGTGTCTTTGAACAAGATCATCCACATAGCACAGCTAACAAGTGACACTAAATGTACATGAGAGGCTTTAAACTGCTGCTCATCACAATCAGCATTATAAAATCAAAAGGAATTTTGAGTGGCACTGAATCTTTAAGAGCAGTTAGCTCTAAAAATAAATAACCCAACCTGCCAAGTTACGGTTCCTGCTGACTACTGAGCACATCTCCACTGACATCCCTTCTGGCAGGATCGCTAGCCCTGAATCTCTCCTTTCTCTTTAGTGGCTGCTCTGTTCACACAAGCACACCCACCATTGCTTGGCATCAAAACAATACTGCAGACAGTTTGGGGGTTGACTGCTTTCCCCCTCTGTTGCTTCTTCAAATATACTATCGCTGCACCAAATATCAGGGCCCAGCATAGCTTTAAAATGTGTTAATATGGCCTGTGAACCTTTCAATGTTTAATGCGCAGGATGATGAATTAGTACTCCCAGAGACAAAAAGCCTATTGATGAAAAATTGATCACAATAGATTACCACTAAAGTCTCAGCTTTTCTGCTGGGATAGCCAAAACTAAAAACTAGTGCCAAGTGTATTGGAAGAGTTGCTATGAAGACATCTTCACTTTGGAAGAAGCAGACTGAGGCTATTTTCACTTTCAAAGTTCAAGAGGACTGGGAATAGATGCAGCTGTGATAAGGCCAGGAAAAGGCAACATAACTGATGTTAAACCACACTGCATACAGTGCACTCCACATCAGAAGGTGCAACCAGGACACGCAAAGGGTCCCTTTAGTTCATTCAGAAGAATCCAGATTTAACATTTAATGAAACATACTCAACAATGTCCCCCAACCTGTACGGCCCTTCAAGTCTCAAGTCCAGGTACAGGCCCTGACCACATCTCAACTCCCAGGGAGGGGAAAAAAGGCCACAAGGCACTCGTGATGTGTTCCTCAGGTGACCCTGACAGACAGCACAAGTTAGAAATAGCCTTACTCTACACTGCAAGTCTCCTGATTTTAAGGTAAACTCGTTCCACTGCGCAAAATAATGTGATGCAACTCTCCAAAAGCACTAAGCAGTTGTACAATGGATCATTCCTCAGTGCTGAACCAGAAGAGATCTGGCAGTGTGGGGCAATGAAATAATTTTATTACAAAAGAAATTGTTCTTTCCTGAAGTGTATTGGTCATTGGCCCCACAATGCCTGTATAATCCAGATAGGGATATTTAGCCAAAAAAACCAGTAGAAAAACAGAAAAGCTACAACAGCTACAGCTGCCTACAGCCATTTCAGTAATTTATTCACCTTTTCCCTGGTTTGCAGATTCTCTTGCAAACTTTCTAAAACTTGTAATCCTCTTTGCATATGAGGATGAAAAATAGCAGGTGTTCTAGCTAAGGTACTTTTTGTTTTGACAATATGTATACTTAAGTGTTTATCAGAAACAAAAGATTAAAGTCACCAATGAATACAGACAACCATCTATGTTGTAGCAACGGAAGCAGAGGTGAATGTAAGACTGTTGACTCCTATTACACATACTGCATAAAGTTAGCAACACTACACAGTTTGATACTGCAGGCCAAAGTGTAAGCACCCGTACGTACTTTTTTGCATTTTAAAAGGGTGTTTTTACTTTTTGTGCAGCTGGCTTTAATTATGACCTACAAAATTTACAGTAATAACAAATACAATTTTATCCCTTCTAATTTTCATTTTTCAATCCTCTTTTTAATCATTTGCTTCATTGACCACTTACTTGGTTAATTTCACTGAATTATTATATTGAGCCACAGAATATTATACTTTTAGCAGTGAGCTTAGAAAGGTGGCTCATTATAGAACTTTAATAACTTTAAAATAGACTTTTGCTTAGCCAGGGAACCTTATAAAAATGTTCTACAACATTTACCATGGATTGGGTGGCAGACCTTGCTTTTTTGTAGTAATTGAAATATTACATTTTTTTGAAATAAAAATCAGTGTATTGTTACCACATACATATTCATTGCAACATAGAATGAAAAGTGCCTCAGATTGTGACCCTTATGTATGAAAACTTAGATGTGCTCCGGGATTTTAATGTTCCATGTTTCTCTAGTTTTATGACAGGCTATGTGTAGCTTAGCTACAGCCCTGAGTACATTAAATGATATACAGTCACTCTACTCCCAGAAAAAGTGGTTGCAGAGTTTCCAAGATGCCCACTGGCACTGCAGGGAGGAGGTGTCAGTGTAGGGCTCAGGGTCCATACAGGAGCACTGCAGAGAGGACACAGAGGCAAAGCAGGGAAGCAATAGGAAGCAGAGACAGCTTCTCAGAGGTTTTAGGGCAGAAAGAAAAGCAGAGATTAAACGGGCCTACGAACATTGAAACAAGGAAAGAAACTTTGAGAGGCTGAAAGAAAAAGCAAGATCTGTGGGCAAAAAAAGGATCAAGTGAAAGACCTTGGAAGAAGATAAAGATTTACAGTGTGTTAAGAAGAAAGACAATTCTGTCTTCCCTTGCAAGGAAGTGAACAAATTCAGGATATAGAAGCAGCAAATAGCTGTTTACGCGACAAGTAGTGGAGAAAGAAGGATTTGAAGGGAAAAGGCAAACAAGGAAGAAAACAAAAGGTAGAGCGTCTTAAAAAAACCTCTTCTCTGCAATAATGGAGCAGCCACCATGGGATTCCCAACTGCAGAGCAACAGAGAGGAGCGAGACTGTGGAGGGGAAAGCACACAGGGAAAAAAGATCCAGCACCATTTAGAGATGTAGAACATGCAAACTTGTTTCCTTCACCCTCCTCCTGCTCCCCCCAGCAAAACTGTTATTTGGCAAGGGAACGAAAGTTTAAAAGGATTTCCATCAATACGTTCACTTTGGGCAGACAGTTGTGGAAGCTGCATGCCTTGAGGATCCATGATCATAAACCAGGGAGTTATGCTCACAGTCAAGTGAACACACACACTTGCACACCCACCTTCTTCACTGCTCTCACAAACCAACTCCAAGGCTCTGATTACTATTTCTTTTCTACTGCAGCTACCCTAGCCTACTGGAAAACTAGGGAAATAACCTGCCAAAAAACAGATTTACTAAGACAGTCTTAGCAGTTTAATTCTTCCCTTTCAAGAAATTGTTCATTGCCTCTCAACAGTTCGATTCTCACAAGGGGTAAATACCCCTCTAAATGACCTAGAGCAACTTACATGTTTCTAAATTTACCACAGTTGAGTTTTATTAGTTGTCCTCAATTCATAAACTACAGTTCTTGTGTTATGCATTGAAGAGGTCAGAGTTTTAGAATGTTCAACAATGTTTTATACAGCCATAAAGTTTTGCTCTTACAAGTTTGTGAAACTAATGACAACCACATAAACAGGCTCCAGCAAAACTGTAACTTGAAATGCCTATGTGTATATTTTATTTTAAAGCTTATGCCATATACATTAACACACACATTAGCTGGCTTTAATGAATAGTTATTAACCAAAAAAATTCTACCAGACAGATGAGATTACTAATCAGTATTACAGTTCATATTAACATTGAACATAGTACATAGTATTTAACAATGTTTGGAATATTTCTCAAAATATGTATTTTAATGTTAGAGAAGACTTGTTGGTTTTGAGTTTCACATTTAGTGTTTCCTAAGTCCAGAAAGAAGTGAGGGAGCTGCAATTTTTTTTTTTTAATGCTGTTTTTCTATTTTGCAGGCGCTCCCTAGGTATTGGAAAATAGAAAGTACTAAAACTTCAGGTCATCTTCAAGGAATAAAGGGGGGATTTACAAGAGGTAATAGAGCAGGTGCAAAGATCCAAACAGTAGTTCAAGTTTGTTACAGTAAAACCATGCAGCTCAATGTGGTACTGCGGTGTTGGTGGTTCAGGACCTGAAGGCAATATAACTACATTTTCTCTGTATTACACTTAAGGTAATTAACCTACCTCCCAGCAGGGTTTATCAGCTTAGTCACAGCTTCACTTGGACTGATTTGAGCTCCAAAGCTGGGTTAGTAACTAGCTCATAAATCTATGTATTGCACTCCAAAGCTCAGCACAGACAAGCCCAAAGTTTGAGAGATTTTGAGAAGCAGCAGCCCTGGGCTGTTTCTGCTTCCAATGACTTCAACAAAAGCAGATTCAAGTCAATGCAGAAAAGTGCCAGGCTCCTGACCCCAAAACTTCAGGCCAGAAAAACAAGCTTCAGTGAAGAACCACCCAATGCAAGCATCTCATGGGAACCAGTACTTCTTTCTAGGCAAAACAAATTCTGCTTTCATCAATAATGTATCATAACTGCAGATTTTTTTTTTTAATTTAAATGCAGTTTTTCTTCAAAAATTTGAAAAATCCCTGAACAGTCTTTGAAGAACTCATATCTACATAAATATGCAAACCTTATCACAAACCTGTCAAAAGTAGTGCTAAGCCACCAGCTTTCTGCTAACCAGGTAATGCGATACCAATGCAGTCCTCAGAATTGAAGCATTCAGGCAAATCTGGGATGAGATCCTGAGGACAGGAAGTGTCTCCTTTTCTCTGAGAGCACAGAAAGTCCCCACTTTCACATGGTGCTAATTTAACAGACATGTTAAGCAGCTGGCTGAGGAAGGGTCAAATAGGATTATCACTGACACAAATTCAGATTTGTCTGTGTCTGTTTTATTCAGATTCTTTTATTGCATATGGGTATCCTTACTTAGAGCACTCACTAGCAGTGGGAACCCCTTACCCACCCAGATTTAGAGCTACTAGTGACAAAGTAGGTTTCTAAAGATGCCACCAGCACAAGAGATGAGAGCACTCAAAAACCTGAAGGTTCAGGAGTCCTGACATGAGCTACAGCCGTTCTCTGAAACAGCAACATCAATGCAATTGTGAGAAACAATACAGAACACAGAGGAAAAAATATTTGGATCTTTTGAATGTGTTGGCATTTCACTCATTTGTAAGAGGCCATACTCATTTGTGTGCAGTTTTGTTTTTTCCTTTTTTTCCTCCCCTAAAGAGGAAACCAATTGCTTGGCAAATATGAAAGCACTTCCAGCAGAATCACATTCTGACAGCAATATTCTCCAGTTTTCCCAGCATTTTCTCACTAAATACAGCCAGGACAGCTTTGCATTTAGCCGCGGAGACAGAATTTGGAAACCCAAAAGGATGCATATGCACCGAGGAGCAGCAAAATTCAGGAGGCCCTAACTTTGTGGTTTATGCTGGGCTCATATTCTAACCCAAAAGCATTCTAACAGCAATACAGCAACATTCACTGTTTGGCATCTGCAAATAAAAGTAGAGGTCATTTATCCAACCTTTGTCACACCTGTAATTTCTAAGTCCTTTATGACAGACCTCACATCCTCACCATGTAATCTACTCATGCTTGATTATCTTCACTGAATAGAAAGTTTTTCAGATAATCAAATCTAAGTCTCCCATACTTAAACTTACTCTCATTATCATCTGTCCCATCCACGATGTATGTAGTTTACTTCTTTTCATAACTGTTTCCAGTCTTAGGACTGGAAATGTCTTGTCCCACTTTTTTTCCATATAAACTACAATTCTTTCATGATATCAAGACTTCTTGCTGTTGGCCTCATCTGGATTCTCCCTGTTTCCCTACGTCTTTCAGGAAATGCAATGCTCAGAACTGAATGTAGGCTCTTACCACTGCTGGATGTAGCAAACATCCTTTGCACATCTTACACAGTACATGCCAATTTACACATTACATTATGCAACATCCACAGGGAACTAAGCATGGAGTGATTTAAGCACCTGTCCTCCAAGACAGAAGCTCAAATCTAATCTCAACCAATGACAACAGATAATCTGTTATCAGCTACAGACGTTATGATTCATTCCACAAGTTCACGCATGCTCATATCACAAAGGCTTACCCCCATACTCTTACTGATTTGCGCTTCCTTATTTTGAAGAAACTAATAATTGTCAATCCACATCAAAAAAGATTCAGCATTTGAAAATACAGCACAGCATATCTGGAGCAGCATGTAAGTACATTAATCTGGTAAAGCATTAGAAAATCTTCAGGGGAAGAACTCATATGCCCAAAGTTAGGCATGTGTATAAAGGCTATTGGGATAGTGGCTGAAAGTGTACCAATGGGCAGAGTTCATTTCTACATCTGTTAATGTCATTCTGTGCCTCAGCCAGAAGTCTCAATCCTGGGAAGTCTTCATAGTTTTAAGACAATCATTTTAAGAAGCTTATTGAGAGAGTATCTCAGTTGCACAGTTAGGTTATAAAATGGCTTACAACCAACTCCAACTAAACCACAGTACTATCAGAGGTAGACTTCAAAGGGCATGGTGTGCTGGCTACAGACATTGATAACTACGCAGTACTGTTTGTACAGTTACTAGAACTAAGTGATACATTTATTACCTGCCTTAGGAAAAAATTGCATGTCCAATTTTATCTAGAGAATGCAACTCTTCACACTTGTACTCAACTAAATGATGAATATATTAACATAACTTAATATCATATACAAATAGCATGTCTGGCCAAACATCAAAATCAATAATTCCATTATTAAAATTTATAATTTTCATTCATGTAATATTCTTAATAACACATCTATTTAGGTCATCTATTTTACATTGACCAAAAAATCCAGAAGTGCTCTGTTAGATTTTTCCTCTAATTAAATTAGTGTTACATGAATGCAGTGAATATATTAATTTGGCAATGCTATTAAAAGCACTTTAAACCAATAAAAAAAATCAAACTCTGCATAGTCTGACTTTTTGTGCATGCATAAAAAGGGAGAACTTCATAATAGTCTAACCAGTATAATCCTACCATGCATGAAAATGGTGGAAATGTAAAAAAAAAGGCACTTTGTACAGCGATCAAGAAAAACTTCAGCACAACTGCAACTTGTGCAGTTCGACATGAGCTGCATGCACGCAGGACCCACCTGCTGTCCCTGCTGCTCCATTCCTGTAGCCATGGGGCCACAGCACCAGACTTTTCACATGCAGATCATTCATGTAACCCGTTATTCCCTTTTTAAGTATTGATGGGAAGAGAAAACTTCTGTATTTCTTTGAAATACAGTTTAAAATTTCAGAAAGGTTAAGTTTTCAGGATTATATTTTCAAATTTTTTTGTTTTTTCAACACTTTTTTCTATTTGAGTAAATTAAATTAGATTCTGACTGCTGGCAGTTTATTAAGCCTTTTAGCTGCTGAATTAAAGAACATGTTCCTTTGAAATGTTGGCATAAAAGCGAGACATATTTCAACAACAGTTCTTTCAAGTAAGAGCACAAGCTAGTAACACCAGAACAGAGTGCTTAGGATGCATAAATAAATCCACTACACCACCCAGCTAGCACTGATGGGCAGCACTGAAGCCAACAGGTGGTTTTGTTTGTATTTTGGGGGTTTTTGTTTTTTCTTTTGTTTTAGTAAATTCTACTATAGCTAGAGCAAGCTAGTCAGTGGCCATTGTCACCACAAAACAATGTAACATGGGCACAATTATACAGTATATACTTTTAGAGGTTTCTTCTGGAAGTATATCCATCTGTATACTGGAGCTGCCAAGACCACCTGGGCCAGGCAGCATGCTGGGGATGGGGGAAGATAAACTATTTTAATCAGTTCAGGGAAGCAGGAAGACACCACTTGATGCAGAGCACCAACAAACTAAGTCATTTCCTCACAGCACCACCGGAGAAAGGCTGGTGTTGAACAGGATTTTGCTGATGACCTTTTACTACTGTGGGACAGCAAGGCCCAGAGACTTCTCCTGCCTGTTGCCAGGCTCATCTCTAGGGTAACTGAATTAGGAAGAAAACAGCCTACAGTTCTTCACATGTAGAGACAGGCACTTTTAGAGGGCAATTCAGCCCTGGATCTTTGGATATCAAACATAAAGGAAAGCAGAGCTTCCTAATGCAGCCATCCCAGCAAACTCCTTGAAATCTGAAGAGATTAATCCAGGCTGCAATGTGCCCATATGTGTGTCCTAGTCAAATAAGGTTCTTTGTTTTTTTGTTGTTTTGTGTTTGTTTGTGGGATTGGTTTTTTTTTTTTTTTGGGGGGGGGGGGGGGGAAAACTTTGCCAGGGATTCTAATTCCATACCAATCTTGTACTACATTCACAATCCAAGTTCTTCTCAGAGGCTTTTTATATCCTTGACAGCATGGCCAGTTTGTATCACAGAACACCCCGAATTGGAAGGGACCCACAGGGATCATCAAGTCCAACTCCTGGCTCCGCACAGGACCACCCAAAAATCAGACCATGTGTCTGAGAGCGTTGTCCAAACGCTTCTTGAACTCCAGTGGGCTCAGTGCTATGACCACTGCCCTGAGCAGCCTGTGCCAGTGCCCGACCACCCCCTTGGTGAAGAACCTTTTCCCAACACCCAGCCTGACCCTCCCCGGTCACAGCTCCATGCCGTTCCCTCGGGTCCTGTCGCTGTCACCAGAGAGCAGAGATCAGCACCTGCCCCTCCGCTCCCCTCGTGAGGAAGCTGCAGGCCACCATGAGGCCTCCCCCTCATCTCCGGGCTTAACAAACTGAGTGACCTCAGCTGCTCCTCATACATCTTCCCCTCTTGACTCTTCCCCATCTTCATAGCCCTCCTTTGAAGGCTCTCTAACAGTTTTGTGTCCTTCTTACACTGTGGTGCCCAAACCTGCACACAGTGCTTGAGGTGAGGCCGCGCCAGAGCAGAGCAGGACAATCCCTTCCCTTGACCAGTTAGCAATGCCATGCCCAGTGCACCCCAGGGTACTGGTAAAACACTGGTAGCAGTTTTCCTGCTATCATGTATCATGCGATATATGATGTGATATGATATCCTATCTTGCATCATCGCATCGTAAGCTCCAGAAATACTTTATCTGCTTTCTGTCTACATGAAAGAGTCTAACTCTCATAAAACTCCAGCCATTTGGGTTGAGCCCTCTTCTCAAACTAGTAGACGAGTACCGGCAAGCGTTGATACTCAGTGGCTTCTAGAACAAAAAAAGTGGAGCCCTGACCAAGGATCTCCCAAACACATTTTATTCACATGAAACTCAGTTGTGTAAACAGTCATGCAAGCTCAGGTACTACCTCCATGCAAATACTGCAATGTATTTGCATCATTCTAACACATTTTCCAATAACAGTGCAAACTACTTTTTCATTTCAAGACATTATTATAGAATTCTTTACATCTGAAATCTTGTCCTACTGGAGCTGCACTCAGCTCTTCACTGCTACTGCAGAAATTTGGGACTGAGGCTAAGGACTCAGTGTGCTGACACTCCTGGCAGGACCCTGCCTCATGCAGCCACACTCCCTGCTGCCGCGTGGGAAAACCCATATGCTGCCTCTGTACCCAAGCTCCCATCCATAAAGGGAGTTTCCTTGCTGTGATCCTTAATCGACAGAGGGCTGTGACACTCATTTGTTATTACAGTGCTTAGTAATGAAATTACTCCTCACCCATAACTTAAAGCAAATAAACTAGCAAAAAATAAATATTTCTTGCTTGACCTGTTGGCAAGAAAAATGAAGATAAAGCAATGCATCTTTTTCCATTGCCAATAAGATAGAAGTAATAAAGTGATATTCTCCTGATATTGCCCCTGGGGCTTCAAATTGTGTATCTCAAAAGGAAAAACAGCAAAATAATGTATTTTTGGAGACAATGAATTATACATTTCCAAAGGATAAATTTTATAGTCTGACAAAACCAGACATCTTCTCAATAATCACTTATTAACTACTACTTATTTATCACCAGTTTGTACATGGATAGACATCTCATTCTGATATTTCTCATAACGCTTTCCCCTCATCACTACTCTTTTTTCCTCCAGTCTGACACTATAAAAAATTGTCCAAAACCAATAACATTACATACAGGTCTTGGCCATGTTAACCAGAGCTAACCCTTGCAACTCTGGTCTTCTGACAGGAGATAGGAAATACAGACATCTCCAGGAACATTATGACCTTATTGTAGGCTCTCAACACCTGCATGTTACAGTAAAAATACAGGTTCAGGTATTGGTGTAACCTGAAGAGAACTAAAGCAAAAAAAGTTGCTAGCTTTAGAAACAATGCCATGATTATCTAGATATTAATAAATTGCAAACTATTTTAAATATATTTTAATGAATCATGGCAGTGTAAAATGAATTCTAAAGAAATTAAACCAAAAAGGTTTACAGGACCTATTCAGCAACTTTAGAACAAGCATGCCTACTGTGTAATTAAAGAAAAGCAATTAGGAAACCACACCTGAGAAGCACAATCACAAAATTATCTTGAGGGCAATTACAGAAAAACACTAGGAAGCCACATCTGGAAAGCATTATCAGGAAACCGTCTTAATTAAGAAAAACAGGATTCTCTTAATGGGAGACCGATCAGCCATTGGAAGGGGGTCAAACAACCTATGTACAGAGTGGTGCAAACCTCTTGAAGCTGTCTGTAACAGCTTAGGCAGACAGGTCTATGTTCTGAGCAAAAAAAACCCTACAAGTTGTGTAGTGACCAGCACCTGAGGAACAGAAATAGAGAACTGATCTCTGGTATCCTGTAATGCTACATATTGTAGCATTGCCTTATCTGTGGAGGGAAATGCTACCAAAGCCAGTTTTGTGGCCTGCTATCTCACCCTCATGGCAAGGTGGGAATTTTGAAGCAAAAGTATTTTTGTAGGGGAGAGGGCATAAGGGAAAATGACAGCTCATTCCACTGATGGATAAGATTCTTGACGAAGAAAAACACTGTTTAAACTGGGGTTTTCAGCATTACTGCTGCTTATATTTACCATTTTCACAATTCTTTTGCTTTGCTGTTCAACAGCAACTCCTTCTGGCTTACAGTTTAGGCTTACACTAGTCTGCAATGAACACTTACAACACTCACTGAAGAATAAAGGCCACTAACCTTTACTTGTTTTTGAGAAAGATGACAGTTTTCCCAGACCATACTTCTATTAGACAACTAGTTATCTATTCTACTTTTGTCTTTTTCCTCCCCTAAAAGTGACCATTATACTAAAGCCATCATTTCTGACGTCTGAAAGACCTTTGCCCTTTGAGAAACAGTAATTTCTATTTATTTTGTTTTTCTTTACATGAATAGTTTCACCAATGAAAGGATCTTTCAAGACAGCATATTAAATACAAACCTTTAGGACATCTACTTCATGCTTTTCACTTCACTTCTCACATGTATGACTTTCTAGAGCAGAAGCAGACCAGACAAAAATTGACTGTCACTCAGGGTAGAGGACTGAATCAAGATCACCAGACAGGATTTCAACCTTTAGACCATATTTCACTTCCTCTCTATTATAGCAACTAAAATTAACTGATGAGAAAAGAAAATCCTTCCTCTGATGACTAAATTCAGACCATGCAGCATCTTCATTGTGCAGCATCCTTGTGCTCACAGTTATAAAATCCTGTGGCCTGTGATACATACTTTGATCTCAAATAACAAGACTTTGTTAAACCCATCCCTATCACTTCAAAGATCCTTTTCGTGATCCACCTGCACAGATGACCTGCAATATTGAAGATGTGAATTCTTAAAATTCTCCAGTAATTCATTTTCAGCTTATGTGCTGAGTAAGTAGCAGTTAACATTTGAAGTAGAGTGCATAAATTTAGCTAGGAAATTCCTGTAAGTGTCAACAAGAATCAGAGATAAAAATCACTGCTTAAGCATCTAAAAATACTTCCCAGAAAGCATGAAACCATACTTAAAATTCCCAGGCTATTTGCCATGGTAGCCACAGCTAAACAAGCTCAGGTTCAGCCAGCATGTCTGATGTTGGCCATGCTTTCTCCAACTCCCAGAGTCAACCTCTCACAGTGCTGCAGCCTGGGATCTCCCTCCAAATGCTGTGCTCACTTTCTTCACTTCTACATGACTAATGTACAGCTCCCACACAGCCAACTGAACCATAGCATGCAAACACGGATGTCAAGAAAAAGAATAGGTATCCATTATTTACCTGGAGACCCTGTCGTGTTAAGTGCTTTCCAAATACAGAAGAGGCAGATGGCCGTTTCCACATGAGTTACAGGCTCTCTATGAAGCAAAGCATGACTGGACAAGACACAGTGGTGCAGAACAAATGCAGGAGGAAGAACTGTACCTCCAATCAGTCAGAAGTGCTCCTCTCTGGTTCTTTTTTCCTTTTATTTCAATTGTTATCACAGGGCCATCTCAACACCAAGCTGTTCACAACACAATGCTATAATATTATGTAAAGGAAGACAACAGCTTCCACCACACTGTTTTCTAGCCTTAAAAATTACTTGATACATAGGAGATGTACATCAGGGAAAAAATGGTTTTGCTAGAAAACATAATTTGGATCATTTTCACCATTTAGTTGGGCAATGGATTCACGTTAATGGGCTCAAGAGCTAAGTGCAACCTATATATGTCTGCAAGTTTACAGTCCAAGTTATAAAAGGGAAAATTACTGGTATAACAGCTATGAAGTTATTACTTACCAACATAATAATTTCAGGAAAAAGCATGTGCTATGTGTTTTAGCAGAGACTATTTCAAAAACAATCTTTATGCTGTAAGAGATAATAATTCTACTGTGCACTGTATTCATGCACTTTCAGGACTGTTCTAACATTTAAGAATATTTTTACGAACACTAGTTTTATACTTACTACATGCTTAAAAGTCTTTTTTTAATATTTTGTCTGTTGTGTGAAAATATATTGCTGCCTACAAGCCACAATTTAAGCAGTAGTTTAGGTTACAACAGCTTTACAAAAGGATTAGCTTGGCTTCCAGTTACACCATTACAGCTGTATCCTGGAATTACATCAGTGATGCAAATGGGAGCCGAGACCCACTCTTCTAATGATTTTAATTTGAATTTAAGAAATACCTACAATATTTTAATCCAGACTGTCCCTATTTAACCAGCATTGATAGCATTCTCTATTTCTGCTTTTGTAATGTCTTTCACAGAGATAGTGAAAGACTTTTTATGAGAAGAAATTGATGGTATAAACAGTTCTTTGTTCTTCTGAGGTCAAGTAGGTAACAAATTCTCCAAGAAATATTATCTATTTTCTACTTCTAAGAAGGTAGAGCTGCTTATACACTCTTGAGTAAGAATATTCATATAATCTTATGTGGAAACCTTTCACATTATTTACAATCACTTCTTTTTACTGTTAAAAAAATGAGAAGCAAATTGCTGAGTCTCAGCCTTAATCCTTAACACAGGCTACTTTGAAGAAGTGGAATGTCTTCCACTCCACCATGGTGCTGCTATATGTTGCTGAAGCATGGATTACAATAATGTATCTTGAGGAAGGAACAGAAGGGATAAAATTGGCAAGAGGCTGGAGGGAACCAGACCACAACAGAAATAAGAAATTCTGCTCATTACTATGGAATAGTAGAGAGGAAAAAAAATGATCAGAACTAAGTGAAGCCATTCCCTCACCATCCAAAAATACCTGTCTTATCAGTCATACTGATATTAATTCAAACTAGACCAAGGTACAAAAGAATGCATATTCAGACTTCAGAGAAATGGCTTGGATTTCCCAATATTATTCTCCATTTTTAATCCTTGTTAGTATATGACATTGGAAAGCTGCTTGCAATTGATAGCATGGGTGCATCTCAGCTACCAGAAAAATCAGCCTTTGAGAACGAGTCCTCTGCTTGTCTGATGCAGCTCACATGCACATAAGCAAATAACCAATGTTACTCTGTTCAACTGTTACAAAAGATACAACAGTAGAAGCTGAACAGGCTGTTAGGGCAGCATAGCCAGGACCACCAGTTTCTGTAGGCAGACTAATCTGGACCACCTCAATCTCACTCCTCTAGATGTGAGGCAACAGGCCACAACCTTCTTCCATCACATCCCTGTGGGAAGCACAGCTACTCCAAACACATTACACTTCTAAGGAGCTGACATTTTCTTACCAATGTCAACAGTGCAGAAGTCACATTGAGAGTAATGATCAAAAGTACATTACTCTGACACGTTAAAGATAGCACACAAACATGTTTCAAAATGAAAATGTGGCAAAAATACTGTCTTCTTGAAACCCACATCATCTTATATGCACCTGTGTTCACAAGTAGAGAGCACTACAGACCTCTGCCTTAGTCTCCAGTTGTAATTTAATAATAAACTGTATTTGTTACTAGCATTTGGAAACTATCTTGAGAAAAGAGCATCAGTAGATTTCATACCAATATTTTACTATGAGCAACTCCTACTGTATATTTTCACTATAGGGAAGATTGTCTTTTTTTTTTTTTGCCTAAATTAGGCTTTAGAAAAGAAAGTATTACTGAAAAAAATTGAGGCTTTGATCTTACCTCAAATTTAGCCAATACTGTCTTTCATGTTTCATTTCTTATAACACTGCAAAAGCACAGAACCACCTAAAGTCATAAATGCAGATTACAAAGTGGTGAGAATATCTTGGTATTACAGGTCTCGTTTCCTATTACTATTGCTAACATGGACACACAAATTACTTGTTTCTCCAAAACTCCTTGAAGTCTTCTATATAGCTGTGCAAAACTTAATTTGCAGTGACTTGTGAGGAAGAGCTATATATTTTAGTATAAAATATTCAAGAATTGACCTGTTCTCTACTTTTATGATATTGTATTTGAGCTTTTAGATGAAAAGGTAAACTAAATACTAATACTAATCAGAACATCTATAATTAAATAGCTAATTGATTACATCTTTCTTTTCCCCTTAATAAAGAGGTACTGTTCAAATTGGCTCAGACCTGTGCTGTGCATCTCTCCCCTTATGAATGTTATTTCCTCCCTTCTGTATAACATTTATAACACATTCCAGCTTTACAGCTATTACTCTTGCCTTTGACAGAGGCCCAGCAGACACCCTTGCCCTTTCCTGGGTAGATGGTGCAGCACCAGCCTTCTACTGCTACCTTTTCCCAGCACAGTGATGGTGGGCCAGTCTTCAGGCAGAAAACTGAACCCATAATCATCCAAAGTATAACATATGCATTGCTCTTTGCTAAGGTGTCCTTGGTACCTGTGAGAGAGTATTTCTATAACCGCAACCACATGTGCTGCCCCAGAAGAGGAACCGCTGTCGTGGTAGGGCTGAGTGATGAGAAAGGGAGCACGGTGCAGGAGTGACACACTGTGTTTAAGGGATTTCATTTCACCCTTCAGGTATGTAGGGTCACTGCTGGAAGATTACTGCCCACCCTGGCCCTGGGCAGCAAACCCACAAACACTTTGGCTCAGGAAAAACGGTTGTCATGCTGAAGTTGAGAAAACTTATAAGTTACAATAGATCTGTTTCAATAATACCTAAAATCCTGAACCATGTCAGCTGTTCAGCCAGAGGCTAGTGTGGAGCCCAATAGCTCACCTTTACTGACACTCCTTCCATTTCAAATTAGTAGCCAACTGGTCAGCCCAGCCTAACCACTGTACAAGTTTTGTATTAGCCCCAGCTGAATGTGTAATGAAGGAACATCTGCTACACCTAGATTCAAATACACACTACATCTTTTGTTCTCTCCAAGTAGCTTCCCAGAATGTCTCTCGAGATGATAAAAACTTGAAAGTTTGAGAACTCAACTATTTCACTTCTCTCCCAACTTTTCCATCACTGCTAATTTCAGCTTGCTCAAGTTATATACAACACTGCTCCAGGTAAGCATTAGCTGTTCCTTTCAGCTGGCAAATAAAACAGTGCAAATTTGCAGTTCTCAATTTTATTTATACCTTTTGTATCCCCTTGACTTCATTTCTCAGCTTAAACATCAGTTATCAGCTTAAAATAATAAGCAGAATGAATTGCACAAAATGTGCAACAGGCACCACTACACTGCACTTTGAACCCACATTCTTCCCCAAACCGTTAAGACTGGCCTTATTCTTCAAGTGTCTCCATGTGATTAATTAAATTATAAATTTTCCTGACAGAAAAGCAGATGTATTGTTTCAGTATTCTTGCTTCTAAATAGATTTCAAGCATTTGGGCCACACACTGGTGTGGAATGTAGACGTGCTAAATTAGGTCATGCAGCTGGAAAGATAGATATCCTTAATTCATTAGGATATCATTCTCGGTCTAGATGCATTAAGTGCTACATCAGGAGAGAAAATCCTAGTAGGTCTGGTGACAGGGCACAGAAAATACAGCTCTTTTGCACCAAGATATTCTCAGCTCAAGCAGGCAAGTGGCCTGAAAAGGTTGAACTTCCCTACTCTAAGCTGCACATGCATTTGCTTTCCTGCTGCTACTGATCCAGCATACCTCTTCTCTTCCCTACTGGCTCAGGCCCCACACTTCTCCCTCTTCTCTTGAGGGTCTCATGGCACACACAACTTCATCTCCACTCTTGCTTCAGACACAGCAAGTACCAGAGTCTGGGCACTGAACGAGAGCAGTAATTCAATTTTTCCAGCAACAGCAGACCACCTGCAAGCTCCCCAGTAAAGCTACTGGGTGCAAGTATAGGTGCAAGATGACTAGCAGGCACAGCCTCCCTTAATGAGCAAATGAGGAACACAGCATACTAAGAGTTAGTGTTTCACTACTATAACCTAAAGCAGCTAGCAGTTCAAGTCAAGCTATACAACCAGGGTCCTTTGGAAAAAAAAACATAAGCCTTTAAAGGTAACTTAAGCTGGGTAAATAAAATTTCAGGTCATCAAATCAGTAATCACTTGTGAGGACTCTTCCTTAAAAAATACACTCATACTATGATTCTTACCCTATTTATCATTGAAATAGTCTAGTTAACTCCTGTAAAGGAATAAAGGTTGGTACCCTTATTTATGTTTAGATACCTACTTTTTAAATATCCTACTCAACAAGTTTGAGGGTTCCACTGAAAACAGATGTACATGAGATTTACTCCAGCGATGCTCTCAGTCCTTTAATCTTGCCATAATAGATGGTAGCTTTCAGAAGATTGGAAACGCACGGTAACATTTTCAGCATGTCAAGTTTCCAGGGGCTGTAGAGACTAAAATATATGCTTTAATTTACTCTGAAATGCCATGTTTTCTAGATTTTGTTTGAAAAATTCCTGCTACAGACATCAACATCTTTCCATCTGCTTGTTTGTTTCATAGAATAATGATTAATGTGGGCTGGCTTGTTACTATTGAAATTTATGCAGAATTAAGATCACGTTTATCCCATCACCAGGAGTTGCACAGGCTGTTTGTACACCCTAGTGGAGAAAGCTGGCCAGTGCACTCTTCCAAGGAAACCCTGCAGAATACGCAACTGTTCTCCTAATAAACAGAATGTTACAAGTACAATACAAAACACAGAAAGAAGCAAAATAACCACTGAGGCAGACCAGCAATATCAGGCCTTTAACATGGAAATTGTGGCGGACTGGTTGATATGAAATGAGGCCCAAAGTCTGTGGAGTTCAAAAAAGACTTGAGAAAGCAACATTGAAGTCTATAAAGACAGTGGCATGAATTTGAAACATTTAAAACATGCAGTTGTCATCCTTTAAATGTCTTTTTTCTTACATCACCCACAAAGCACAGGAAAATGTGCTCCTCAGTAGGCTGCAAGCATAGTATTTCTGATCAGATTGCCAGTACAGTCATTTCTTTGTTCATATCAGTTTGTTGCTACATTTCCTCAAAATCTATAGAACATGAAAACAAATGTATGTAAAATAATCTACCAATATGTTCCACGAAAACAAGCAGAAGTGCTATGTAATTTTTATTTTTACCAGAGTTAAATTAAAAGGAATTCCATTTAGTCACTCAACATTTTCATTCAAACCAAGATATAGAGAACATTTGTTATTACAGAAGAAATACAAAGATAGTTTCAAGTTGAAAAACTCCTTCCTATACCTTTCTTTCAAAACACACAAGTTCTGCAATGGTAATTTTCCTCAGTTCTTACACCACTCTACAAGTAGTAAGAGTAGTGATTTTTTTTTTTTTTAAATAAAATGAAAATTATATGAATAATGTAAACTCTTCTTGTCCTACATATTTTAATCTTGCAACAGTATAAAATAAAATGTATGCCTCAATTTACTCAAACTGAAGTTCATTTAAATCCTTATATTAAGGGAGAATTATTGTTTCATCATGATTATAGTTATTGATTTTATTTTTATATAATTTCATGTTGGTGTTATATGCTTAAACTATCTGCAGCATTTAATCACTAGTACATATACTGTAATTGACTGTTCTTATTTTTCCTCCTTCACAGATCAACCATCAAATTTCATTTTACTGGAACATCAAGTATAAGGTAATAATTCTATTTCAATACTTCAGTATAGTTTCCTGTTCCATCAATTTCTAAAATACAGGAGTAGCTTGAAAATGAGGCTTAATGGCCATGGTATGTGTCATGTTTTTTTTAACTGTTTTGCCCTTACCACACCAGCACGATTTGCACCTACTTGACTCAACCAAATCTAGCAACAAATTATCTTTGTTGGAAGGAGCAGAGAAACACTCCTGCTGAAAGGCTGCAACTTAGGTTCACTCCTTACTACAGGTGAGGAAATCTGTATGCAAACTCATCCTCAGACTGTAAAATCCCAGGCAAACAGGCCTCAGTAGTGTCACTGCTAATGGAAATGTTTGCTCAGTGATCTCTACAGCCTGGATCTGGGGATTGCCAGATAAACATCATAAGTACGTATTCTCGTTATGGCTTTTTCCTTGACCATCTAGTGCTGATAAACTAAGCTTTGCCATGGTACAAATCACTCCAGTTCTCCTAGTTAAATATTTTAAAACCATAAGAGTTCACTTGCACGTCCTGAATGAAAGTTTACTACATGGCAGTACAGTTCTTAATCCAAGCAGTTTTGTTCTGCCTAACCACAGAAGAAACTCCACCACAGCAGCATTGTCTCACTCAGCAGCCATGTGTTAAATCTTTCTTCCTTCGCATGCATAAGACTTCCATATAAGTCAACAGAATTTATGAGTAAATATTTTTCTACATTTCTAAGCATTAGTTACTGAGAAAAACATTTTAAAAATAATTTTCACATATGAATACTTTTCACTGCTCATCTCCTTCTCTGCTTACATATATATATATGTTCCACAGAATGGGTGCTCCTTTAGGTAGAATATTATAAAGGATAGACGACCTGCTAAATTTTTCTATATCTGAGTCTTAAAAGAACAAAAAAACTGAAAAGAAGAAATATTTTCCCCCCCATGTGCTTGCTCTTACAACAAGGCTCAGGAAAAAAAATGAAAAGTAATTTTTATTCTGCTGTATTTTACCATATATGCTTTAAAAGAACAAAGAAATTGATAAGACAAAAATCATTATTTTTAAGATGAAAAAATCTAGAAGTAGTTTAAAATGAAGATCAAGAGGGAAATGACTAAATAATACAAAAGTCACTTCCTGTTCACTATAGCTCAACTGGCGGAGCTCACAGAACTTCTCAGTCTTCACAAGTTGATAGATGGATACATTTTCCCAAAATGATTTTTACAGTACAGAATGTTGCTATATCTTAAGTCATAGAAGATAGCATTTGAAAAAAAGCTTATTTATTTATTAGAAATTAAATATTTTAGCTGTCATTTGTAATAGTTCTTGACATAGGGAAGGTGAACAACTCATAAGTCTTGGCACAATTCTGCAAAAGAATATAACTTTTCCCTAAAACCTTACATAAGACAAACTGCTTATAATTCTAACTAGATTTATAACAAGAGGTGAAGTAAACACTGGCAAAACTTACCTGGTCTGCTATTTCTCTGGCTTTTAATGCAATATAATCAACATTATAACACAAGTCTTTTTAGCAAGGAACTGAAAATTAGAAACAGAACCACAGAATCATTTAGTTTGGAAAAGACTCATAAGATCATCAAGTTCAACCATCATGTAACACTACAAAGTCCACCACTACACCACATCCCTAAAATGCCACACCCACATCTCAAATACTTCCAGGGAGGGTGACTCCACCACTTCTCTAAGGAGCCTGTTCCAATGTCTAGCAACTTTCTGTAAAGAAATTCTTCTTGACATCCAATACACACATGCACCCCAACCCAACTTGAGGCCATTTCCTCACATCCTATGACTTGTCACCTGAGAAAAGAGACCAACACCCACCTCGCTACAACCTCCTTTCAGGTAGCTGTAGAGATCAATGAGGCCTCTCCTCAGCTGCTTCTTCTCCAGAGGAAACAGCCCCAGCTCCCTCAGCCTCCTCAAAAGTCATTTTCTATAGTCCCTTCTCCAGCTTCATTGCTCTTCTCTGCGCACATGTGAGCAGCTCAATATCCTTCTTGTACTGAGGGGCCCAAAACCAAACACAGTACTCGAGGTGTGGTCTCACCAGAGCCAAGTACAGGGGGACAATCACTTCCCTGGTCCTGCTGGCCACACTGTTTCTGGTGCAGGCCAGAACACCGTTGGCCTTCTTGGCCACCTGGGCACACTGCTGGCTCGTGTTCAGCCGGCTGCCGACCAGCACCCCCAGGTTCTTTTCTGCCAGGCAACTTTCCAGCCACTATTCCCCGAGCCCAGATCACTGCATGGGGTTCTGGTGACCCAAGTGCAGCACTCAGCATTTAGCCTTGTTGGAGGCCATACAACTGGACATGGCCCATCGACCCAGCCTATCTGGATCCCCCTGCAGAGCCTTCCTACCCTCAAGCAGATCAACACTCCCGCCTAACTTGGTGTTGGCTGCAAACTTACTGAGGGTGCACTCAATCCCCTCGTCCAGATCATTGATAAAAATGTTAAACAAAACTGGCCCCACTATCGAGCCCTGGGGAGCAGCACTTGTAACCATCTGCCAACTGGATTGAACTCCATTCATAATGACCCTTTGGACCTAGCCATCCAACCAGTTTTTTTGCCCAGCAAACCATACTTCTGTCTAAGCCATAAGCAGCCAATTTCTCCATGAGAATACTGTGGGAAACAGTACCAAATGCCTTGCTAAAGTCCAAGTAAGCGACATCCACAGCCTTTCCCTCATCAATTGTGTCATCTTATCATAGAAGATCAGGTTAATCAAGCAGGACCTGCCTTTCATGAAGCTAAAATAGAAAAGTAATTTATGCTTAGTGTTTTGAAAACAAACTGACAAAACATGAATTTATCCTTATGGATACTTCCTGGTGAATTTAACAAGTAGGAATTTTTCTTGCAGATGACAAACTTTGCTTTTTTGATAACAGAAGAAAATGTTCTTGAGACTTGGAATCACGAGAAACAAACATTATCTCAGACTTCATCTGAATATAGTTTCATCTCTTATCTTGCCTCCATTCACAGTAAACTCAGTTCATGTGTTATTATTAAATCTGCTAATTGCATACAACCAGTGACAATAAGACCACAATATCTCCTTAACACAGTCTCATTCTCAAAAGTGCTTTCATTGCAAATATTTGTAAAACAGAAACAAATCTAGTGGCTGAGTTCCATTGACAGACAACAGATTGAATCCTGATATTTTTATTTGCTACTTTTGCATCAAGTTTCCCCACAACCATCTCAAAATCCAGAAAAACAATATGCATGCATTCTTCCAAACATACCATCTGCATATTCTGGATCAAACAACCCTAAAAGTAGCATCAGAGTAACTTATATGAGCACTGAGATTGCACAGTTGATGCCTTTATTCAGCAGAACCACATGCTGTAAGGAAAGCCCCACTGAAAAACGTGCAGAGTTCCTGTTGCATCCCTCTAAACCTACCTACTAATTAATGGATGAGGTACCTTTTATCTATATCATTAAAAAAGTAATAGCTACTACTACCTTTGGGTGCCTATTACAAACGGATAATCCTTTCTCTGCCAGATACGAATTAAAACCTTAAAGCTTTCTTTAATAATCAGATTTCTCAACATTTCATGTATTATTTTATTTCTTGTCACTAATTTCTTTCACAACTTCATTTAGACAGGCCCTTCTTAAAATCCATCCTATCCTTCACAACTCACAAACAGTTGCCCTACCTCTGTTGGCCTTGATCCACAGTAATATGTTGAAAATAGAGATCCATTTTTCTTTCCAGACAGGGTGAATGGTTATCTGAAGTGAAAAGTTTCATTTCCCAGCATTTTTCATTGAAACCATCGCCTGATAATTATCCCGAATGGAGAGTAACCATTCATCAAATCCATAAAATAGCAATTTATCATGGTGATTCTCTCCTTCACGTGAAACAGGAGAACCAAAATGAATCAGTCAAACCAAACTATCACATCATAAAGTTTAAAAAAATTAAATGGCTAAAATGCATTTTCCTTATATGGCAGAATGATTGAGGCCCTATAAATGTTAAACTACTTTCTGTCATTACAGGAGATTATTTTAATCTCTCATCCTGACAATTCAAGCCAGTATAAATTTACCAGCAATTTAAAATTATTAAATGTTATTTAACTCTTAAGTGTGGGTAGAAAATAAAATTTTTCATTCCCATGCTACCACAAGCAATTTTGTTAAAGTAATATTTAAAAGGAAAAACCTTGCATTCTGCAAACCAATCCATCTAAATGGACCCTATTAGCTGAAAATAAACATGCATATATTTACTTTAGCAGTCTCTAACCTTCAGCATCTCCTCAATATAAAATCATAAATAAGTTAGTGGATTTGTCACTTCTGGCTGGCCTAACATTATTTGATTCATACAACTATATCAGACCAGCTAAAAAAATTAAGCACATTTCTGACTGTCTTAATTCTCTATTTTTTTACCTATTGGAATTATGTCCACAGGGCATTTATCATGTGCAACAGGTGCCAAAGCTTGCATAAAGATGTCATTTCTGAAGAGGACATTTTATGACCAGTCAAGTTGTTTGTAAGGAAAAAGACTTGTACTTATTTATCCAAATAATTATCCAAGATTGGGTCATTAGGCAGGATTTGAAATAAAGGTCTATAGAAGAGTTTGGTCTTACCAAGACTGGATTTCTACTCAGGCAACTGCAGGAGCAGTCAGAATACACAGGTCACACCTGCCCTGACCACATATGCTACCTACCAGAAAGAGTTCATACTGGTAAATTTATTCCTGTTCCTCTGACTACACACCTGTGAGCACCATCTCTATCCTGTCCTTTTCCTCTTTCTCTGCAAAGAGACTGGGAACACAGTAGCAGGAATGCACTGAGACATGCATGCCCTTTGCACTACACCATTCCCATTGCCTGGTTTTTGTCACAGGACTGTGCAGAAACTACCAAAGCTCAGCTTTCTCTCGTAAAAAGGAGGCACAAGACAGATCTTAAAACTGCCTGGAATAGAGAGGTGCATGACCCCAAAGCCTAACCAGATTTACAGTAAGCTAAGGAAACAGTGGCCAGGTTTGCATACATTGGAACTGTGTTTAATTTGCAAGCACACATTTTGACCAGGGACTTTAAAAACAGTAAAGTATACTTGTCAGATTGTGATTTCGCATTATTTTTAGATAACCATTTACTTCTGAGGATGTGTTAAATCTCTAGCATGGAGCCAAGCAGAAAGGTAGGCAGACTCAACAGCAAAGATATTTTATATCTTTGAGAAATCGATTTTTTTTCTTGATACTCAACTACTTCTACGATCTTCCAGAGTTTTCTGTCATTGTCCTATCCTCACACAAAGACGATGACCAAGCCTGACAAGAATCTAGCAAACTTTGGTTTCTATACTTCTATGACTTGCTTCCACAAGGAAAGTCTGAGGAAGACCAGGAGAGCCTGAGGAACAGAGGTATGTGGCCAAGCCACACAAGCCACACTGAAGGGCTGCCACCACTCCTAAACTTTGGGACCAAATCTCCCTGCCTTCCTCTTGCTGTGGAGGTGGGGAATCTTTTCTTAGGTCTTCAGATATTTTATTGAACTTTATCCACTGTCTTAGATTCAGGCCTGATTCATCTGAACTCCTATTTCCCTATGGGTATGTCTTAACTGTTAATGCCCATCCTTCATCTAACATTTTCATTGGCTTAATAAGGGAGCTACTAAGCAATTCAAAGAAGCATGACAGCAAGCTGCCTTCCCGTGGTATCCCATTAGTGGCTCTATACAGAAGTAGTTTTCCTGCATGGAGGATGCTAATACCTGAACCTACCTGAAAGACACTGGGATAGAGATTCCTGATTCTAACATTAATTCTTTCAATTAAAACATGCAGCTTCCCATGGTTTCCCCTCTCACTCCCCTCCTTCAGAAGGGGAAATAGTTTGTACATGACAAACACAGTATGCAACCTACTGTAAAATTTCTTCCCAAACTCCTGTTACTGAGGTATAAGAAAGTCTAAGAAATCAGAACTGATCATAGGAACTGCATTAGCAGTATTTGTGTAGATCATCCAAAACCGACAAATTCCTTCACTTCCAGTGTTTTGTTGTGCAGCTCTAATCCCTCTGTAGTAAGGCAAATACTCAGATACTGATTTTTCATAGTTAAAAATTAATGACAAGAATTCAACAATCTTTATTTTTGCCCAAGACCTTTTTAAGTCAATTTATATGCTAACTCTTCAATAAATTATTACTATATATATTATAGTGGTGCATCTTGTAAAAGCAATGATTACATGAATAAATAATATAGTTCATTATATTAATACTTTTTAATAAAGGGGATATTGTGGTACAGTAAATATTTGCTGCAATAAAATCTTAAATTAATTTTCCCAATACATCTATATAGATATACACATGAGCCTCTGTACAAACAGTAATTGTATATATCAGCAAGCAATTACTCAGTTGAGTGGATCCACTGATTGAGTACAGATGGAAGCAAAGGGATTCACAAAGTAGTGAAAAAACATTTCCTTGTCCTGATCTTCTACACCCACTGCTAAGGCTACAGTCCCAACATCAACATGGATGAAAAGATGGAAAAACAAGTGGATGTCAAAAAGGTAAACCTGCAGTGCTATAGCTAGTGGGTAAGTCTATATTAACATTTCAGCTTGGGTTAGGAGTGCATTTTTGAGGGAATCCCCTTGTCCCCACACTCCACTCACCAGGCTGGGGTTGCAGCACTGAGCAGGCAGGGCAGCCGACTTCCAGGTGCCTCTAAAAGCGCACATAGGGCTGCAGATGGGTGCTCAGTCCCCCAAGCCAGACTACAGCCATGGCACACAACAGCTGTTCAGTGTGGACTTCAGTACAACCCTCTTCCTGCTGTAAGGACCCACCACTGTGTAGCTGCACCACTTCCTCAGGAAGGCACTGCGAGCCACCAATATTAGCTACACCAGCACCTGCCCCACTCCACATTCACATGCCTCATCTTGAATCACGTCAACTTCACATTCTTACCTTCTCCTAAGCTCTGCAATCAAATTGTTGTTCAGTCACAAAAAAAAGCCAGTTCAGAAAACAGTACAAGATCTAACCTTGATCTACCTATCCAGCAGAGAATACATTGGAGATAAGCCTGTTACTGCCAGAAATGCAACTAAATCACAGAGGCTCAACACTATCAACTCCAATTTCCCAAACACCTCTTCTTTTTAACCCAAGTCCTCCTCTTTGCCCTTTCTTTCAATCAGTGGTTGTTCTTTATGTTTGCTATGCATTAAATAATTTCCACTCCCACTGGCTTCCTCCCACAAGTTCCTCAGACGTAAGGTAGTGTATTCACTGCTGCTTTTATGTGGATGGTTTTTTTAGACTCAGCAGTGCATGTGTTGTCTTGTGTACTTCACTGTGGCAGTGATGCCCTAGCAGCAGCTCAAGATTTACAAGGTTAGAGAACAGCACAGCAATTTCAACTTCGTTACATCAGCTCTTTTTGTCCTTTTTAAAACAGTTCCTGTTTCAGTATCTTAAATCAGCATTAAAATTTCATTTGTCTATTCAAGGCTGGTGAAACAATTGTTCTTGTAAAAAGGCTTGTTTGGGGTTTGTGTGATGGTAGGACAGAAGGCTGGTTGCTCTAAGACACTCCTGGCATTTCACAAATACAGTCTGGAGACTAGTTAAACCTGAAACGTCAGGGGGAATCTCTCCCTCACTTCTTGCCCTATGACCATGCTTGCTCTGCACCTCAGCTCCCTGAAGCCTAAATCCCACCTTCCTCACCCCCATCAGATCCCTGGTGATCTGGTAAGGGGTTTGTCAAACAACTGAAAAAGTGCATAAGCAATAGAAGAGCAAGGTGAAATTCCCTTTACTTCAAAAGAATTCTGTAATATCAACATCTGAAGACATTCTTTTTTCATACTTAATGAACTATACACTTAAAGTCTAAAATAGCTTACTTTAAAGCAAGCCACCTAGAAGGAACAAAAGTAAAGTCCAACTACTTTTTCAACTTCTACTACTCACCTCGAGCACTGTGTGCAGGTTTGGGCACCACAGTGCAAGAAGGACATGAAACTGTTAGAGAGCCTCCAAAGGAGGGCTATGAAGATGGAGAAGGGTCTAGAGGGGAAGATGTATGAGGAGCAGCTGAGGTCCCTTGGTTTGTTCAGCCCAGAGGAGATGAGGGGAGGTCTCATAGTGGCCTGCAGCTTCCTCACAAGGGGAGCGGAGGGGCAGGCACTGATCTCTGCTCTCTGGTGACAGTGACAGCACCCGAGGGAACGGCATGGAGCTGTGACAGGGGAGGGTCAGGCTGGGTGTTAGGAAAAGGTTCTTCACCAAGGAGGTGGTCAGGCACTGGAGCAGGCTCCGGAGGGAAGCAGTCACAGCACCGAGCCTGCTGATGTTCAAGAAGCATTTGGACAACACTCTCAGACATAGCGTTTGGTTTTTGGGTGGTCCTGTGTGGAGCCAGTTGGACTCAGTGATCTTTGTGGGTCCCTGCCAACTCAGGATATTTTATGACTCTATGAAGAAAGTTCACTATGAATGATCTTTCATTTCACTGACTCCTTGCAGCTAAAAATATATATCTTTAACTTTCAATCTGCATGAACTTATTTCGCAGTAAATCTTTGGAAGAACAAAAGTAGAAGATAAGCATCTCTGTACTGTAGATACACATAGCACAAAAAAAGCAGTTAAGCTTTTAGGATGCATTGCTTTCATTACTTTCTCCCACCAACACCATGATGAACACAAGATACATAGCTCCTATTTGCCTCTCAGCTGTAGAAATACAGCACGAAGCAAGCAGCACTCTAAAATTGCAAATCTCTTAACTGCCTCTGGACTGAGTCCTCTTTCCAGGTTTGGATACAGGCAGTAAAACCATTAGCATCTACCTATAAACATGTTACTCTTCAGAAAGAAAAAGGGTATGCAGAAAGAACATCAAAATTTATAGTATATACTATAGTGCACAACATTGTTACCATAAAAGCTTTAAAAAAATCACTGCTGCTCTGTTATGAATGTTCTACTTGCCTTTTTCCTCAAACTAAGCAGTAGCACCAGGTACGAGCATTAGCAGATGGCAGCAGAGCCCAAACCCTCCTGCAGACCCAGCAAGACTCTTCCATCCTCACTCAGCTCTGTAATACAGCTTCAGGACTGCCAGGCAACAGCATGCAGGGCCACAGACTTGCACTGTGTCAGCTGGCTCAGAAGATGGCAGATTTTTGAGCCAATAATCTGCAAAGCTAACTATTTACATGAAGGAACATGCCATTTCTATGGCACTTTCTAATTACTTATTTATAGTCAATATTTGTTCACATATTTAGTTTGTTCATGGTTGTCATGGACAGTTAGAAATCAAAATTATTGGTGCTTTGGCTTTCTAGAATAAGTGCCATAGATCAAAAATATGCTTCAGTGAAAAATATACTTTCACAGCTCCCATAGTTCAAGTCCAAAGGATTCTGCTTTAGGTACAGTTTTCACTTTCCTAAATCAGGGAGGAACTGGATGCAATTACAGGGGCTGGATACTTTTGCTTAGAAAATTATGTTTTGAGCACACAAAGTACAGAGCTGCACTGTCTTTAAATGAAAAACAGTGAAATTATGGCAATTTGAAGTCAAGCAAATAACATTGATTTCAAGGCACATTTGAGCGCACACACTGCCTTGACTCAAAATGCTCTACTTATATTCAAATAAGCCTTCTTAAACTGAATGAAAAACAAGTTCAAGTGATTTAGTGACCTGGAGCTTACATAGCCAGAAAACATGGAAAAACATGTCCTTAGAGACTTAGGCATTCAAGCCATGGGAAGCTTTACATCTTTGTAAGGACACTTACTGGCTCCCAAGCATTACTATACCGAAAGCCCACGGCGACCTTTTCAGCAGAGCACTGTGCTGCTTCAAACTTTGAGATACAGAGCACTAGTACAGGAGAATTTCACATTAATGTTGTGTTCTCCAGTATGCCTCATATCAATCTTCTACAAATTGTGTTTTGCTTTGATGGCTTATTTCTTTTATCCTTCAGTAATCTGTTTTACACATCTTCCCCCCCACCTCCCCTTGGCAATTTCTCCATATTAATGTATGCTAGAGTAAAAACAAAAGCACTATTTCACTCTAGTTGCACAGGTGCTTTGTTCACAAACATTCAAAAGGCAGACTTTAAATAGCTTTATGTATTTGCTCACTTATTTCATTGAAAGTTTTACATCTTCCAAAATACTTTTTTTTCAGTCCATGAATATTTTGTTGATATTGGAGCTTTTCCTCAGCAACCTGTTTCTGCCATGTGTAAATGTAATTTTGAGCAGCCTACATGCTTTTGCTTTTTTTGCTTTGTTTGCTTTAGACCAATAGTAAGTTTACCATAGCACCTAGAATTACATCTAAAGGTTTAATTAAAATTTTAGTCTGCAAACACTAATGTTTCACGATTTAAGGTAACCTGTGGGAGACAGGCTGAATTTTCCAAAGGGAAGTTTACATTTCCTGTGACAGGACGATTTGTACCCTTCTCTTGACATAGTGTTGCCTACAACAGTTGCAGGCAGAACACCCAATTAGCTCTGCTACAGCCCAGGCTGATACAACTCCTATGCAAAATATTCTCCTAAGGGTGTACTTCATTTTCAGATATGCTGCATTGCAGAGTCTTCCAAACTGATGTTGTGAACCAACTACACTGGTCTACTGATATAATTAGAAACATTTTTATTTTAGTATTGTGTCAAGCATTTTTCCTACCTGCCACAGAGAATATTGGCATCGTACAGACTTGTCATATCCCCCTCTAACAGAGCCCAACTCAAAGATTTTTGTGCTCTTAACACTGACCCAAGCTGACTCACCTGCGGCAGTAAAGTTTTGAACCTGAATGTGATGCGCTATTAGAAGCTAATTTCGTTCAAGGCTGAGTAGGATCAGTTCTAGTCTGGTAAATAGTAATATAATTGCAGCCAAAGTTTACTTTTCATTTGGGAACAACGCAGTCATGAAGAACATTCCATACAAACTAATTAGGTGATACTGTAGAAATCAGGCTACTCATGGAATAACTTAGCAAAGCCTACAGATTTTAGGCATTATAATTACTTATTACATTGCTTAATTAGCCAAGAGGTATCAAGTCTAATATTGGTTCACTTTTCTACCTTCTATAATTCTTTGCAGCTAAAATACTTACCAGAGCATTTTCATTTAAAGCAAAAAAATCAGCTGCAAATACCCTAACCATAATGTGTCCAACATTAATGATTGCCACTGAAACATTGTTTTCCATAAGACACATCCTACATTTTAACAAGTTTGAGTTTCATATAACTTCCTTCCTGCAAATATGTTAAGGGAAAGTAGAAATGGATTTCTTTTCCAGTAGGATGGATTTAATTACCACGATAACGATGCAGCACTTACCTGAATCACTCACTTCAACTCAGTAAGAGCCAAACATTCTAAACAGACAATTAATCAGTCATTGAAGTAAACCAAGACAGTTTTTCCAATTGCTAGAGATGTAATATATGTTTGAATGTATTATATTCACAGTAACTGATTCCATGCATCTTTTAAATGTGATTAAGTTTTACTGTATATTTAATAGAACGTGCATGCCATAATTGATTAGAATACACAAAAATATATGGAAATCAAAATTTGTGTAGAGAGGTGGTGAGATTGAATATGTCATTCAATCTACTGAAAAAATTTCCATTTGAACCTAAACTCCAATTCACAATGCATTAACTATGGCTATTTATTAGTGTTGTGTTGTCACTTATAGAATTCACCACATTTTCCAGGCTATAAAATACCTTAAAATTATGCAATGATGTATGTTAATTTTTCTATGCCAATGTTTGGATTATATTCAGCAGCACAAAACAGAGATGATTTATAAACAGTAACAAACAGCATCCTTCAACAGTGTACCTATGGAAGCTTCATTTACTGCTTGGTTCTAAACATTATATTCAAAACAAATATTTGATCAAATTAAATTCAGAGCATCTCATTGCACCGGACTGGTACAAGTAACTGCAGAGCCTGCTCAAAGACTAACTTTGCAGCAAATATTTCAAAAATAGCACTGCTGCCAGCAACTGGCAACCAGATTTTATTTAGAGATTTCTCATTCGGAAGGTAACAATATCCACTACTAAAAAACTGCATAATTTAATAGGTTCTGAATCTGAGTTTCTAGAGAAGTGAATTCTGAAAGAAAACTACACTTTAGTAGTAAAATTATAGTTTGGTCACTGTAAGACTTGATTTCTTCATTTCTTCAAAACTACTTCGATGGGCTTGGTAATCTCAAATTTTTGAGCCCTTTTTCACATCACAATTATCCCAGAGGGTCACCGTGGCGGTAAAAATCCTTTGGATTGTAATATGGATGAGATCAATGAGGCTCTAGACAAATAATGAGAGGTTTACTAGGAAAAAGTCCATTACCTAAGGGGGTTGACAGAAACTTGAAGGCCTGTCAAATCTCCTTATGATTACAACCCCACAGAACAGTTATTATAATCTATTTAATAGCATACTTTTCCCCCCTCTGCAAAAATCAAAGATCTAGCATATGCTCACTGGCCTCACAAGTTGATAGTGCTGGATTCAGGGCGAATTTTTTTTTTTAGTGGAAATACAAGTCAATTCTCCAAATTCCACACCTCAGTGCCTAGGAAGCACTCGTCAGTGCTCAGGACTAAAATGTATATACCTTCAGGCATCCATAAATGAGAGCATGGACCAACGCAAACATTTTAGACTGTTTTCCTTGAAAACAGTCATTTTTATTTCAAATAGCATGCTGCACACCAAAAAAAAAAATATCAAGTAAAAATATCAAAGGCTCAGAAAGGAAGGCAGTTTGATTGCCTTCACATACTAACAGCTACTAAATCACTTTACTGAATTGCTAAATTGAGAACGTAGAAAAAAGTGGCTTCATACAGATGAAGCTTGATAGGCTCTAATGCACACCCAGTGGCAGTAGGTACCTTTGAGTAAAGGAAGATTAGACCACAATTCTCTAAGGACAACACACACTAGCCAGACTTTCCCACCTGACTTTCTTAGAATAAGTGTTTAGATCAGTTCAGAAAGACACTCCAGAGGAAACATATGTTGTTCTTGGCTACAATGGCTGCTCTGATAATTAACTTTCACAAGGACTAAATACATATCATTAAATATTACATGCATCTTCATACAATTGCTTGTTAAAAACATTTTTGTACATCAAGGTAAAGAGGAATTCAATTTAATTACTGCACTTTACAGCCTGTTTCTCAACCTTGCTACTAGTTCAGCATGCCCTTGTTTTGCCTTCTGCTTTCTTGTTTATGTGCAGGGTTTTTTGGTTTTGTTTGGTTTTTTGTTTTTTGAAGATATTAGGATGTCTAAAGTAGGTTTCCAGAAAGCCATCTGCTTTTTCCTGAGTGCCATAGGGCTGGAACTGAAAAAAAATCAAGTCTGAGCAACATGGAGATGTGCATAAGGACATCATACCAAAGGACACCACTTGCCAGCAGTGACAGAGGAGGGTATTAGGAGCATTAGGGAGGGACAGAGAATAAGATACAGAAAGAAATAGGGAATAGAAAGACAAAATGAGGGAACAGACAAAAGTGGAAGAAAAGGAGAGCTAACAACTGGAGGTCTGTGGGACAAAGACTGCCAAAAGAACAAACAAGCAACAGCATCATCACCTTCCTGGAAGGATTACACAGGGCCACGTCTGCGTGAAACAAGAAGAGCTAGTTCAATGTAGTACAGTTATCTCAGCATTTCATTACTGTGACTAAGCTCCCTCTAGATTTAATTTTAAAATCAAGAAAAAAGTGCCCAAATAATTTCTTTATTGTCAATACTTCTCATAGCAACAAACTTGGGTCAGTCTCCACAAATTCTCACCTGTCCCCAGGTAGACAAGAAGACTACAGCATCCCACAGCCCAAAGATTCACACAAGTGTTTGCCAGCAGGAATACTGTTGCACAGCTCCAGTCACTAGAAATCTGTCATTCTGCTCTACATTTCCCTATGAACACAATGTGCTGATAACACCAAGAGATTTTAGCTCTAAAGATGTATAATTTCCACACATAAGATTTTACCTGGGACTGATCTGTGACAACTACAGAAAGGAGATGAGTAACAGGCTTTGGAGGTTTAAAAAACAGTGTACTGTGGGGAAGGGTCAGCTCTTCATCTGCCAGACAAGATGTGTGTCTGAAAGGTGGGTCAAAGATGTCTTTCCCAAAATGAAGTGAGGGTCAAACAGTCAAACCTGTGAAGAATTTAAGCAGCAGATGAATACAGCAGATAAAATACTTCAAGTGAAGGCAAGACAGCAAAGGATGTGACGAGTCATAATGAAAGCTGTGCATGAGGACAGCTGATTGAGAGCTGGCAAGATATAACCAGCAGGAACAGCGTATAGTGAGACATGACATTTTTAAAAAAAAGCAAAAGAAAGCTTTGCAAAACTGAACAGCTTTGATGCTTGCTTCAAAAGTTTAGGTGATTAATACAGAGCCTGGTTTGTTGCCACTGACATACAACTCCCTCTGGATGTTAAAGGGAAAGACTCAACATACTATGTAACACTACTGTCATAGCATACCTTTGTATTAGACACAGAAGACAGATTATTTCTTATCTTTCACAAATCATAGAATCATAGAATATTCCGAGTTGGAAGGGACCCACAAGGATCATTGAGTCCAACTCCTGGCTTCACACAGGTCTACCCAAAAATTCCGACCCTATGTCTGAGAGCAGTGTCCAAACGCTTCTTAAACTCCGACAGGCTCGGTGCTGTGACTACATCCCTGGGGAGCCTGTTCCAGGGTGCAACCACCCTCTCGGTGAAGAACCTTTTCCCAATATCCAACCTGAACCTCCCCTGTCACAGCTTGACTCCATTCCCTCGGGTCCTATCGCTGGTCACCAGGGAGAAGGGATGGACACCTGCCCCTCCGCTCCCCCTCGTGAGGAAGCTGTAGACCACGATGAGGTCTCCTCTCAGCCTCTTCTTTTCCAGGCTGAACAAACCAAGTGACCTCAGC